>JAEIFT010000075.1:600000-959069 GCA_018904225.1 Lordiphosa mommai
ATATGCATAAAAGCATGTACGTAACTATTTTTAGATCAAACTTAAATACTTCAACTTAAAGGATTTTTCGTATCCAGCATGCTTAGCCGATCCTTTTGCTCGTGCACTGAAACAATATCAAATGTGCTGCTTGTTGTTTCAGTGCTTTGACATATCGTTTTTCATAGCCTGCTTGATTGTGAGATCGGCCTAAAGAATTGAAACATAAAGGAACATAAATTTGTATAACTTATTAAATTGTCTACACATCGTCGCACAGTGGTTCCAATGCCGTAATAAATAAACAATACGACGGATCGGAGCTAGGCAAACTCTTTCGTGCAACTACAAGGATCATCAATAATCCAGTATCCACAGATTTTTTGCGTCGCCTTACATCATTTAAATCTTGTAGGTTTATTTTAAGCAGACTTCAAATTCTTCGAAAATGATTCCATTGATTTTCCGGGATTTACACGATGACGCAATCTTATTGAAGTTATTGAAAAGACGTTTGGTCTGTGGGAAGGAGAGCTATAATGGTGTCACCCTCTTTCCTACAAACAAAAGCTTTCCCAAAAACTTCACGAAGACCCGTATAAGACAACTCTCCGTTTTTGACATCCTTAAAAGGCTGCATACATTTTTCACCACTGTGCACCCCATTTGTTAATCATAGCAAGAGTCTGCAGTCACACATCCCCAAGACTCGCTCCATATGATGATTGGGCGTGTTGATCTCCAAAGCCAAATATTAAGTCACGAAAAGGTTGTGGCCTTTGTTTTAAGTTCAACATAGGAATGCGCATAAATGCTTGTGATTTTTCACTACATATTACATATATATATGTATGTAAGTATGAACAAGAACTCTATACTTTCATTTGTAGGAAAGATGTCTTAAACAATAAGTTCATAATATTCGTTATCGATAATTATAGTAGTGGTTGAACTGAACAGCGGTGAATTGGTATTAAATCAACACTCAATATATGCTTAATGTTTTTGTTTCGTTGTGTTATATTTGTTGTTCTAAGTTCTATGTATGAATTTTGCTTGTGGAACCTGCTGCCCCTAATGCCAATACTCCATATGCCAATGTAGAAACTAAAATTATTAGCTAGAAAAGGAAGTGGGGGGAAAAAAGCTTCAAGCTACCAGGAGAAGTAACACGAAAATCTCGCATCGTTCGAGGATGTCTATTGACGTAAAGCCCATAAATAAGAGTAGGCAACAAGTATAAAGCCTTGTGCTGACAGTAGACTAAAAAACTTTTGTGATTTGTCTGTGGTAAATGTTTTTCTCATGAATTTTTGGGATTCAATTTCTCAAATCAAAATATGAAAGGAACTAATTTTCCCGGGCTAAAGTTTATTATGTTTGATGGTACATACACTCCCCGCCACTTGAATAGGACACCCCCTTATGTCTATTTTATATTGACCACTGCTTCCAAATTAAGCATGCAAGAGACTTTTCGCCAAAGTTCTTAGGTATTAACAAACAATTATTAACCAAAGCTAAACGAATCCGGGGTCCTAATTTTGCGCCACTTGAATAGGACACTATAAGGAAAGACCAAGTTAATTGAAGTATTTTAGATTTGAAAAATATTTTTAACAGTGTGTTGAGCCACCTTTCTGCTCCAAAACATCACACTTCCGGCTTGGAAGGGATTCATTTAAATCGCTCAAATCATTTAAAGAAAACGAGTTCCAAACTGATTCGATCTTATGGATAATATCAGGTGTAGTTGAATATAGTTCTTCTGATCCATATACTTGGCATTTCATCCCTTCCCAGACATTTTCGATGATAATAGTTGCACATGTTGCCAGTTTGTATGCGTTTTAAACACCTAGGCTGTATGTATTGGCACCCACACCATCACAATTGCAATTTTCATATGTAGACGGTTCAAATCAAAAAAGACTCTGTTCGGAGATCATAAAAATAATGGCTATTGCCATCAGAAACTTACGAATAAATTTTTTATTCGTCAGAATGGACCACTCGATGCTACCTTGAAGTGCAGGTCACATGTGCGAGACAAGGACAGAGGAGTTGTCTCGCACAAACCGGGTGGAGAGGTGGCTTCTTCTAGATTTTGAATCTATTTATATGCTTAGCATTTGAAATAAAGCGGCGCATAGTTGTGAAACTGGCCTTAACACCAAATTTTTAACTGATTTTTGACAAAGGGTCGAGAGAATTTAACGTTTTTCTTAATATAAGTCGCCTTTCTCCATTAGTAAGCGCACTGTGTGTACGGCCTTTCATGATTTTTCCATGTTCAGACTCATTTATTTAAACTACGGTTATAACATGTCGGCTTCTATTGATTTTGTTAAGCTATTTGGATCAACGATCGGTCTATGTTCTTTTTCCACCTCGGTTAAGGTTTGTCACGACCCATTTTACTTAATTTTTAAATTACATATTCTAAAATAACTAAAAGAGTTCCTAGTCAAGTGGCTGGGAATGTATGTGTAGATTGCCTGCCCCCTCTGTAAAGTCTTTGATATTAAAGGATTTTAAAATTTTATACCGAAGTTGAAACAACGGTCCCAATGCGAAACCCGAAAACCCAAAGCTGTATTTTTTTACTTGTCTGCGTTCTCATAAGAGATGCCTGAAAAATACCTCAGTTAGTTGATAGTTGACTGTCAAAAAACTCATATGAGAGTTTTGATCGGATTTTACACCGAAATTAATCACATTTACCAGACGTAACTGTAACTTTTAAAAAATTTTGAAATAACTTATCATTTAAATTTTAAATAATCATCATTTAAAATTTTGTAATAAAAAATAAATTAAACTAAAAATTTTTTTTATAAAAAAATATTTAATTTATGAATTTAAATAAAATACAAGCTTTAATATAAATATCTTGTTACTACAAAAAATATAAATAATTTTTTTTTTACTTTCAATTGATAAAAATGCAAATAAAAATTTAACTTTAAGGACTCGCCTTCAAAATTATGAAGATCATGTACTCCATTTATCAGGGCTCCTATTCGTAGTAATTTTTTCACTCCATAACGTTATTCGGCCCTGCATTTTACCTTATCAGATTGACTTTTACACTATTTGAGCAACTCACACGACAAACTCATATAAAAACTTAGACAAGTGAAAAATACAGCTTTAAGTATCCTTTTGAACCTGTGATTCCTTTCGAAATCCCATTTAAAAAATTCATTAAACAACAAAATTTGTACCACAGTGAACCAAATGTGTTTTCTTCGTCAATTGGGAACCCAAAACTTAAGCCTTTTGCTGTTGCCAAGTGTTATTAAAGATAATAGGTTAAAATAGGTTGCAGCATGTCGTTGGGGCCGTTTTTTGGCATATTGAGTAAACCTTAGTTTTTGCTCTTCAAAATAGCCAAAACCCATGCATACAGGTTAGAGCTTATAATGAAATGCAAACCCTCTCTGGTCATGATGTTCGTGTTTAATTTAAGTGTATATAATTTCATTTGTTTGAGATCTATATGCTGCGCGTATCTAACTGACGGTAGTTCCTATAAGCAAAAAGAGTCCCACAAAGTGTCCAAATTAAGACCTACAGTTCAAGTCGTCTTAAGTCCTATCACTTGTTTATGGCAGTGTGCTGCTAAAATGGGTTGGCTATGGAGAACTGCCATTAGACCCTTCAGATGACGAGTAGCCGCTTGCTGTCGAAAATTTGCTATATATCCTTGGACGATATTCTTAGCTTTTGTGCTGGTGTGTTATAACCTTTGTAGCTTTCAATGTCAGCCGCCGCTTCGGGAGCGGGTCCGGTATCTACCGTTGCTGTCGCAGCCACATAAGCGCTTAAAACGTCCAAACTGCTGATTGGCTCCGACTGCGTTAGCGGAAAGGAAAGCGTTGATTGAGAATATCTAGCAGCTGCAACGGAACGACTAGCAGCGATGCCATTAAGAGCGGCCCCACAATCAGCAGCAGAGTGCGTGAACGTTGACGATGACATGCTGGCTTTTTTCAGCCTGTCAGCCAAGAGATCAACAGCCGTTGTTGCAGTGGTCGTTTCCGCTCCATGCTTACAGTCTGCATCTGGAATGCCGCCATGGTTGATGCGACCACTGCAATTGCTGTTCTCTCTTTCCATGGTCGAGGAAGCGGAGGCGGCAGAGGTAGATGATGTTGTTGCCGCATCATTGGTACCGCATGTTGTATTGATGCCTAAAGGAAAGGTTTGTGGTATAAATTTGATTCTCAATTCAAATTCAACGCGATGAGATCGCTTACCTGTTACCGGTGATTGGTCGCCACTAATGCTGCCACCGCCAATTGTCGTACTGGGTGGCCTGGGCAGGCGACGCCTTAGCCAGGGATGTTTGAGAGCCTCCGCAGGCGTTAAGCGTTTTTCCGCATCCCATTCCAAGCAGCCGCGTATAAAGTTAAGGAAGAGCGGATCTTTGCAGCCATCCAGAGCTTTTGAGAGACTTTTCGAGCAGGGCGGTCCCCGCGGTTTACCCCTACGTGACTGACCGCCAATCAGCACAACCATGCCATCAGACATGGTACGCACCGTACAATAGCGGGGATAACCCTTTGGGCTAAAGAACGTTTTCGAACGCTTGGAGTTGGCAAGTAAATTCTTGCTGGGCATCCCAAGCACTTCAATTATGCAGGCAAGTTGATCGCTTTCATTTTCGCCTGGAAATAGGGCGTGTCCCGATAGCAGCTCGGCCAAGATGCAGCCCAAGGACCACATGTCAATCGCTCGGCCATATTTCGCACCCAAAATGACCTCGGGAGCACGGTAAAAGCGCGACTGTATATAGGTGTAGACGCGCTGATTCTCGAAGCACGACGATCCGAAATCAATGACCTGTGCAAAATATAAAGCATTAATAGCGTAAATAATAATACCCATTACTCGGAGAAGAATTTTCCATCAAACTTCATCATTTAAAATGGTGAGTCCCGAAAAAGAATACAATTCTGGATTGTGAGTCCTGACGTCTCAAGGTCATGTTAGTTTGGTTTAAATAACTGGTTAAGAGGTTTCCTAAACAGCGCTGTGCGAGGAACCTGCTGGCTCTGGTGTTGCTACATTCGTTGTTTATAGTGAGGGAAACATAACTAACATGACCTTGTGCCGGCTAGACACACTATCTAAACAATTAAAGGGTCGCTTAGCACTTTAAACCAGGGACCGAAAATAACAGTTATGGAAGTGAAAAAAATTACTACGAAATATG
This sequence comes from Lordiphosa mommai, assembly GCA_018904225.1. Taxonomy (NCBI): domain Eukaryota; kingdom Metazoa; phylum Arthropoda; class Insecta; order Diptera; family Drosophilidae; genus Lordiphosa; species Lordiphosa mommai. The sequence continues at coordinate 605,201 of JAEIFT010000075.1, forward strand.
GATCCCCTGATAAAATGGAGTACATGAATCTTCATAATTTTGAATGGCGAGTCCTTAAATGTAATAAATTTTTATTTGCAATTTTTATCACAAAAAAATTTTGAAATTGTTATATTATAATTTTTAAATAAAAATTTTGTTTTAACCGTTAAATGGTAATTTTTATATAAAAATTTTTGAATAACAGTTAAAACTAATTTTTATTATAAAAATTTAATTTAATTTTTATAATAAAAATTAATTTTTAATTTTTATGAAAATTTTTTTATTATTCAAATTTTTATAAAAATTACTAATCTAGTAGGTTTAAGTAAATCTTGTATCCTTCTATCAAAGATTTTCTATAATTTACAAACGCTTACTAGATAAGAAATTTTTATAAAAATTTGTATAATAAAAATTTTTCATAACAATTAAAAATTAATTTTTATTATAAAAATTACAAAATAAAAATTAATTTAAATTTTTATAATAAAAATTAGTTTTAACTGTTATTCAAAAATTTTTATATAAAAATTACCATTTAACTGTTAAAACAAAATTTGTATTTTAAAATCATAGAAAAACGATTATTTTAAAATTTTTATGTAAAAATTAGAAAATAATTGTTATTTCAAAATTTTTATCCAAAAAGTTATAACAGTTACGGTCCCTGCTTTAAACGTATATTTTATAAATAAATTATGAAACGCCGATCCTATGAGACCCTAAATGCGGCCGTAAATTACTTTTTGGGTACCTCAAACCTTTTGATTAATTTCCATCTTAATGCAAGCTTCTATCCAAACACATATTGCATATTTCTCACCTTAATGCCAGAGCGACCTTGCTGCTTCAAGAGCACATTCTCCGGCTTCATATCACAATGAATAATCTCATTTTTGTACAGCGCGTCCAAACATTGGAGCAGCGAATGCGCAAATTTACGCACCAGCTGCAGACTGAAACCTTTGAAACCGTTCTTCTTAATCAACTCATACAGATTAATGCTGAGCAGCTCGAAGGTGATGCAGGTGTGACTACGAAAGATAAAGTAGTCATACATGTGTATAATGTTCATGGTGTTGTATTTATCGTGTCTCCGCAGATGATGCAGTATGCGAATTTCCTCCTGCGCCTGTCGATGGAAGCGCTTCTCATTTCGCACGATTTTCAAGGCCACATGTTCGTGGGTCTTGTGGTCATACGCTTTGATGACCTGCCCAAAGCTGCCCTTTCCGATTATTTTAAGCATTTCATAGCGGTAGGCAACATGATCATGCGGTATATGTATATAGGCACCTTGCTCATTATCATAGTCCGAGTTGTTTGGTCCATAGATGCCGGGACGCTTTTTGGCATTGGCGCCAATGAAATAAATTTGTGGATAGGCGAGTATTTCGGTTCGCTCATAGGGCGTTAGTTTGTGCTTGTAAAGAATCATGACCTGTTGCGGCGACACTACAAGAGCTTTCGGCTTTTCCTGTAAGGCGCTTTTCTGCTGGCCCGACATGATGATCTGTTCGTGAAATGAAAAAGCGTCGCTTCCCAGGCTAATTGCTACCGATTGCTGTTTGGCCACAGCAAGGGATTCGGTTTCCAAGACAGCTCCACTACCGTTTGAAGTAGCCTCCTTTGGATTCAAGCATGCGGTGAAGTCCGATTTCGGCGTTACAGCTGTTACATTAGGCAGGGAGATGGCTATAAATAAATTTAAATAAAAAAATCAAATTATAAGGTCATTGAATGTATCTTTTGACAGACTTTGCGAGAAATTTCGCGTAATATTGAGTTCTCCTCCGAATTGAGATGATTTTTTCCGGCAACATACCAGAAATCTGTGATGTTAAACAGTTTAACAACATTTCTAGGCCAATTCGATATTTATGATTAGTATTTTCCTAAGATCAAGATATGAAAGCGAAATGAGTTAAAACCAGCCTTTATCATAGATGCAGGACTGCAGCTAAAGTAGACTGTAAAACGACGCGATCAACTTTTTTCAGTTTAAAAATATGTCACAGTGAAACTAGCCTAAAACAACTTTACGGAAACGAATGCTCGCTCCCCGTTCAAATGTGCATATGTATTTGCATTGTATATTGGGTATTTTCGTGGTCACAAATTTGCCATATTTCACAAACGCGACATTTTCTACCAGTTTTGCCGCGATCGCTATCCCAAGATTATGGGTTATATCATCTACGTATCCAATCAACTGTACCTACATTTTTCATCAAATGTGCTCGAACTAAAATTATGCAATATAATTATAATCAAAAAAAAACTTAATCTTTAAGTTTTTGTGCCTACGGAAATACCAATATTGAATTCTATCAAATCAATATCATCATTAAAACGATCAATTTACTGCCTGAATCATTTTATACCAGGGAATCAAACCGAATCGAATTACGTACTGGTACGTACCGAAACTAATGTTCTGTTTAGGTTCTAGTTTATTTCGGTATTCGGTTCCGTATCGGTACCTTGGTTTTTATTTCGGTATACCGGTATGTACCGGTATACTTTAAAAATCCTTTAATCCGAAGATATAATAGAAATAGAACACAACAGAAAGAAGTTATAAAGAAGGACAATTAAACATAATAAACTTTACCTCAAAAAAAAAAAAAGTCTAATAACACTAGTTTACAAAAAAAAAAAAATAAAGACCCATTGAAGCTGTTATTTTTTTATGATGTACTTTGGAATGCTGAGCTCAAAAATGAAATTCAAAAATTTTTGTATGGATACGTTTTTGAGTTAGAATTTTTTTTAGTTTTTTCAGTAGGTTCCCTTACATTTTATGACATATCTTGAGTTACAAACTTTAGATGAAGTCAAGCAAGAGACTAATCAAAAGGTTATGCAATTCCCAATAATCTAGTCAAAAAACATTTTCCAATCGGTTTAGTAGTTTAAAAGTAAGAAGCAAAATTATTTCGAAAAAAAATTATTTTTTTCTCAAAAACGTGAAACTGGGCCAGGAATCGCTTTTTTGCAATTGTTTCAGACTTTTCTTTGTAGTTTATTGCGTTTCGTTTTATTTTATTTTAATACCCAACCAATCGAACAACTTCTCTAAAGAATTTTCCAATCAATATCGATTTTTTTGATGATATCGCTAATTTCCGAACTATTGATTTACCTTACTCTTGATGATCAAAATAATAAAATGAAAGTCAAATCCCTTAATTATTAAAATAATTCTGCCAAATAGAGCGGTTTCAATGAAGAATTTTTAAGTCATTTATCCATAAAAAAATTAAAAACAAAATATTGAGAGCTTCATTTTGTTTTTTATTGGGGAAATCTGCGTTTAAAAACTAAACCTTTAAACTTAAATAAAGAAGATAAGCTTCTAACTTCACTGTGCCAAGTACGCTTTTACAGAGTAAAAACCCCACTGGAGAAAACCGGTAAAATCTATATGAGGATATAGATATCAGATATTTAAAATTTTTAAATCATTGATAATAACAATTTGATACCATAAAAAAAACTTTTCTTAGTAAAACACATTTTCCGACCGATCGGTCCTATGGCAGCTATATGCTATAGTCATCCGATTTTGATAAATTTTTCAAAATTATGTGAAAGCATATAAAACTAATATATACCAAGAAAACAAAAAAGTTTTTCTCACTAGAACTAGTTCTTGGACCGATCGTTCCTATGGCAGCTATATGATATAGTCATCCGATCCGGACGGTTCCGACATATTAGTGCATGGATATGTGTGTGAACAAGTGACAAGAAAAATGTAAGACTATGAAGGAATATCATAGAAAAAATTACAACATTTTCTTGGTATCAATACTTGTATAGAATTGAAGGTTGTGAGGGTATATCACAGCCGGTTCAATAATTTTCTACTTTGGTATCAATACTTGTAAAGAACTTAAAGTTGTGAGGGAATATCACAGCCGGTTCATACATTTTTTTTTCTTTTCTGTTGTGCCACGTCAGCCATGGATTTGCACACATATGTGTAGCTGAGTGTGAATAATAGCTATTAAGTGAAAGTTCAACACTAAAAAAAAGTGTTACCTAAACGGCTAAAATAAAGAAAAAGAAAATAAAGCTTAAAAAAAAACAGTTAACAACACTGGTATGAATATGTCATTACGTCCATGAGAAAGCAAAATCAGACACCTGGATTCATTCGAGTGACAATCGTTAACCAGTAAAGTTCGTGCACAAAAAGCAATATTCTTCAAAAAAAAAAAAAACAAAAATTAAAAAGAAAAAAAAAAAGAAAACAACAAAGAACTAATTTTTTAAAATAAAGAATATAAACGTTAAAAAAAAAGAGAGAAAAGACTTTTGTTATAAAATATATTAAATTATTTAATATATATATATATAAATATATATATATAAAACAAATTTACAAAAAAAAAAAAAAAAAAAATTCACATACACATACATAATAATAATACTATGTAAGTAAAGAAAAACAAAAAAAAATGTTTACATAAAAATTAAAAAAAAAAGGTTAAAGGAAAGAAAATTTCATATGTTTGTGTGTACGGGTATAAGTGTATATTTGGAGTGAGAAAGGGTCGACACATAACATTTTCGTGATATGTTGATTTATATTACCAAATAAAATAAATAATACTGAGACCATCGTCTGCAATATTTGAACAAATTCTCTAAACAAAATCAAATAAAAATATGATGACAGATAAAAAAAAAATGTAAAAACCGAACAATGTATCTTGATTGTTGAAATTTTGATTTGATATCGCGCCCCTTTTAAAATAAACATTTTATTCCCACCTTCCTTGTATAACAGTTCAAGTTCCGAAAACGAGTGGTTTGTTTGGTGTCTGGTTAAGAATTTAGGTCTTGCCTTCCTGTAATCGCATTAAAGGATCGCGGCAAATGCGAGGTCTTAGCTCTAGAGTCTATAAAATTTCAGTGTCAAAGTAAATTTTGACTTTAAAATCTCAGGAAAATACGAAAAAGATATTATTTTCCAAATCTAAAACAATCTAAATCCGCGTATGGTATACGTGGCTCTATTTCTTATATCTTCTGACATCGACTAGTTTATACAGACAGACAGACAGACAAACGTAGCTTGACTCTGCTTTTGATGCTGATCACGAATATCGCAAACATCGTTAAGGATAACGACCTAATTCGACGGAATTACCACTTAATTGTCGGGTGCATGTCGCTTACCTTGAACGGATCTGGAGACTTCACACCTATCGGCTGCCGAATTGTGTTGCGAACTACTGACCTCGACCATGTAGTTGGAAAATTCATGCGGTGGCGGTGGTGGCGGAGGTTGCAACTCGACTTTCCGTTCATGCACCAATACCGAGGATCCATAGTTGCTGTTGCCAAAATACGGAACCATATCACCAGGTTCTGTGCAGATGTGTTGACTAACGTGCAGAGGATTAATGTGACTCTGCAGTTGATTTTGATTTGGAGTGTGCAGCTGCATGGTCTTGGTGCCTATTGTGGGCGAAGATGTTTCCGCTGCACTATGGCTACTATCCCGAATGGTATTACCTCTATTCTGCGGCTGCGTGCCAACCATGACGCTAAGGATATTGTTGTTGTTGAGACTGTTTGAGCTGTGTCGTTGACTGGTGACTGGTGGCTGGTAGTATGGCACAGGAGCTGGCACGGCAGCTACGTTCTGTTCGTTGTGGCTGAAACTGAAACTATTCGGATCGGCAGTCGTTTGATTTGGCCTCATCAAAACTGGCATTGCTAAGAGCGACTCGTCGTGCGGCAGGCTTGAGCTCAAAGCTGAGGCTGCCGGAACATCTTCCCAGTTGTCCACGGCCGTGCTAAAACGCTCGCTGCTACTCAGGCTACTACTTGGCAAGTCGCTTTCCGCTTGCCTCTCGAGGCGTCCGCGTTTTTGGCTTAACAAATTGAAATCATCATCAAGATTCCGTCCCAACTGAGGTCGCTGCTTAAGCACAGCGTCAATTATCAGCGGCAATTGCCTTTGGTTACGCTGCTGCTGCAGCGGCCAACAGTTAGATCGACTCTGGCTGTGCCTTAACCAATGGTGGTCATCCAGCGAGCGTGCGCCGCTTTTTAGTTTGCGTGCAAAACCAAAACCCAGTCCGAGCCCGTGTCTGGCATATTCCCGATCATCGCTAATACACTTCTCCTTCAAATGGGGATGCCTGGCATTGACATTGGCATACGCATGGTATTCGTAAATGAAATCGCTGGGTGGAGGAGTGCCCTTACGACCTAATGGATGTTGGCTGTTAAATTTGCCATAAGCCTTGGGGTAGGCGACTGCCTGCTGTTGATTTCGTCCCAAATCCGCTACCGGCTCCGGCTCTGTTCCCAACTCCGACCGTGGTCTGTAGTCTCCGTGTCGAGCAGCTGGCAAGGACGGGGGCGAGCCAGGAAGTGGCTGAACGGTTTGGTTAAGCTGAAGCTTATAAAGACGCCGGCCGCATAGACCGCTCAGTAAATTGAAACCCAAGAAATTGGTCAGCGAGTTCGTGGCGGGAGTCGAGTGTTGGCTTTGCCTGGCATCCAATTCCAGACCAAAACTAGTGCACTCCTCAAGGCTTCTGCTTTTCTTCGTGGCGTCCAATCCGTGTGGACTCTCACTCTTATTCTGTTGCTGCTGTTCCTGCTTCTGGTCCCGCTTCCACATTCAGGCGCTTCCGTTATTTCTGGGCATTTGTGCTAAATGTGTAAATAAAAATGTATGTTCAGTTTTACACCCACTCACACACACACTCGCATTATTACACGCAGTCTGAATAATGAGCACGCACACACACACATATATACGTATGTGTGTATAAATGGAACATTCCACCCCCTTAGTAGTGGATTTAAGAACAATTTTTGATTTTATTCCTCTTAATTCTTTTAATTAACAACTCGTCTCGTTGAATATTTGCAGAAACTTTGTAAGAAAAGAGCACAAAACAATTTCCAGAAAAATTGTTATCGATAAATATGTTATTTATTTTGTGGTATTTTAGAAAGATGCAGCCCTAGCTCTATTCAGAAGTCTGGCAACGTTCAGTTCGATAACGATAGCTGGATCGGCTCCCTCGAGAAGTATTTTTTTGTGAAAATCTTAAATGCGCAATTGTTTATATACAAAAAAAATTAAATACAAATCGCAAGTCATAGTGTCGGATCGTATGCATTAGGTTGCAATGTTAATTTGGGCCATATTTTTAGAAAACTTAATTAAGTGGCGGGTCTTTTTGAAAACAGTGAAGAGGCGCCCTCTGGTGGCGGTGGCACGCGCTCCATATAAGGGTGCACAGGCTCGTGGGGAGGAGATGTATTTTTTTTCATTGACAATTTTTTCTTTTTAAAATTTTGACCTTTATATTTTTTAGCGTGTATCTGCCCAACGGTGGCCCTTCTCCAGTTCTTGTAAGAAAATGTAATTAATTTTATTTGTTAATAAAACAATTTGATTAAAAATAATATAGTTTAAAAACTTTAAAAAACAATGGCGCAGTATTTAAACCAATTTAGACATACTATTAAAACAATTGATTTATATTAAAAAAAAAACATAATATGAATTCAAAACAATTTAGACGTACTGTTAAAACAATTGCTTTTTATTTAAAACAATTTAACAATTTAGACATAATTCAGACATAATAAAATATCAAAACAATTGCTTTTTATTTAAAACAATTCAAAAATTGTATTAAATCAAATGCTTATTATTTAAAAGAATTGCTTTTTATTTAAAAACAATTTAACAACATCACGGACGCTCACGCAGTTCCAACCTGTTCCATATGCAATGCACAGCTGTACTGAAGTAGAGATGTGCAAAAGTTAATGGCTCACGCACGGCCCTAGCGAGAATCAGTGCAACCGTCATACGGCTCATTGAAAAATACCAAAAACGCGTCATCGACTATCGATTGGCATGACTATCGATTAGTATGACTATCGAAAAAAATTGAACCGTTAGCTATTGCTTCAAGTTTTGTCAAGCAAAGAGCGAGCCAGGGCTGCGAGCTTGTGGTTCCGGAGTTGAACTAGTTTTGGAGTCGATGTGGACGGGGAGACCGATGTGAGGGGAGCCTATTGTGCCATCTCTTGTGCCAAGCTGCTAAATTTACCGGAGCTGGTGTTGAAGGAATTTTTTGCTGAACGAGGCGGACAAATGCGACAAACAGGCTTTGCTCCAGTGGACCTTGCGACATCAGATGAGCTACGAGGGAGGCTTTCAGGGGCGCACCAATAAATTGGTCGTGAATCGTGCGTTACGCGATGGAAAAATCGCTCACGCGCGCACCTCTACTGTGTACCCGTAAGTGTACATAATATAAAGTTGTCCGCCGAAGGCCCTTGTCTTTCCGATAGTAACTGGCTACTTGCGCAGCGTGTTAACTTTGTTTAATTAAAATATAGTGAATAATTTCTTTAAATGCAAATAGTGTAAAATGAATATTGTACATGCTGCCGGAAAACTCCGCTGGAATAATTAGTAAATTGAGTATTTCCCTAATGAAAAAAAGCATTTGAACATTAGCATATCGTACAGTGGTTGTGTATGTGTGCGTACGTGTACCCACCCCAAACCCCAGCACCAGCCCTACGTAAAAAAAAACGGACAAGAACAAAGCTCTTGTATGTATGTCATGTGCACACACACACACACACACACTGCCATACCCATACCCATTTTAATATTCAGCTCCCCAACGCAACGCGTTAAATATTAGTTATTTTTTGGTGTCAGTGTAAAAATGTGTCAGTGCATCGCATCAAGGATAAGGATATGCATGGATATTTATGTGGCGCCTAGCTTTGTTATCATTGGCATTGGCATTGGGACCCGTAACAGAATAACAGTCGATTTGCCGTTACTTGGAGTTTTGGGGCCGCGCGGTCGCCCACCCACCCTGCGCGCAGCCAGATCTAGCTCTCTTTTGTTTTCCGTTTTCACCCTTGTATTGGTTGGAACACATGGTGAGCATATCAATATGCCTGCCCGTTACAGACCCATCAAGCCAAGTCAAACTCAGTAGGCGACATTCTGAACAATTTGACAACAAAATTGGTGTATAGGGTTGCCAAGTGAACCTTAATAGTTGGCGCGAAAATATTTTTAAATATTGCCCTTCAAATTACACTTCTAGACCCGTTCTCAATTCCTGGTGTGTTCTGGTGTTCTGGTTCCGCTTTTTGGTACAGAAAACTATTAAATCATTGCTCAGAAAATTTATTTGACACCAAAGTAATGCAACAAATAAATGCCATATGTACAACAGCTTTGGTAAAGCGCTGTGAACCAACAACTACTTTTCATTATGTAGCTCTGTTTTTGGATCCTTCTTTCAAAGAGTTAAGTTTCTTGTCCGCAGAAACACGGAATGATATGTTTATGTAGAAGTAAGATCAATGTTGGAATTAATTTAAGGTTTCGAGAGTCAAATAAGTAACACAGAAAGTAACTCTTCTGTTTTTAAAATACTTCTTATCGTTTCTCAGAATTTATTGAAGATTCATCAAATAAAGAAGATGAAATATCTCATGAAATAAGTTTTTACACATAATGAGTTAAATATAAGAATCAAGTATCTATTTTGTCGTTTTGGAAGGATTGTACTGAGCTTCCACTTATGCAAAAACGTGCACCGCAAGTATTTAATGTGCCAACTTCATCAGCAACCAGTGAGAGAGTGATTTCTACCTCCAGCGGAATTCTAGAACAAAGACGAACTCGTCTGCTCGGCGACTATTTTAAACAAATTCTTTTCTAAACAAAAATGTACATGTTGTGAAAAAAATAATAGGACCACTATGACATCTTGTCCAATTGATAAAAAAACAAACAGTTAGTGTGGCGATTTTTTCAAGTCATGTTATTTTTAATATTGCTTAGTATTTCCCCAATAAGAAAAAAGTAGAACTGCCCTTGAAATGGTTCTCAATATTTTTATTTTTTATGGATAAAGAGCTTAAAAATGAGAAAAAATAATAGAACCACTTTCCCATTCTTCATAGAAATCGCTAAATTTCGCAGAACAACGTTTATGGAAGCCGTGGCTAGGGTTTGACTTTGATTTTATTATTTTGATCATCAGATAAGGTAAATCCACACCAAGGTCGGAAAAATTTTAGTGCGCAAAATAGCAATATCATCAAAAATATCGATATTGATTGGAAAGACAGAAGTTGTTCGATTGGTTGGGTATTAAAATAAAATAAAACGAAACGCAATAAACTACAAAGAAAAGTCTGAAACAATTGCAAAAAAGCGATTCCTGGCCCAGTTTCACGTCAAAAGATGATACTCAAGGCCAACAGGGATTATTTTAAGGCTGCAACGGAGCTCAAAAAAAACCTAAATATATCTACGTCAGTGCAAAAAGTTCACACATGACCCAAAGAACAGAATTTAAGAACGTGTTCAAAGTTTTCTAAATGTTACAAAATTATAGAACAGACGTTTTGGAAAATTTGCTTGTAAGGGCGGTCCTTATATTTTTTTCCAGCCGTATCTATAGACAATTAAAAACTTATGTTTCAGAATGCATTCCTGTATGATCGGAACAATAGAAGCTTGAACATCATCTGTCTATATCGAACATCGGCTAATTTGTTTTCCTGATTATTTCAAAAATTTATATACGCTTAAAAACTGGTCCAGGTCCAAGCTGACCAACAGATTGCTCAAATTCCTTTGGCTGCCTAAGTTACATACCGATTGTTGATTTTGATCAAACCTTACAAAGAACGAGAAGGCAAAGCTAACTTTGACTGTGCCGAAGTTTAATTGAAAACTTTACTACTACTGATTTAACCGGTAAAATTGGTATAAAAAATTTTCTTAGTAAAACAAATTTTCCGACCGACTTTTCCTATGGCAGCTATATGCTATAGTCATCCGATTTTGATAAATTTTTCTAGAATTATGTGGAAGCATGTTAAACTAACATATACCAAGATTAGTGACGCTACGATGGAAAACAAAAAAGTTTTTCTCACTAGAACTAGTTTTTTGACCGACCGTTTCTATGGCAGCTATATGCTATAGTCATCCGATTTTGATAAATTTTTCCAGAATTATGTGGAAGCATATAAAACTAACATATACCAAGATTAGTGACGCTTCAATGGAAAACAAAAAGTTTTTCTCACTAAGACTTATTTTCCGACCGATCGTTCCTATGGCAGCTATACGATATAGTCATCCGATCGGCCGGTTCCGACATATTAGTTGCGTGCAATAAAAAAGAAGACTCTGTGCAAAATTTAAGATTGATTGCTTCAAAAGTGAGGGACTAGTTCGCGATAGAAACAGACAGAGACGGACAGACAGACGGACAGACGGACAGACGTAGACGGAATTGAACTCAGCTCGTCGTCCTGATCAAGAATATATATAGTTTATGGGGTCGGAAATGAATATTTCTATGCGTTACAAACTTCTGGGCAAAATTAATATACACTTTTCAAGTGTATAAATATAAGCACCTTAGACGCGTAATGACAGACGCGAGCGACGGTGCAGCGCGTTTTCAGATCGGCTTAAGAATATCCGAGCTTGCCCTGTTTTCATTACCGTTTCGGATTCGGACAAGTATAAACACGCTACCTTTGATAACAAAAAAGTTTTTTACACCTAAACTCGTTTTTCATCCGATCGTTCCTATGGCAGCTATATGCTATTGTCATCCGATTTGAATCAAAACTAATGACTACCAAGTTTGGTGACGCTGCGACGGGAAACAAACAAGTTTTTCTCAATAGAATTAGTTTTTTGACCGATCTATTCTATGGCAGCTATATGATATAGTGATCCGATCCTGCCTTCTGTCGAGGTGAATACCAAGGTATACAACATCACTTGATTGTGGGATCAAGGGCCCGTTTTATTGTGGCATAGTGGGGGACAGGTGCTTCTATTGAGTGCGGACGTGACATGTTTACACTTTTGCTGGAAAATCCTTATACGCATCTCGGCCTGACGCTCTTCTACATCAGCTAGGTGGCTTGCCAAAAGTCTTGTTGCATTAATTGGGCATCGTGATCTGCTTAGAAGTGCCGTATCATCCGCAAATGTGGATATTGTAAGTCAGGGGTCTGTTGGGATGTCAGCAGTGTATAATACATACAGAAAAGGGCCAAGAACGCTACCCTGTAGCACTCCGGCTCCAACGGTGAACTCATGCGTAGTGTACTCGTTATGACGATTAGATAATACTCTGTTGCTGACGTAGCATTCGAGAAGTTTGTGTGTGTTTTGCCCAGAACCCAAATTGGTGAGATGGAATGATATTTTGTGCATGGGAATCAATTTTGCGGAGTAAGATCTTCTTAAATAGTTTTGAAAAACAAGGCTTGAAAACATTTTGAAGGTGAAGTGCAACAGCATTTGCCTTTTCTTCGTCGCTGCGGGCCCATCTTCCTCTCTGATCCCTCAAAGGCGTGCCTATCTTTTGTGCTCTCCAAAAGGGAAATTTTGTGCTTGTAGGCGACAATTTATCTATGTAACAGCTTTGGGCTTTCTGTTCTTCAGTTTCGAGGGCTTTGCTAAGTTTGGTTCTTTTTTTGGCGTAGCTAGGGCAGATTTTAGGTTAGTGATTGTTTAAGATCGTTTTTAGGAGTGTTGTTTTCAGGTCTCCAAAAAGTATTTTGGAGCCATATTTAGGGCCGCACTGGATCGTAGTCTTAAAGTACGGGTTTCAACTTCTGCAAAACGGGACAGATAATTAAAGTAGCTTTACTTTTAGCGGAGCTACGTGAGAATTAGGTTAGTAATTATTTCTTAGCGATTAAAATCAAATGTATTTTTCGGCCGTATTTAGAGTCACACTGGACGTAGCCTTTGGCGTAACTATGACAGCTTTTGGATTAGAAATTGCTTTAGAGCGTTGATACCTGTGTGCTAAAGTTTGCACTTTAATTTGAATACCAATAATTAACTTTTCATTTATACCATTGCAGGCTCTGGCATAGCGCTTAAGCGAGGCTCTTTTTTGACGCCATGATTGACCCCAGTTCCAGTGAGGAAGAGGGCGATGACGATCCCGTTGTTAATGTGCAATCTAAGGGTCGACTTGGGCCGCCTCCCAAAGCGGCGGCTGCTACAACTAACACATTGTCTAACATTCCCATATCTGGATCAAATGGCGAATTCCCCGGAAACCAGAGGACATCTACAGCTGTGGCTGCAAACAACCGCCTTGATGGTGCGCCACCTGCTGGTAACACTGTTGGTGTTGGCCCAACTACATCTAAGAATGAGCCAATGCCAACTAGTGGCACTGATGGGTGTCTTGAAGTCCCCAACAATGGGATTCCCAGGTTTGTAAGCTCCAGCTGATCTTTTGAACACATGTATTACACCCCTACACATACATATATACTTTAAAAACTCAATGAAAAAGTTGAGATAAGTAGACGTGTCTAAGGTATATCACGCACTAGCGCACTCCCAATGGCCCAGCGACCATTTCGTAGTTATTTCAGTCAGTCTGGTGTCGGAGATGCTTATGTTAAATTGGATTCCAACTTTCATTTACATTTTTCACATTTTTGAACAAATTTAACTAATACGATCTTTAGCGATCTTCACGGGAACATCTTTACCAGGCTTTCGAAGGGACAACCCCAAGGTGCTGGTAGAGACTACGAACGTACGGAGGACCATGTAAAGTTAGATTCGTCCCGACTTTGGCTCTTGGGTGGGGTTATTTGAGAATTTTGAAAATATAATTTCGCAAGCTCAATTAAACCAAGTAACAGCCAAAAAACTGAGCTTATCAAATGTGGGAAATTGGGAGGTCAATACGTTTTATACCCTTGCAAAAGGTATATTAAAATTCTCACGATGTGTGTAACGCATATAAGGAAGCATTTCCGACCCAATAAAGTATATATATTCTTGATCAGCATGACGAGCTTAGTTCATTTCCGTCTGTCCGTCTGTTTCTATGCTATCTCCTCCCTCAGTTTTAAAGCTATCTTGCCCCAAAAAGTTTTTAAATACACATAGGCTGCCCATTTGTCGGAATCGGCCGGATCGGATGACTATATCATATAGCTGCCATAGGAACGATCGGTCCAAAAACTAGTTCTAGTGAGAAAAACGTTTTTGTTATCAATGGTAGCATCACCAATCTTGGTATATATTAGTTTTATATGGTTCTACATAGTTCTGGAAAAATTTATCGAAATCGGATGACTATAGCATATAGCTGCCATATAAACGGTCGGTCAAGAAACGAGTTCTAGTGAGAAAAACTTTTTTGTTTTCCATCGTAGCGTCTTTCAAAAACTGCAAGGGCATTTATAACATCAAGTTTATGGATACTCTTTTTTAAGAATGTCCGAATTCGTATTGAAGTAGCGACTTCTTGTCAGATTGTTTAGTTTTAGGTATTTACGAACGCTCTTGTTTATCACAGCCAACCGATTCCCTTGAAAACGAAAACGATTCCAATCCACACAACACAAAACGACACAAGATTCTAGAGTCTAGACGCTTCATCTGTTCTACACACTTGACTTTGATTGAAGAAAATTAACTCGTTTCAATGTCTTTCTTTCGGGTTACTGTGCACGTTGATCCAAATCCTTTTTACCACCTGCACACACGCATATGAATACAAAATAACAAATCAATTGGCACATCGTTAATCTGATCTGTGAAATTCTCATAATGACTCCGATCCGATCAACTACTCAACGAAACATTTACGATACGCACATCTGAATCGAAAATCAATTATGCTGAGTGGATGGTTTATGCTTGGATTCAAAATTGGCGTTTCTATTAAATGACTTAATGATATTCACACGATACCAAAACAAACCATCCACATCAACCTTCCATTCCGGCATCGCCATGGGGTTAACATCGTCAGTCGGTTGCACCTGAGCGGCAAGGGTAGAATCATAATACAACAGTTGGGCCCGTCGTCAGCTCATCTGCCAAGACAACCAGAAAATCTTTATTCCCATCACCATCATCACCACCAAAACCACCACCACCACCAATACAGCCATGAACATGAACCGCAGAGACAGTCAAACCAACAATCAAGCCTCGCCGCTGCTGCTGGCAGTGTGTGCGGTGCATCCAATGCCAATATAATGCCAAGGATCACAGCCCCGTCACACCTGTACAGCAGCAGTAATAGTAGTAGCCGATCTCGGGGCGCTACGGATGCCCAATTCCAGAGGGTAACACAAAGTAATAATCAATCGTTGCTATCGTCATCTAGTGGCATTTCGCAAGAAACACTCAACCAGAGTATTGGATCTTCGCGGGCCAACTCACTGCCACGCCCCTTGTCACCGTCACCATCCATTGCCAGCGAGAAACATGAGAGCGGGGATCCACACGTAAGTAAGCTCTGGCGAATCCGACATCAAACTCATTTAACCCGATCCCCAATTCACAGGAAAGACACGAGCGGGAGGAGGAGGAACGCAAACGTCGGATTCAACTCTACGTGTTCATTTCGCGGTGCATATCATATCCGTTCAATGCTAAGCAGCCCACGGATATGACTAAGCGCCAGCCGAAGATCACAAAGCAGCAGTTGGAGATAATAACGCAACGATTCCAGGTATGCCACAAAACGAATTCGGGTTTCGGATCTTTTTTCAAAAACTAATGGTATTTCTGAAAGCTGAAAAATATTTCTTTATTTCGGCACAATACAAATTTACCACAATTTATTTAATATCAGATCAAAAGTTTGTTAATATTGGTAAAATTATTTAATTTAGCTCAAAGCAAAACAGTTTATTTGCTGGGCTCGCTTAACTGAAGCGTTTTTATACCCGTTACTCGTAGAGTAAAAAGGGTATACTAAGTTCGTGCAAATGTATGTAACAGGCAGAAGGAAGCATTTCCGAGCCCATAAAGTATATATATTCTTGATCAGCATCAATAGCCGAGTCGATATAGACATGTCCGTCCGTCTGTCCGTCTGTCTGTATGAACACCTAGATCTCAGAGACTATAAGAGCTAGAGCTTTTTTCAGTGTAGACGTGTATTGTCTGCACGCAGATCAAGTTTGTTTCATATTTTTGCCACGCCCCCTTCCGCCCCCGCAATATGAAAAAAGCCTCATATCTCCCACAATTTTGAAAATAGATTATTCAAACCTTCTAGACATATATTTCAATCATCATTACCACCGATCCGCCATACATCACCGATAACGACGAGTAGAGGCGCCCCCGTTGAAAATACCCAGCCCCACAATTTTAAAATACATTGTTAAAACCTCTAGACATATATTTCAATCATCATTACCTACCGATCCGCCATACATCATTTCTTGATCACATGAACAATAGAATGTTCCCGCCCCCGCAATTTGAAAAATACCTCATATCTCCCACAATTTTGGAAATAGATTGTTTGAACCTTCTAGACATATATTTTATTCATCATAACTTATCGATCTGCCAAACATCATTTCCCGATCAGATGAGCTATAGTAGAGTTGCCACCCCCGCAATTTGGTGTTTGCATGTTGTGATCTAATAAAATATTCTTAAATAAACCTTACCCTAAGTAACGGGTATATCGAAGTCGTGTGGGGCCGACTTCAACTTACGCTCTCGTTTTTTGACATATAGGTCAAAAACCACTTTTTAAGTCAGGTCTAAACTGGTCCGGGACCGGTTTTGAACAGGGAATTTATATATTCACACAAAATTTCCAGATTCTAAGTTAAATAATTAATGATATATTGCTCCAATACCCTTGTAAAATTCCGGGGAAAAATTAACTCCATATTATAAATCGAAAAATTTCAGAGATATGGCTTTAAATCAGTTTTGAACCACTTTTGATACCAGAAAATAACTAACTTCATGTTACCAGCACAATCACCAAGTTGTCAATTATAGTACTGCCGGAATGTTATTGTACATATGTTTGACTATTAATGTAAGAACTATGCTAAATCGAGTAGCCTTTTCCTATTTCCTATACACATTTTGTGAATTAATAAAGTAGTCCTGCCATAAAATTTAATTCACTTTTTCGTGAAAAAACGGCTGTAGCTTAGTCCAACAAGCTGATAAAAGTGCAACAAAATATCGGATATATTAGGCTATATGCTAAAATAGTTATTTTAATTTTACGATTTATGCACTAGGTTGTAGATGACGGTTTATTTTGAAAAATTTACTATAAATTGAGAAAAAATTATCTTCAAGGTCCAATTTAGTCACTTTCGGGTTTGCTGATGCGGCTCGCTTGATTTTTTATGGCTGCATTGATGTATGTAGTACCGCATAAAACTTATAAACCTACAAATTTGTGCTTGGTGTGACCCCCATAATTTTCTATAAGCTAAAAAAACAAAAATGGTTTTCAGCGATTTCTCGCAAACAAGAGCTGATGGAAAAAACCGAGACCAGTTTTGGAATCAGGGCACAGAACAGGAACAGAATACAGTGTTGCCTGTGTTATATTTATACACTTGTAAAGTGTATATTGATTTTGGCCAGAAGTTTGTAACGCATAGAAATATTCACTTCCGACCCTATAAACTATATATATTCTTGATCAGGACGACGAGCTGAGTTCAATTCCGTCTGTCCGTTTCTACTATTTCCTCAGTTTTAAGGCTTTATCAAAATCGGAGAGACTATATCATATAGCTGCCATAGGAACGATCGGTCAAAAAAATATAACTATAACTAGTTAGAAAAACTTGTTTGTTTTCCATCGTAGCGCCACCAATCTTAGTATATATTAGTTTCATAGTTAGCTTCCACATATTTCTGTGAAAATTGATTAAAATCGGATAACTATAGCATTTGCCATAGGACCGATCGGTCGGAAAATGAGTTTTACTAAGCAAAGTTTTTTTATGGTAACGTGATCAAATTTTGATTCTCAATGATTTTGATTTAAAAAATATATGATATCAATTATCCTATGTGTACTCCACCGGTTTGAGTGATCTTTTGCAAGTTTATTTAAACTTTGGCACAGTCGAAGTTAGCTTTGCCTTCTCGTTTTATCCTTCTTTTTTATTTAAAAGATTCAGAAGTGCCTCTAGTATTTTATTCTATTTAAATTGCGTTTTTTGCTTTTCAGTCATTTCTTAAGGGGGAAACGCAAATAATGGCCGACGAGGCTTTTCAAAATGCTGTACAAAGCTATCACGATGTATTTCTAAAATCTGAGCGTGTCTTAAAAATGGTACAGTCCGGCGCTTGCTCGCAGCACGATTTTCGAGAGGTATTCCGCAACAACATTGAGAAACGTGTCAGGTGGGTCCAATCTTAAAATTACTCGTCGGCTTTTCGACTAACATTTTGACCATATTGGCAAATTTAGGTCTTTACCAGAGATTGATGGCCTTAGCAAGGAAACGGTGCTTACGTCTTGGATGGCTAAATTCGATATTATACTTAAGGGGAGTGGGGAGGAGGACTCAAAGCGACCATCCCGTATGCAGCAGTCATTAAATAGCGAGCTTATTCTCTCCAAGGAGCAACTATATGACATGTTCCAGCAAATATTATCGGTGAAAAAGTTTGAGCACCAAATCCTTTTCAACGCTTTGATGGTAAATGAATTCGACTGGAGTGTGTTGCACATCTCGCGTAAAAACTTTTTCGTATCCTTCTAATATTATAGTTGGATTCGGCGGACGAGCAGGCAGCCGCTATAAGGCGCGAATTAGACGGACGGATGCAGCGTGTGGGTGAAATGGAAAAGAATCGTAAACTTATGCCAAAGTTTGTGCTAAAGGAAATGGAATCCCTGTACATTGAGGAGTTAAAGTCATCTATTAATCTTCTTATGGCAAATCTCGAGTCTCTTCCCGTATCCAAGGGCAATATGGACAGTAAATATGGCCTACAGAAGTTGAAACGCTATAATCACAGGCAAGTTTATTGTATCTAAATATGCATATATAAATATATCGTGAATTAATATATATATATATTATTCCCTTTTTTTTACAGTACACCGTCTTTTTTGTAAGTGTTCCTTTTATGCATTTGACTAGATGTAATTGTATAATTGCTCTGGAAACAGACTTAGATCAAAAATACTACAAAAACGTAGCCCCTCAAACAAATCTAGAAATAGAACAAGCTATTTACAACTGCCAAGGGTTGTAGGTATATATATTCTTCAGCATCAGCATCAATGGCCAAATTGATCTCGCCTTGGCCGTCTGTCCGCTGTTCTGTATGAATACCTAGATCTTAGAGACTAGAAGATCATAACTTATCGATCCTCCATACATCATTTCCCGATCAGATGAACGATATTCGAGTTATAGGCAAATCAAATAATTAATGGGCAGCCCCACCCGCAATCGTGATGGGTAGCACTTGCACAGTTTGTGTGATCTCACACTTAAAAAGTTATAAGTTATGACATACTTTGACAAGTACAGAGTATATTACAGTCGGCCTTGAACGACTTTCTTACTTGTTTCATTATCCGTAGTGTACGCTAGCGAAGCTTTCTATTTCTTAAGCGTATACGCACTAAAAAAATACATAATACGCTCGTAGAACGCTATAATGAGTACGCATTGTAGTTCTTTGATCTGAAGCCCCAAATCCAACAGAAAAACCATATTCCAAACGCTTGAATATAAAAACCTGATGTGGCTGTCTATTTTTTTAATAATATTTATTAATTTTTTGCACCTTAAGAAAAATGATATTGCGCTCCCATGGATCTCTGTCTAAGCTGGAGGGCGACTCGGAGGACGGTACCACACAATTGACAAAATTGGATGTCGTGTTGACTTTTCAATTGGAGGTTATCGTTATGGAGGTAAAGGGCCTAAAGTCACTGGCCCCCAATCGCATTGTGTATTGCACAATGGAAGTGGAAAATGGCGAAAAACTGCAAACGGATCAAGCTGAGGCATCAAAGCCAATGTAAGTAATATTTTAATTGCTTTATGTCCGTAACCGCCAAGCCGATGTCTTTCAATCTGTTCTAGGTGGGATACCCAAGGCGATTTTACAACCACTCACCCATTGCCAGTGGTCAAGGTGAAGCTTTATACGGAAAATCCAGGAATGCTGGCGCTGGAGGACAAAGAGTTAGGAAAAGTCACCCTAAAGCCTACACCATTGTCATCCAAAGTGAGCTACACAAAAATTAGTAAGTACGTAAGTGTGCATCAAGTAAAAATCTTTGGCCCCTCTTGTCGATAGTCGCCTGAATGGCACCGCATGATCGTACAGAAGAATCTACCGGATCAAGATCTGCGCATTAAGATAGGATGCCGGCTCGACAAGCCATTGAATATGAAGCATTGTGGGTAAGTGGGAAGGGTGCGCTTCAGTTGGGACTCTGTGAGATTCATTTGGTAATTGCAGACACCTTTATGCGATTGGGAAGTCGGTATGGAAGAAGTGGAAACGACGCTACTTCGTCTTAGTTCAAGTTTCGCAATACACATTTGCCATGTGTAGCTATAAGGAAAAAAAATCCGAGCCATCCGAAATGATGCAGCTAGATGGCTATACAGTGGACTATATTGAAGCAGCCAGCGGTATGAGTGGCTCTCTTGCCGTTGTTGTGTGCAAATGTTCTAAATATTTCAACTTGTTTAGCAAATCTTATGTTCGGCATTGACCTGAATGGTGGTCGTTACTTCTTCAATGCTGTGCGCGAAGGTGATAGCATTTCCTTTGCCTGCGACGATGAGAACGAGTGTAGCCTCTGGGTAATGGCCATGTACAGGGCCACAGGCCAATCGCATAAACCTACGCCGCCTATTACACAGGACAAAAACTCGGCAATGTCGAAAATCCAAGGTGGTAGGTATTAATGCTGTATTTAAAGCATTTCGTATTCATTAGAAAGGTTGAAAGCTGATTATAAATATTGGAACCCGTACTTTAAGACTACGCGGTCATAAATCTTAAACAATCACTGACCTAAAATTTGACGTAGCTCCGCCAAAAATTAATCTTTCTCATTTTGGACAGATTGAAAGACAGATTTGTGTCCGCTTTATTTTAAACTTAAACCACTGTGCGACGATAACTTACTCTTTTTCTCGCTCTCGCTTTCATCTCTCGTCGTAAATGACCTATTTTATCATTTAGATGCAGACAAAGCACGCAAGCACGGCATGGAGGACTACATAAGTGCTGATCCTTGTACATTTGATCATGCAACCCTATTCAAAACATTGCAGAATCTTACACTGGAATATCGTCTGAATGATCCTTACGCATCTTTGGTTAGTACGAGGGTGGGTCGATCTTATCTATGGGTATTAACTATTGATATTCGTTGCACTATGCAGGGCTGGTTTAGTCCCGGACAGGTGTTTGTTCTAGACGAGTACTGTGCCCGCTATGGAGTACGCGGATGCTACAGACACTTGTGCTATCTTTCTGATTTGTTAGATCGCGCTGAAAAGGAACACATGATAGACCCGACACTGATACATTACTCGTTCGCGTTCTGTGCCAGTCATGTGCATGGCAATAGGTACTGTATATGCGAAACCACGTGTTCACGCCTTAGATGGTTTAACCCTCTCTCATTTCCCACAGACCTGACGGCGTCGGCAGCATCACTCACGAAGAAAAGGAGAAATTTGCTGAGATCAAGGAACGCCTGCGGCAGCTGCTCGAGTTTCAGATAACAAATTTTAGATATTGTTTTCCATTTGGCCGCCCCGAAGGTGCACTTAAAGCCACACTGTCCCTGCTGGAGCGCGTGCTCATGAAAGATATTGTTACGCCGGTGCCACCCGAGGAGGTGCGTCAAATGATCAAGAAGAGTCTGGAGACGGCAGCATTGGTGAATTACACACGACTCTCAAATAAAGCCAAAATTGAAGGTGCGTACATAGAGGGTGGGTGTAGACCCAGAAAAAAACATGGAGAAAGTGGCAAAGTCTTGAATCAAATTTTGGAAAAATACATAAAATCAGGGAATTGATCACGGTACGACCTTAACTTATGTTTCGGTAAAAGGTTCTGTTTAGATTTTAGTTCATTTCGGTATTTGGTTCCGTATTCGTACCTTGATTTTTATTTCAGTAAATCGGTGCGTACCGGAATAATTTCAAAATAGTTTAGAACCGAAGATATGACAGAGTGGATAACAAACCACACAACAGAAGGCAGTTAGAAGATGGTAAATTAAACATAATAACATTTACCCCGAAAAACAAATGAACCATTTTTACTTGAGTAACTGGAAGAACAGGTAGAGCACCTTTGATATTTTATATCAAATATACTGTATTTTTTACCGATCACAATTTAACCCTGCTGTTGGGTTTAGCTCATTTAATTTAAGTATTCATTCGTTTCCTTCGTAAGTGCAAAAAAACGGGAAGCCCACAACTAGTTTTACATTAGCGGTGCTGAGTGAAGAATAAATAAATAGAATTCAGACGGTAATACACCAAAATAGATGCAAAAAATAAGATTAAACTGGTGTATTGGTTTTGAGTTTAAGTCGGTTCTTGTCTGTATACGGTTCCGGTTCCGGTGCGGGTTCCGGGTTCCTGGTTCCGACTCCTAAGGGGTAGCAAAGTAGTCAACAATAGAGCTACATTTGTGATCTTTCGCGTTTTAATAGATTGGAGCCCATACTTTTAGTTCAGGGGTTTTCTCTGAGTGGAGTTCATCTGTGGTTCTTAATTGAGTTTTATTTGTTTCACAGAGGACTTGCGTGGTGAGATTATCGTACCGCCCCCAAAAAAACTTGAGGACTTGATACACCTGGCCGAGCTGTGCGTGGACTTGCTGCAACAAAATGAGGAGCATTATGGCGAAGTAAGTTGAGTTGTCATTGTTGCCACTTGGCGACATCGTTTTGGCTTCTCACGTAACAGATAAGTATGTAGTGCTCCATGCTGACTTTGGTCTTGTACGGTTACAGTTGAAAATATATACATATGTGTATGTATTCTTAACTTAACGTATGTGGCGAAAATGGGTTCGAGTGCTCAACTGGATGACCGAGTAACAATGCTAAATTTTTAGATTGATGTCGTACTTCGAATTCTAAATTTTGTATATTTTCTGTGTTAATCGAACTGCGTGTATCATACGATTGCTAACTGTATCTCTGTATATGTATGTGTGTGTTGTATGTTACCTTACCCGTACACATGCGAAACTATTTCCTTATAGTCCTTTACTACTTCCTGCATATCTAATTTCTAATCTAATCTTTTTTTAAGTTTTTATTAAGTGGCCCCTGACCAGCGAAATGTCCCCTTTTTACGCCATATTGCAGTGTATATGTATGTATGTATGATTAGATAGAAACTCGCACACATATAGGGCCTAAGTTGGGTCCAGGTTGAATAGGCCATGCGTTTCGCAGTTAGCTTTGCAGTTGCACAAACAAATTTTCAGTTGATTGGGAAAAATAGGACACTTTCATCGTCAATAAAATCTTAATATATCTATTACGAGTTTTAGAATTCCTTAACCCTTTGTTAGACGCAATTCAGTGTAAACGGACAATACTGAATTTTGTAAAAATGTTATCTTATTTCGCAAATTGTCAAACATTTTTAATTTTTTACACAGTAAAGTACCCAAATACATTTAGTTTTAACATTTCAAAAAGGAACAAAAATACGGCGGAAAAACGCTCTAAAAACAATCACTAACATACCATAACTCTGAGCCGTAACAGAGCTACGTTAATGGGTTTTCCCGACTATGCACACTGGGCGAAACAGCCGAGCTAGCGGAAGACAAGACAAATTTTGAAAAATTATTACCGCTAGCTTTCATACTTAACATAAGATGCAGCAGCCAGTGCATATTTTTGTTAATGCTGTAAATAAATCGTGGTAAAATTTCGCAACCTCAATTCAAGAACTAGTTTAAGACTTACGTGTAATGTAACTTAATCCGGCTGGATTTGTGAAATGATTAGACTTGTCCGCCATAACCTGCCACTGTGTAGGACAGAATACTCTTCAGGCTCTCTCTCTTATACTTTTATGTCGGTAAGACAAGTCGAAACACACAAAAGATACAGTTAGTTTCTGGGCTTGAAGTGAGTACGAATGTTATATGCCTTCTTCGCTTTACAACAAATAGATTCACAGAGCCGATTTATTATGCACTGTGTCGTTACCAATATGAATTAAGTGGAAAGAAGCGCTGGAAGCGAGATCTAAAGGTTTTTTGCAGTTCTTAACCGATGCTTACACGTAAATCATCACGCGAAAACACTGTGCAGGATTTGATGAATGCTCTTTGATACTGATCCGCTTTAGAAGGAATTACTGTTTTCCGCTAGATAAGCCATTTCGCCCGCTGTGCTCCGTTCCAAAATGGATCTTAAATTAGTTTAAAACACTTTCTTGACTTATTATAATTGGAGTTTCTTTTTTCTTTGTGGTGTTAGGGCAAAAGTGTCAATAAAACCAGATCCTGGGTATGAAGTGGTACTTACATAAGTCCCGGGAAGTCAGAATTTATGGGTCTAGCGCAAAGATTTTTGTTAGGCTCGACCTTGTAATCACACACATTCACACACAAAAACAAAATTAAGATGTTGAGGAAGGACAAGGTTTGCTCATAATTACATCAAAGAAAATGTTAAATTATTGGTTATATCTGTATATAAGTACGTATGTATGTGTTTGTATGCCCAATCCATCTAGCTACGCACACATAACAAATTGGATAAAGTTAAAACAATTAAGGATGGCGGCAATGGTGCGGGAGAACAAAGTAGCGAAGTGGCTTCTGCTGCTGTCAGTCACGGAGTCACAGGCACAGCTGACCAGGCCATAGGCAAGGCAACATTGGACGCTGATGGACCATCTTCGTTTCGTTACTGTATGCCCACACACGCGGTCTACACACCTCCAGTACCAACGGCACGTACTCCAGTTGACATACATTTTGTATACAGGAATGAAATTCTTGTATTCAAGAAACATATATTTATTCTACAATATATATATATATAATATACACACATTGTATTTCGCTTAAGCATCGCATACGAAATCAAATATCACACACATCCTCAAGGCAACCACCATACACTACTCATCCACTGGTTCAAACTATCAACAGCAGAGATGCCACATGATAGCCATTCAAAGTAGAGAAATGCAACAACATTTTTGTGATCCGGTTCCCTCTATACTTTTTGTTTATACCCTAGCAAAAGTTCAAGTCCTATGCTAATTGATTTGCTAGCAACGTACCGATCTGTATAGGTTCCGACCGACGCACAGTGGTTCAAAATAGCATAATTTGATATACAAAAAAAAAAAAAAAACGGAAAACACCATTCAACTTCAACTTAAGCTTATTCGGTAAAATTTCATTAAGTTTCGTTATTTATTTCTTAAAAGATGTTAATAACAGTTTTATTTTTAAGTAAATAAAAAAAAGGGATAACCATTTTTTTATAAGTTAATACTTTTTTACTTAAAGGAAATTTCGTACACAAATATCGTATTCATTAGAAATTTAAAAAAATTTGTTGGATAGTTTGGAACCCGTACTTTATGGCTAATTTGACCCTAAATAAGCCAGTAATACTTTTTGGGGTTATCAAAGGGGAATGGGTGCCAGAATTATAATATTTTATTGATAAAGTGCCACTGATGTATAAAGCACACTTTGCGGCCGATTACATCTTGGTGGCAATGGATTTAAGGTTAAGGTCTGCGCGGCTGAAAGTTAGCAAGACTTCCCTTTTTTTTTTTACATAAAATGCAATCAAAAACAATTTTGTGCCATTTTCTTAAATTTGATTTCAAAAATACCTTAATTAACATTTTCCAATATAACTACTTACTTGTCTCTTATTTATTGATTTGAAATAATCAAGATATTAAAACAAATATTAATTTATCAACGGGTTGGAAACAGGTTGAAAACGTCTTGTTTCCCATTTGGAAAATCCAAAAAAAATTGTATTTTATGGCAAAACTGCGAATTGCGTTTTCATTAGATAAGTGAGGTCGAATTTCTGAAATGAATTTGCATATACAGCCATGCTCCCATTTTCACTTTCGTAAAAGCCGGTTTTAAGAGCAAATTTGGTCTCTAAATCACAAAATGTTTGCGAAAGTGAAAATTGGAGCATTAGTCCAATTTCAAAATATCCGTTTTTTTAGACCAAGAAGTCCGAAGTCTTGAACTATTCTAACTTGCCAATAAATAAATCATTAAATTATCATAACCAGTTCGAAAGATACAGATTTATGATTTATTTACCCAACCTCAGAATAAACCACTGTGCGACGTGTAGAATGTCAGGCGGTCTGACATGACATAACTAAAACCATTAATCAACTTATTATTTTTGGATTCTGAGTATATAAACAATTCTTGTACACTTTACACAACATGGAACTGCAATCCGTCTGGGGAAAAGTGAGAACTGTCGTTTAGAGACTTGTCTAGAAACTACACTTTGCAGTATATCCTCGTACAAATGCGAACATAGGTGGAATCCTACTGTTTCAGGGTTATTTTGATTCAATTTTAAATTTTTATCTTCAAACTACGCCACCACATTAGATATTTAGCAGTCTGCATTGCGATTTACGAGAATCTACATAACAACATAAACTGCATGCAATTTCCTTGGTCACAAGTATGGCTCGTCTGTCTCTCTCTCTCTCTCTTCCTCCCTTCCTTGGTTGCATGTTTATGTGTCACCTTATGTAAATAGGATTAGTTGAAATACACTATGTTACAGCAAAAAACAAAGGTGAGCTTTTTGAATGTGGTTTACTGATAGAAAATTCCGAAAATCAAAGAACAATTTTTTGTGCAGGTAAGAATTATTTTTCAAAATGTTTGAAATCGGATTTTTGTTTAGTTTTTTTGAAAAGCGCTAGTGGAAATTGTTATTACGTGAGTAAATAGCAACCGAATTTGAAAAGTCTTGCAGTTCCTTAACGATAATAAATAATGGTAAAGATCGGTCATACTCACAATGCAAGTATACAGTCATGGGCACAATTATTTCAATGAAAATGTAACATTATTTTGACCAAGTAGGAATATTAATTTATTCTGAGAACAGGATCTCAAATACTATTGGCCAAATTCGCTGTATTCTGCATTTTTGGGTCCATCCGTAAGAGATATAGAATTTCTGAAGCGAGCTTCGGATTCGGCGTGAAAAATGCGTCTAGAGTCAATCATTTATTTAGCATTTCAGCTCCTGAACTTAAATTAGTTATAAATTTAAAAAAATTTAAAATCAATTTTCAAATATTGTTTTTATACCCTTGCAGAGGGTATATTAAAATTGTCACGATGTTTGTAACGCAGTGAAGGAAGCATTTCCGACCACATAAAGTATATATATTCTTGATCAGCATGACGAGCTGAGTTCATTTCCGTCTGTCCGTCTGTTTCTATGCTATCTCCTCCCTCAGTTTTGAAGCTATCTTGAGCAAACTTTGCAAAAAGTCTTTAAATTCAAATACGCTGCACATTTGTCGGAATCGGCCGGATCGGATGACTATATCATATAGCTGCCATAGGAACGATCGGTCCAAAAACTAGATCTAATGAGAAAAATTGTTTTGTTTTCCATCATAGCGTCACCAATCGTGGTATATATAAGTTTTATATGCTGCCACACAATTCTGGAAAAATTGATCAAAATCGGATGACTATAGCATATAGCTGCCATATAAACGGTCGGTCCAAAAACTAGTTCTAGTGAGAAAAACTTTTTTTTTTCCATCGTAGCATCACCAATCGTAGTATATATTGGTTTCATATACTTCCACACAATTCTGGAGAAATTTATCGAAATCGGATGACTATAGCATATAGCTGCCATAGGAGCGATCGGTCTAAAAACTAATTCTAGTGAGAAAAACTTTTTTGTTATCAATGCTAGCGCCTTTCAAAAACTGCAAGGGTATTTAAAACATCGGCGTAGCCGATGTTAGCCTTCTATTTTTCACACTTATAAAGAACAAATAGTATACGTTTTTTAATTTGATTGTTACAATTATATTAAAGATGCCATTTGCGGCAACACATAAAATACATATATAACGAGAAGGCAAAGCTAACTTCGACTGTGCCGAAGTTTTAATACACTTGAAAAACTTTACTCCGGTTAAATATATATAGGATATAGATATAAGATATTTAAAATTTTTAAATCATTGATAATAAAAATTTGATACCATAAAAAAAACTTTTCTTAGTAAAACACATTTTCCGACCGATCGGTCACGATCCGGCCGGTTCCGACATATTAGTTGCGTGCAGTAAAAAGAAGACTCTGTGCAAAATTTCAGCTCGATAGCTTTAAAACTGAGAGACTAGTTCGCGTAGAAACAGACAGACGGACAGACAGACTGACGGTCGGATAAGCGGAAATGAACTCAGCGCGTCGTCTTGATCAAGAATATATATAGTATATTGGGTCGGAAATGAATATTTCTATGTGTTACAAACTTCTGGGCAAAATGAATATACACTTTTCAAGTGAATAAAAAAAAATATTGTCAAAATAATTATGCCAGAGATCAGGGATCTGGTATCTGGGATTTCGTATGGGGGCTCAGGGATCGGGCGTCTGGTATCTGGGGTCAGGGATCTGGGACACAGCTTCCAACTCTGTTTTCCAAGCCAGCCGTGGCGTTTCCGACGGTATATATAAACTATTTCAATAAACATGTTTCACATCAAAGCCTCGTGAGTGTTAACCACACTCACACCTTTTTATTTTTTTGATTTGGTGACCCAAATCTAACAGAAAACCCACATTCTAAAAGCTAAATTATGTGACCTAGTGTTATTGCCATAAATTGCTAATTTTAAAAAATATTAGTCATATTTAACGAATGTGAATTTTTCAATGCTTATTTTAGTTTCAGCTAGTCGGGAATCGGATCAAAAAACATCTGTTTGTGCACATATTCGACTGCAGTTATATGTTGCTGTACACCTATCCTCATACGCAGTAGTGGTTCTGTCTAGGATTCGCTTTCCAACTTTTTCACTTAACTCTTTAACCAAAAACAAGCACATATTTTCGTTTTTTTTTACTGTTTGCTGATATTTTCATACTATTTTTGTTGCTTTGCAAGTATTTCTGTTGCATTGCATGCCTCTTGTGTCCAAACTGTTCACTATTAATCCATCTGTATTATTGTAGATTATAAGATATGATTTTTGCACACAAACCAGCGAAGCAAGCCACTGTGCAACGTACCTAATGCTGATCTAAGTAATGCTCTTGTAGAACATGGAAGTTTTCCGCATTCATACCTAATATTTCACTAAAGCTTTGGTTTCACCCAATGAAGGAATTTTTTGATGTAAATAAAATTTATTTCTGAATTTCTTAAACGCGCCAAAATATTTTCGAATAGTTCGGTTAGTAACTTAACAAACATTCCACATGTTTTGCAGGCGTATTGACGAATCGGCATGCCGATGGCAATATCTTTAAGTTTAGTTTAACCTTGTGTATGTGGGTGTATATGTACAATTGTACATCTGTATTTACAAAATTCTATACTAAATCAGCCACCAAGTTTTTTTTTTTTATCAATTCTTTATTATTATTATTATGGATGAGATGTACTGCTATTTTGCCCCCATTTCGAAATTCGATACGATATGTCTGACTTTCAAAATTTGTCAGACATTATAAGTAGAAAAGGGCGCGTGTAGCATAAAAAATCCGTTTTTAAGAAAAACGCGTTCAAAGTTTTCAGTGGGTTGCACCCTTACGGAAGAGGGAATATATATATATTCGTATAACTTCGAATCAATTTAGTAAAATGTTATATATGGGACATTCTTATTCAAAACGAATGGACTTACAACTTTTTCTATTTTATTTTAATAAAAAACGAGAAGGCAAAGCTAACTTCGACCGCCGAAGCTTTAATACACTTGCAAAAGTTCATTCCGACTGAATTAATCGTTTGAATATATAAATATGAAATATATATCAGATAAGAATCATTAAGAATCTGATTGTTGACTTCAAAATTTGGTCAAAATCAAATAAGTTTTCTCAGTAAGTCTCATTTTCCGACCGATCGGTTCTATGGCAGCTTTAAGATATAGTCATCCGATGTTAACCTTACGTTGTAGAACTGTTTAAAAGCATATAATATACACATTTCAGAGTGGATAATAACAAGTTTTTCTTACTAGGACCCATTTTCCGATCGATCGCTCCTATGGCAGCTATAGGATAAAGTCATCCGATTTTGACCATAATATACTATATACATTTTGCAAGTTTATAAAAGTGCACTGTACATAAAATATATATTTATTTAAAAATCCCGTTACCTTTCACGAATTATCTCAAAACACAAAATCAGACACTGTTTCAGATAACTAAGCGATCTTGAAACGTACTATGTGTACTATGTACTCTTTGAAAACAGAAAATATTTTTTATTATTGAGTTTTTTATAAAATGTTTTTCATACTTAGCCCCATATTCTGATCGATCGGTTCTATGGCAGCTATAGTATATAGTATTTCAATCTATGAAACAATCTGCCAAATGCGCCAAACTCCTATTGTAACTGAACTGGAATAATAAATTTTCCATTTATATTTCGGTTCAAAAGTCAATAATTTAATCTCAATATTTTTGTCGAATTTACCCACTGAATAAATCGCAAACGATTGTTATTACTTGCAATCTTAAGATTTAATTATTATCTTGAAGGAACAGCACGGCTATTCGGTAGTCAGTTAGTCAAGTTATAACTGTTCCCGCTGGCACTCCAATGAATAGTCCGAACCTGTACAGAAAATCACATTTCATTTCTCAATTATCTGACTGTAACGTAGTGCTATCAATATTTTATATGGGAACTGCAACTATATTAATGTCATGTCATTTAAAAGTTTATACGTAGCATTTGCAAATTAACCATTTTTCGTGAACAAAAGAAAAACTAGGTAGCTGAGTTGGTATGGAATGTGTCAAATTTGATATTGGAGTGTTCATGCATGGAAATCCAAACTTGAGAATGCCTGACAATCAGCTCATGAAAAATATAATTGAATTGCGTAACGATCTGATATACCTGGTTAGTCAAGCAAATCAAATGAATTTCTCATTACACAGTGCAAAAAAAAAAAAAAAAAAAACCCTAGAAACGACCCAGCGTACGCTGTAGAGCACTTTCCTATACTCCACTCCAAACTAACGGTTTTGAGAACAAACAGCTGAGCAACCATTTAGAAACTGAACCAAAAAAAAAGAGTGAACAACAGTAACTAAGTAATGAGCTGAGTTACATAACAAGAGTAACTGAGTATGAAAATGAATCTATGGTCACAGATCTACTATGCAAGACGTTACGACGAACACAATACCTTGTTCTGTTACCCAAAGAGTGGAATCCATGTGTATTTTACCCAATTTTCAAATGGATTCTGTCACGCATAGAATAATGTTTCATACATTCTGTACAACGCAGACTTGACTATTCCAGAAATTCCCAAATCATTTAACAGGTATTGTGGGACGGCAGAGGCAATGTGGGATGACCTCTATCGCACCTAGACTTTTTCTCGGGCGCTACTGGACGTTTCAGGCTTTTGGTAATAAACCAACAAAAGTTGTAGAACTACTTAGATCAAACCAATGGTGACATAATAATAATAGCTATTTCTCAGATAAAGTCCCAAAAGCTTAGCTAAGTTAAGTCAAGGAGGCTATTTAATCGATATTATTATTAATCCTCAATAAAAATGTAAGCTGAATCTCACACACAACTCTTCCTATTTTGAAGCTAAGGCAGAACAAGATTCGGCTGTATTTTGGGTCATATCTGTAGATTTTGGGGGTCCCGGAGAAAGAACAAGTATAAGGAAGTATATCGCGTACGCTAGGTCATTTCCCGTGTTTTTTAACTTATGTAGAATTTTGTTGCACTGTGCTATTACTGTACCAGCTGGTTTCGTTAAGGCAATTGTCCCAAGTTTCGCTTTGATGACGACTTCAAAAATCTCCATCTGATTCGGGCAAATTGAATTATGCAGCTTGTTGCTGGCCTTGCCTGTCTGTGAGCTTTATTATAAATTTCTTTTTACTTTCAACACTTTTTTCTCTTTAGGCATTTGCTTGGTTTAGCGACCTGCTGGTTGAACATGCGGAAATATTTTGGTCTCTTTTCGCAGTTGACATGGACCGAGTATTATCGGAGCAAGCACCAGATACATGGGACTCGTTCCCCTTATTTCAAATTCTTAATGATTATTTAAGGGCGGATGGTAAGTAAAAAAATCCTCCAAAAACCTCATAAGAAAATAAAAAATACCAAAACTAAACAAAAAATCCGATAATAATAATTTTTTTAAAATAAAAGATTTTTATTATTCAAAAGAATATTATGGTAACCTAAAATCTTTCCCGTTTTGGGTAGATTCGACCTCAAAGCGGTATAACAGCCCTAAAACGCTTGTCCATAATCCCACCATTTTCGTTTAAACGTTTGCATTTCAAAATAAAATTGTATTACTTTAGATGTTGTGACAAGAATGTGTAAGGTAACTGTTACAAATCAAACGAAAATCGTACATGTTAAATCTACTAGGCTTTAAGCTGTCGGTTTTAATTCGCTAAACATTCGTCATTTGATCTAGCACTCGATGATTTACTTGTCACTTAACATATAAAGTTATACAATTTTATTTTGAAATGCAAAGTTTTTTACAAAAACATCTAGAGATTTCCGTGTCACCCCCCCTATATATTCTTGATCAGCATCAGCAGCTGAGTCGATATAGCCATATCCGTTATGTATGAACGCGTCGATCTTAGAAACTATAAAAGATAGAGACCTGTGCTTTGGCATTTAGGTAGGTGTATACCATACGCAGATTAAGTTTGTTACAGAATTGGAAAGCTTAAATATTTTTAAATTCAATAAACAAACTCTTAAAAAATCATCCATGAGAGCCAGTTCTTTTGTTGACCTGCCAGTTTATCTGCAGTTTTCGTATAGTTCTACTATTAATACTACTTCATAGCTTAAATATTTTGTGATATGGGTTCACACCCGTTTGGAACCCTGCTACCGGCCTTCTTGGAAGTAGAAGTGTTAATCGAATCTCAAATTCGTTATAGATAACTTGCGGAACGGACGCTTCCATCAGCATCTGCGCGATACCTTTGCCCCATTGGTTGTTCGCTATGTGGATCTCATGGAATCCTCAATTGCGCAATCAATTCATAAAGGATTTGAAAAGGAGCGTTGGGAGAGCAAAGGGTAAGTAACTGGTATAAGGACTAAAATATGCATCTGTTCTCATTGTCCAATCAATTACGATTGCCTACACCACACACACACAGAGACATATTTACACAACTCACTAACTTATTACAAGTTCTGAACGAAAATCACATTCTACGAGATTGTCTAAATTTCATAAGTACTGTCACCTCTGCTCAGAAGAAGTGCTCTGGCTTTTAAGTCTTTGCAATCAAAATTTAAAAAAATGATCAAATTCAATAACTTTTCCCAGGACCCCCGTGCAGTTGGTTGAATCATTAGCAGGCAGCAAAACAGGCGAAAATATTTGTATAGCTCCGGATGTGACTAAAAGGATATTGTTATAATTTTGTCATTTTTATACACTTGAAAACTGTAAATTAATTTTGCCAGAAGTTTGTATCGCATAGAAATATTCATTTCCGACCCCATAAACTATATATATTCGTGATCAGGAAGACGAGCTGAGTTCAATTCCGTCTGTCCGTCCGTCCGTCTGTCTGTCCGTCTGTCTGTCTGTTTCTACGCGAACTAGTTCCTCAGTTTTAAAGCTATCGCGCTGAAATTTTGCACAGAGTCTTCCTTTTGCTGCACGCAACTAATATGTCGGAATCGGACGGATCGGATGACTATATCGTATAGCTGCCATAGGAACGTTCGGTCTAAGAACAAGTTCTAGTTAGAAAAACTTTTTTGTTTTCCATCGTAGCTTCACTAATCTTGGTATATGTTAGTTTTATATGCTTTCACATAATTCTTGAAAAATGAATCAAAATCGGATGACTATAGCATATAGCTGCCATATAAACGGTCGGTCAAAAAACAAGTTCTAGTGAGGAAAACTTTTTTGTTTTCCATCGTATCGTCACCAATCTTGGTAGATATTAGTTTTATATGCTTTTACAAATTTTTGAAAAAATTTATCAAAATCGGATGACTATATCATATAGCTGCTATAGGACCGATCGGTCGGAAAATGTGTTTTACTAAGAAAAGTTTTTTTTTATGGTATCAAATTTTTATTATCAATAATTTAAAAATTTGAAATATTTGATATCTATATCCTATATACGTTTTACCGGTTAAATCAGTTGGATTAAACTTTTTCAAGTGTATTAAAACTTCGCCACAGTCGAAGTTAGCTTTGCCTTCTCGTTTTTGTTAACACCGCCAACTTCCGGCACATAATACAAATACTTTGCGGATTGAGTGCTTAGGTCTGGATGCTTTTCCGAGCTGTTGGTTGACGGTTTATTTGGATTGGCCCTATAAGACTAGGCAAAAATTTGCAGACTTTTTTTTAAGCTTATGGACGAAACCAATTTTTTTTCTCTTTATGGAATTAATTTGGCAATTATTTGCGTGTGTGCCCTTTTCTTATGAATTTTTGAAACTCCAATTTTTAAGTTAGATATATGGGTTATTCCATGTGAACTCAGCCACCAAATTTTTGTTTGTGTTTTAACAAAAATTCATAGAATAATCTTATTTTTTGAGACTCCCACTACTAATAGATCGCGATATAAATGAAAAAGAATACAAAACTTTAAAAAATTATTGCGTCACAACGGTGCATCCGATTTAAGCGAACCAAATTGTGAATTTACTATTTTTATGTCTTCTATCGGAAAAAACAGAGGTTCAAAAAAATTAGTTCTTAAGTAAGGTTTTAGTAATCTTAAATGGATTTTTGTCTTTTTTTCAAAGAGGGCCAACCGATACTTCGTACGATTTTTATTTAAAGTAAATATAATAGATTGAAAACATTGTCTAAGATAATGTCAAACACGGCAGATATTAAAATGTTGCTTAAAAATTGCATCCTCGATTTTAGATAATTAAAATTGGGAGTCCTAAAAACATTAAAAAAAATTCAATATAAGAAAAATATTATTCCTTACGCATTAAATTGATTGTCCCATCGTAAGGTTTTTACTAGAATATGTCAACGGATATCCTTTAATACAAAAAAAAATTATTTTATAAAAATATCGGTTGGCCCTCATTGAAAAAAAAAGACAAGAAACCATTAAATTTCGCTAAGATCCCACTTAAGAAAATACTTTTTTGAGCCTATTTATTTCTCGGATAGAAGACATTAAAATAGTAGAAGAAAATAGTAGTAGTGCTTAAATCGCATGCACTGTTACGATGCGACTATATTTTTAAGTTTTATTTTCTTTGTCGTTTATCTCGAGAACTGTATGTCCAAAAATAGGATTATATTCTGAACCGCGGATAGTGATTATTTTTTAAAGCAAAAAACATTTGGGTGGCTGAATTCACATGGAATGACCTATTTATATAAATTACTAAATCCGAAACCGATTTAAATATAAATTAAACAGGATAACAAAAAGGTGCCCATCACCATTAAATCGGTTTCGTCCTTAAGCTTTTTGGCTGTTGCCTAGTGTATTTTAAAGTGACTTCATGCTTAAGCGTGCTCATCACGTCTAGCATTCACCCGTTTCATTCCACATTCTCAGAATTTCCATTTCGATCCTCATATTTTGTATTTCCCTTTCTGTGAAAATTTAGGATTAACGCTGCTTTGAACCCTGCGGCACTTAACAGTGCCGCCCAGGCGCTCAACACAGCGGCGCTCAACCCATCGTCGCTACTGAGCGGCAAGAAAGAAGTCAATTTCTATGTGCCGAAGCTACCGAGGCGCTCAGCAGCAACGGGCGCCGCAGACGATATGAATATGAGGTTTTTAAACGAAGCACCTACCCACCTATATACCTACCTATATACATATAGCTTTACCTATTATAGCTTACTCTATAAGTATTTGCATTTGGTTTTGCATTTTGTGTTTCTGCCAGTTATTATTGCATTGTCAAAGATTTATTTTCCCACATACTCGGGTGTTCTACCAAATATACTTGTATTGCCATTAGATAGCATTGTGCATAATGCATTCACGAGTTATAATGCCAATGCCGATTTTGAAACCATCCTATTAGCTAATTACACAATTCTGTACTCACACATACCAATACGTATACCAATTTTCATACCCATTGAAAGTCGCGAGTTAAAAAGCAATACATTATTCCGTTCTAATACATACAAACGTTTCGCTTAGAGTGCTTTTGTCGAATGTAAAATGTATGTAGTTGCATAGTTATATTACACACTTGGAGGTTTTTTTAGTATTTTATTTTTGATTTTCTTTATTTGTATCTTCTCTGCATAATCGCAATTAATTTCAAAACATTTCTTCAGTCTTAAACTTAAAACTTACCCAAAATCAACCGTAGCTCCGCAAAAAATAGAGCTACGTCAATTAACTAACTAGCTTTTGATTGATTGGAACCCGTACTTGGAAACTACCCTACAATAGACACATATACAAATACGACCGTAAAAGAATCTTTAAGGATCTCGAATGTTTTAATACAAGGTCTGCCACATAATTCGGGAAAAATTTATTAAAATCGGATGACTATAGCATATAGCTGCCATAGAAACGGTCGCTCAAAAAACTGTTTCTTGTGAGAACAACCTTTTTGTTTTCAATCGTAGAGTTACCTATCTTGGTATATATTAGTTTCATATGCTTCCACATAATTCTGGATAATTTGATCAAAATCAGAAGACTGTAGCGTATAGCTGCCATAGGACCGATCGGTCGGAAAATGTGGTTAACTAAGAAATTTTAATTCTCAATGATTTGACTTTTGTTAGTGTATTAGTACTTCGGCACAGTCGAAATTAGCTTTGCCTTCTCGTTTTCAATACTAAAGCAGTTAATTTTTGTAAAATAAACAGCTTGATTTGGTCCCTACCTCCGGATTGATATTTCAAGAACAAGTCAATCTTGATTGTACTTAAATTAAGTACGCAGGATTAAAACAATCTATTATTTCTTGTTTCAATTCGAAAAGTCGTTTTCAAGTGCGGATCCTACTTGAAAAACAAAAAAACCTGCATCAAGATTAAAGTAAGTATGCAAAAGCAATCGAAAGAACAAAAAGAAACCGAGAGCTAGTTCGAAATTTTTTTCTCGACCTCTTTCTTTAAATAAGCCTCAGACATGAATTTTGTAATCCGTTATCAAGTCAATCAATGAATGAGCCACTTTTATCTAACCTCGATAAGTATTAATGTTAGTCCGGATATATCGAATTTTTCTTCTGTGGAACTGCTGAAAATTCTCACACAACAAAGTTAGCGAAATGTATTGTTCGGTTCACCGAACCTTCATTTTTTAATAAGTGAGAAGGTTCGGTTCATGGCCCGGTAAGTTCGGTTCACAGCAGGGTGTCAAACCGGAACCCGAACCGGAACCGTATACCGAAAAGAACCGATTGAAACTCAGAACCAGAACCGGAACCGTAACCGTATTTTTTTTTTTGCGTACCGGTATTTCGGAACCTTTATTTTTGGAACCGAAATGACCGAAAAGAACCGAAACATTGTACCGGTACAGTTTCGGTTCTGAGTTTTTTTTGTTATTTCATTTTATTTGCTTCAATCAGGGATTTCTTCAGGGTAAAACGCAGGGTAAACGTAAGCGAAAACTTACAAATGTGAAGTTAAGGGACCATCTGGTATATACTGAAATTTTCAATAAAAATAACAATTTCATCTTATTTCGTTGCATCTATTTTGGTTCAATAAATTCCAAATATTATTAATTTATCCTTAATTTCTGCATTTACAAAGGAAATTAATTAACAATTGGCCCAAATGGACTTAACCTAACAGCAGGGTTAAATTGTGATCGGTAACGTTATCTGAAAACAGTGTATTTAACATTTCATCAGATATCAAAAGATCTTCTTGCTCTTCTATTATTAGGACATTTTTTTCTGAGGTAAAGTTTATTATGTTTAATTTTCCTTCTTTATAACTACATTTTGTTCTGTAGGTTGCTACCATTTCTATTATATCTTCGGATTAAAGGATTTTTAAATTATACCGGTACATACCGGTACGTACCGGTATACCGAAATAAAAACCAAGGTACCGGTACGGAACCGAATACCGAAATAAACTAGAACCTAAACAGAACCTTTTACCGAAACATTAGTTTTGGTACGTACCAGAACCGGAACCGGAACCGAAATTCGATTCGGTTTGATTCCCTGGTTCACAGTAAATGAAAAGCCGGAGTTTCGGGTTTTTAAAGAAAAAACTTTTTAATTAGATGTTCCGAGGCGGGATCGAACCCACAAACTCCCACACAGTGAGGACACACGCTTCCCACTGAGCCACACAAGGCCACTATACTTAGTACATTTGTTTATATATCAATTTTGAAGTTAATTAAATGTTGTCTAATTTAATTTCAAAATAAATGCAATAGTATATTAGGCGTGAACCACTCAACTGAACCGAAACCGAAACAAAATCTCAGTGAACCACCGAACCGAACAAGTCGTAATTCCCAAGCGGTTTGCATCCCTTGTTATACACTTGCAAAGTGCATATTAATTTTGCCCAGAAGTTTGTAACGCATAGGAATATTCATTTCCGACCCCATAAACTATATATTTTCTTGATCTGAGTTCAATTCCGTCCGTCGGTCTCTCCGTCTGTCTGTTACTACGCGAACTAGTCCCTCAGTTTTAAAGCTATTGAGCTGAAATTTAGCACAGAGTCATCTTGTTTTTTGCACGCAACTAATATGTCGGAACCGTCCGCATCGGATGACTAGTTTTGGTAAACAATTTTTTTTTGTTTTCCATCGTATCGTCACCAATCTTGGTATATATTAGTTTTTTGCTTCCGCACAATTCCAAGAAAGTTTTGTCAAAATCGGATGACTAGCATATAGCTGCCATAGGACCGATCAGTCGGAAAATGTGTTTTACTAAGAAAAGATTTTTTTATGGAAACGCGATCAAATTTTGATTCTTAATGATTTTGAATTTATAAATATCTGATATCTATATCCTGTATATATTCTACCGGTTAAATCAGTTGTAGTGAACTTTTGCAAGTGTATAACAACTTAGCTTTGACTTATCGTTTTTTATGCTATTAATTTGGAAACAACATATGTGAAAAAATGAAGGATAGTGGATTTAATGACAATAATTGACGTGTTGGCCAGTCGGAGTCCAGTACTTGCTTGATTATGAACATGTTGTATACCCTTAATGCCGTGTTTACACTTGTTGACCAACAAGTCAATTTTAGTGTAAACAAGTCAAGTCAAACATTAAAACAATTTTCCAACATTGGTTTGCATTATGAATGGTCTTATGCTGTAAGGAACATTTTGTTACAATTTCAGCTATATTGGTGTACAAATGGCAGAGATTTTTTTTTAACAAAATTTAGTATTTCTGGCCCAAAATTGCGGTCTATAAACGTATGGTGGTTTTCTGCCTTTTAACACTTTGTAGCCTTTAGGGTTGGTTTCTTGGAAAACAAAGCAAACGCCACGTACGCAGTTACAGTGGTATTTGATAATGCATGTCACTATCGCTAAATTTGGTCTGGACACGCACTTGTTGTACATATAACTAAGTGAGTTCACATATCATAGCCAACTCTAGTGCTTGTGTAGTAGTCGCATTTGCGGTGTTCGATTGACTAGCTTTTACAAGAAAGTAGAACCATTGCTTACCTACATCATAGATTCATTGCACACCAAACACATGTATTAAAACGCCAGATCCTCAAGGTCGTACCGTATGCTATTCTCAACATATTGATAATCGTTTATCTGAGTCACTTTTATCGCTCTTTTTATCCCCCACTGTAGAAATGGTTGTGCGACATCCGAGGATCTCTTCTGGAAATTGGACGCGTTGCAATCATTTATCAGAGACCTCCACTGGCCGGATGCGGAGTTCCGCCAGCACTTGGAGCAGCGGCTGAAGATGATGGCGGTGGATATGATTGAGCAGTGCATACAGCGAACGGATACATCGTTCCAGTCGTGGCTGAAGAAAAACGTTGCCTTCATTTCAACCGATTATATTATACCATCCGAGATGTGCGCCATGGTTAATGTGATATTAGATGCTAAAAATCAAAGCTTTAAACTAACTACTATTGATGGCATTGATCTGGTAGGTTCATTTATTATCCAACGATTAAAAATCCACTGTCATAACTCTTTATTATCGCAAACAGTACAAATTCCATGCGAAAATTGATGATCAGATCGACAAGGCGAATGTAGCGATGACACAAGGACTGAGCGGTAAACTTATGTCAGTGCTAGAGTCGACTTTGTCCAAATTGGCCCGTTACGATGAGGGTAGCCTTATTGGGTCCATTCTCAGCTTTACAAATGTGTCCAGTTCAGGAAAGGATCTCGGACAGGGATATGTAAATTTCTTTCGAAATAATATGGATCAAATACGTGGAAAGATTGGCGACGATCTGTGGACATTGAACTTTTTCGAGCAATGGTATTCCCAACAGGTTAACATGCTATCCAATTGGCTATCGGAACGAATGGAACATGCCTTACACTATGCGCAAGTCACGTCAATATCTCATATAATTAAGGTACCTAAGCCCATTTACAATTTACACTTTTGTGCGAACCAGGGATGCAAACCGTTCGTAAGCCGAACCGCAAACCGATCGGTATCCTTCAAACAATTTTAAACCGATCCAAAAACAGCCATCGAAAATTCAAAATGATAAATATTTGTCAATTTCCGTTTTGGTATCAGAAAGTCATCTATTGGAAAAATAATAATTAAAAGGGCTATCCGTTATTTTTTAATTATAAATAAAACCCGCCGAACCGGTTCCAAAGAGGTTCAGAGTCCTATCTCAGAAATTATTAAAGCTCTGAAATGAAATTTTGATTATTGGTTGGTAAAATGAAGTGAGACATTTTAGCGTTTCAAGACCGGTTCCAAACCCGATTGAATCGGTTCGGTGTGCGTTGACCAAGTCCGGGCTCGAACAAGTATAAATAAATGCCTTCAAAAGTTGACTAGGGCTATATCTGAGTAGGTTGTTTATATGGATATTTTGTTTATTTAGATATTTTCCCAGTTCATATCTGGTTCCGAACCAGTTTATACCAATTTAAAATTGGCTAGGAACGCAAAAAATTCTGTGTAGGTTTGTAACCGTTTCAATAGTGATTCAGGGCGATATCTGAAAACTTAGTTTAACTATGAAGCTATAAAGTCAGATATTTTCCTAGGTGTAAAACGGATTCCATAACGGTTTAAACTCGATTATCAAAATTTTTATTCTCTGTACCGAAGGTACAAAGAGAATATTGAGTTTGTGCAAATGTATGTAACAGCCAGACGGAATCATGTTCAAACCTTTTGGACATACACCTAATTCTGTTTTTACACGGTAGATACGTTCCAAAAAAAACCGCGTAAAAAAACCGCGTAATTTTAAAGCAACATTTTATATCCGCCGTGGACAGTATTTAAGATATTTTTTTTTAATAAATTAGTTTAGTTTTAATAAATTAGTTTTTTTAATAATTAGTTTTACGTGATTTGAAACGGTTTACTTCGGTTAACGCTTTCGGTATTATTCCCTGCATTCTACCGTTCTTTCGTTAAAATTATTGTATCTAACACACAAATGTTTTCCATGTTTTCGCCATAGAAAATCTATTCAGATTTTGAGCTGCAAGGTGTTCTGGAGGATAAATTAAATTCTAAAGCATATCAGACAGTTGCACAACGCATGGCAACTGAAGAGGCAACCTGCGCCTTGACAATGCCCGATGTTAACGAAGGAGAGGAGTAAGTAGCGAGGCGTAAGTTCAGTTCACATTTAACCAAAACTTTTCCTATTTCCCCTGCAGGCTCTGTGACGATGCGCGAGTGGGCGACGAGGAACACGGCGCCGACGAAGCTAGCTCCAATGCGTCCCGTGGAAACATAACCAAGTCAAAAGTGGCTGCAGCGCAGGCTGCTGCTGTCACCAATGTCGTTGCGGGGCGAGTCGGCAATTTGTTAGGAAAGGGCATTGGTGGACTTAGCTCGAAATTGGGAAGCGGCAGTTGGTTTTAATGAACGAAAGCAATAATAACGCAAAACCAATTTAATCGGGTATTTAAAATTCAAAATGGGGAAGTAGGGCATCGCATGAATGCGTGCCCATCCATAATCAAGAATATCAATAATGTAAACTAATCAATGAGTTTAGGATTTGGCACTGCCATTCGGTGCCCTACGTCCCAGTAACGACAGCTTTGTAGCTTATCGAGCCAAGTCCACGAGCGCATAATTTGGAACATAACGCCAACTTATTCGTAGAGTATACATACACAACAAATACAACAACAAAGGTGCCCTGGTCTTCAAATTATGCAACATAAGTTTGTTTATGAATATATATAACGCGATGTATCTGATATTTACCGAACTTAATTTAGTTTTATTCATAGCTATTGAAACGAGTGCTCTATTTTCGTTAGTCTGACTTAAAACAGTAGCAGAAAGTTGACTTCGGACAGCCGAATTGTATACACCCTTGCAGGTATTTATATCCACATTATGTTTGAGCTTCCGTAGTTCTTGTACTGCTTGTGTGCTATTTGTACTGATTGCTCCGAAGAAGCAGCTGGATAGAATATTTCTACAAATCTTTGAATAGAAAGAAATTCTGCTCAGATATTTCCATGAAGAATGAATGCTAATATAGGGACAGAGGTCGCTACTTCTCGATGTACTTACAGCAATGATCCGCCTGACTGACGACAGTCTCATATATTCCACGCGCCCTTATTAAGTTTGTATGGAAGGTGCAGCTAAAGTACTATGCGTGGACTATTACACTGGGCAACAGACAAAAAGCTTAAGGACGAAGCAAAATTTTTTATATATTTGGACTCGAAAATTTAGATTAAATTTTATGAACGATTATTTTGTATTTTTCATCAAAAGAATCATTCAATTTTACTACATACACATCAAAAATTCAATATAAAATCCCATATGACTTATCTGTCCATTTCCACCATGATTTAAAATCTTTTTATTTTTTATGATGACCCTTAAAAAAAAACGATGAGTTTTGAACATTATTAAAAAACTCAAGAAATAACGATTATTTTTGGAGCACATAATTAAAAATCTGAAATAAGGGTTATTAAATGATTTTTAAATTAAACTCAAGAAATACCGACTATTTATGGATAACAAAAATTAAAATCTGAAATAACAGTTATTAAATTGTTTTTTTTTTCATTTTTAAATAACTGTGGTAAATACTATTCCCATAAAACGAATTATTTGAAAATGATTTTTATTTTGATCGAAAAATGAAAATCATTCAATAACTCATAAATAAGATTATAATTTTTTTACTCAAGAAATAATCGTTGTTTTGTAACAGATGGCGCCACATTCCACGATGGTTGTATGGAAGCAATACGATATATTTATCTTTTTATTTTTTTTTTTTATTTTGTTTACAAAATATATGGCAACTGTATGCTATAGTCATCCGATCCAAATGTTCAGCCTTTATGTATTAAATGATTTTTTGCAAAGTTTGGTGAAGATAGATTTAAAACTGAGTGTGGAGATAGCAAGGAAACAAACAGAAGTAACTCTTATTTGATATTTTTATTTTGATGCTCAAAAAAAATCGTGATTTATATTTTTAAAAATCCTTTAATAACTCTTATTTTAGACTATTACTGTTTTCATCTATAAATAATTTGTATTTCTTGAGTTTTATTTAAAAATCATTAAATAATCCTTATTTGTGATTTTGATCTTACTGCTAAAAAAAATAATCGATATTTACTGAGTTTTTAAATAATGTTCAAAATGAATCGTTTTCATAAGCAATTGAAAAAAATCAACAAATAATTTTTAAATAGGGATTTATATAATACCTTCCTGCAGTTCCAAGGGACCATCCAAAAGCTTTAACCTTTCTGCGGTATAAATTCGAGTAAAATTAAATCGATATGGCACAGGCGATATATTCTTGGAACTTGGTATAAATGGCAGAACAAGTTAAATACATTGACCCAATTCTTGCGACTGTATCACCGAATCTAAAGGCGTTAAATTTTTTTGACATTTGGTTTTAGATTATTGCTAGAATTACTAATATAACAGCTTTGCGCATACATTTTTTCATTGGTCTCAGGCACTAACAATACTAGCTTACTTACTTCAACAGTTATACAAAGTTATAATCACAATACGTGCATAATTACGTATGTTAGTTAACAGAAAGATTATAATAATAAATATATGGGAAAACAATCACCTCGCATTAAGTGCGGGCAACTTGGAAA
This sequence comes from Lordiphosa mommai, assembly GCA_018904225.1. Taxonomy (NCBI): domain Eukaryota; kingdom Metazoa; phylum Arthropoda; class Insecta; order Diptera; family Drosophilidae; genus Lordiphosa; species Lordiphosa mommai. The sequence goes on from JAEIFT010000075.1 coordinate 649,608, forward strand.
TAGTTTACGTTATTTTATATTTATAGTATTAAAAAAAGAAACCTCAATCCTAACTCTGTTATACACTGATGAGTGTATGTATATTGTATATGGCTAGTATGTACGTACATACATAATAACTTATGTAGTTCTAACAATCACCAATCGCTGGTCCTAGATAGAAATCAATAATGCACTAATCCAACATGCTTTTCCTAAATAATTATCCAAGTCTATAACTTGGCTGTCTTACCACATATTTAAATAAGTTATGTCCTAAAGGACTGCTATTTATTGCCTTAATATGAATATAACGAAAATGAGAATGGAAGCTTTTTTCGAATTTTTTAAAAGTCGAAAAAAACCTGCGTAAATTGCTGTCAACTTTTTTTTTTTGTTTTTGGTTTCACAATATATTTTGAACCCCGTCTGCGCTTGTCATCGTTAAAATAAAATAACTCATTCAGTGCTTCGTCGATATTCAAACGTTCAAATATTCATATTATACAAATTTTAAAAACATTTTAAATAATTTGAAAACCGAATTTCTTTTTTACATATTTCCATCCTCCTAATCTTATGCCTTTATCTTCATTCAATTATTATTTCTTCCCATTCTCTCCATTCATTGGTACTTTCTTAACCTAAATTGCTTATGCTCAAGTCAAATTGACTCCTGCAAATCAAGCGATTAATAACAATTCCACTTACCAATCGGTGAAATATGTACCAGAAACTGATGGATTTATAGATTACAGGTAGGTACTATCACTGGATGTGTGCTAAATTGCAAGAATCTAGAATCTAGCGAGCGAATGAAAAACTACACGTATGTATGTACATATTCGTCGTAATTATGGTTACTTTCTTCTTAAACTAGTTACTTAAAGTAGATTACGTTAATTAAAAATCTTAAACTGCTTAAATATAAATTACTTGAATAATTAATTAATGTTTCCATCATCAGAAAAGCTTACGAACTTTAGTTAGATAAAATATGTATACACGAAAACTAAATATAATCAATAATTTCAACAACTTGAGATGTCTACAAATTGTATGGGAGGATCGCAGGTCGCGATTTACACAGTGGTTACTTAAACACAATCAGTATTTTAAGACTACCATCTAAAAAGGCAACATTATCGCTCTAAAACAAGCTCTAACCTAATCTCTTGTGTAGCTTCGCCAAATATAGAGCAACGTTAAGAATCTTTCAGATTTCGGATAGATTAGAACCCGTATTTCGAGACTACGTTCTAATATGTCCCTAAAAAACTCTTTAAAATAAACATTCACTTCAGTTCTGAAGAAGCTCCGCCAAAAAAAAAGGCACATTGTATGATGAAGTGTATGGAACATAAACTCCTAATACTTGCAGTCGGATCAAGTATATGTACTAGAGATGGGCGCGGGAGTTTTAAAATTGTCCCGAATCCCGAAAATTTTTGATTCGGACAAAAAAAACTGTTTACAATGTACTTCTGTATTTTAAAGGTTTTTTTTTTGCGTATTTGGCGGGGTGGTGGGTGGGGTGGCTGTTTTGTTGTTGAGGTTGTATGGGGAGTTGGGTGCAGGGGGGACAGTTGAAATTTGAATAATGATACTGATGTCTGGCCAAGCTAGAGCAGCACAAATGACACCAATTTGTGCACCTATAGCACAGGACCGAGCACACTCCTCGTGTGATCCTTCTATTACACACTGAGCACTGAGATTTGACTCTACATCACCGGCGCGGAGAAGAAAAAGTCTGAGCAGGCAGGCCGGCGTTGCTTGCTCAGTTAGGGGAAAAACAAAGTTAGTAAGGTAAGAAAGTAAAGAAAGGGTACGTATATCAGATATTTAAAATTTTTAAATCATTGATAATAAAAATTTGATACCAAAAAATAAAACTTTTAAAAGACATTTTCCGACCGATCGGTCCTATGGCAGCTTTATGCTATAGTCATCTGATTTTGATTGCTGATTATATTTTAGGAATTGCGCCTGCTCGTGTGCTTAAAGACAATTGCTGCCGGGTTTTGTTCCAAAATGACATACCAATTTGTGTTTTGTGTTTGTTAAATTTATTATTTTGAACTTATGAAAATATATTTTGCTATGCCTATAAAGCTCCATTTTAACAAAAAAGGCTCCAGGGCAGCTCACCCTTCCCTGCCCCTCTTGGCTACGCCCTTGGAAAAGATGATATGAAAACTGTTTTGAAATGCTACATCGATGTAGTGCATACCAAGTAAATGCAATGTCGACTATTCTGTTTGCATAATCAACCTTTGCTACGATTGTTTAAATTCTTTAGCGCATTTAAATCAGTTTATGATTTTGTCAACTTTTTGGAATTTTACAATTTTTAGTTAGTTATTCAAACCCTTGTTAAATTGAGCATTTACGACTGTATTAAAACATCGACTTTTCGACTTAAATTTCATTTTAGCTGTTTGCTGATTGCGTCAAGGCAGAGGTAGGGTGAAGTAACATTGTTTGCAACAAATTTTTATTCAGTTGTTCAAAGTAAAATCAAATCCAGAGGCTTAACATAGGTTCCATTCGTGTCCTGTTAAGCGCAACAGTACTTCTCAGCTCCGTATGCGCTCAAAGTAAAGCGTGAAGGAATCATTACTTCTGCTTCTTCTTTCCACAAATTTTGTATAAAACTTCGCGTTACTTCGCGGGTTCGTATAGGGCTTCAATGTTTGCCGGAATGCTACAATTAAACTGAATCCCACAGTCCCACCGGACTGGCATTTAAACACGTTTTTATCTTGTCAACATTGCTTTGTGTTTTATTAAAGTGTATTTTGTATATGCTATCTTTATTACATCAATTTATTTAATAATTTTAAGCATTATTTACTTAGTACAAGTGTATGTTTGTGTTTTCAATATAACTACATATGTATATGTTTAATATATTTATTATTATTTAAGAATCACCGTTAACCTCTTACCACTCACACACTTATTCATATCTACAGTCCGTCAATTACTGAAATAAAAGACTCAGTTCGGTCGACCAATCCGTTTTCATACAGGCATACAAGCATACAGGCATACTGACATACATACATACATACATATGTAAATAAATATTGACTAATGTTAAGCAAATGCCAAAAGGCAAACTAAACAAATATGTATTATATAAAATGTATATATGTATGGTATGTAACATGCATTACTATTTGATACGATTGAATATGATTGATTGATAGATCGATCAACGGAAAACTGCATAAGCAATTTTCCTATGTCCGTTCGTAGTATGTGTGATTCCGTTCACTATAGGTATGCGTATCGGTGCATAACTGTAACGAAATTCCGAAATATCCAGGATATAGATGCTAAATTACACATTTGTTAAAATTATTGCAAAAATGAACAATTGAATTCTTGATACGGAATCATATCGATTTTCTAACTAAATCTTGAGCAATAAGGAGCCATATAAATAATAGTAACATTTTCTTTCAACATAGTAACATCTCGATTAATAATAGAGTTGTAAATAATGGACTCATATCGGTTGGTTCTATTATTCTGGTATTGTTGTTGAGTTTCTTAGCTCGTCTGATGTCTGAATTACATGTAAGGGTTGTTCGTAACAGTACTGACTCGAATAAAAATGCGGCAACTAAAGCGTACAAATTATACATAGTTTCAACTTATGAGTTAGGGTCAATAAATTAAATATTGCAAAAATGTTTCGAAGCGGTCTACACTCTAGATACTAAATCCATTCAAATGAAAACACAGAAAATTGGAAGCATAGGTTAATTAATAGAAGGTTTTGATTAGAACAACATTTAAAACTAAATCGGTAAATGGTCATATCTGAGTGCGCGTATGTACATGTTATGCAATTGTTGCATATTGCATTTTCTATGGCTACGCTTAGCTACATGTGGGAATATTTTGACTTCATTTTTTGTGTGTCCTGTTCGTTGACTAATTACGTTAATAACCCTATATCTACTTATATAAACTTAAACGCTGTATAGAAAGTACGCACTGACGAGTGCGACTGTTTAAATATTAAAGCTTAGCATAATTCGTTCCAAATTATTTTTCACATTTTCCGTGAATGTGTTAAACAGTCTTTTTTTTAATTGGCAATGGCTATACACATTGTTCCTATTACATGACGAAATATCTAATCTTATCGTATCGCGCGGCGTGCCTTTATAATCATCGGCTACAATATCGATTATGTTTTAATGTCTTTAACTACATTTTGATTTTAAATAACACTATGCAACTGCGAGCTGTTGCGAACAAATGACTTGTTAATTGGCATTTTTTGTGGGGATTCCCGATTTCTTTTTTAATTGGTCTAAAAATATCTTAATCTTGACTATTGATCGAAAATTTGCTATCGTCTCGAATGTTAGATGACAGTTAAATATTAGCTTGAATAAAAGAAAATCATTAATTGAAGTTGGGCTAGTGTGCACAGCTGTGTTGCAAAAACAATTTGAGAGTCAGCGTTGCTCTGGCTCCCTCAGTACTTTAAAATACAAGTGAAAAAAGCATGTTGCATAGTGTTATTAATATTCATGTGCACATCAATGCATGTTGGTTTTACTGGTGATTTGCATATGCCGCCGAGTGCTCTTAATTCTACATTGTGGTGTGAAAACTGCTTTTTATTTAATACAAGTTGTGTTCCATTCCATGTAGATATGTATGTCATTATTCGCACAATCGAATGTTTTGTAAGAATACGTACAGTTGACCACGTCAGAATAGATTTCGACTATATATAGGTATTTTTTAGGATTAACTTTAATTAAATGAGAAATAGTACAAATACAAAAATGTATGTACACACACGAAAAACATATCTACCTTCTTACATATGCGCTTGAATTTACTGTATGTACTTCTGTATACAGATGTTGGTATTTCATTTGCAATAGTAGCTATCAGGTCTTATGGTCAATAAATTCGTAAGTGTTGTCAATCGGCGTATGCACTAGGGACACTAGACGAGTGTTTTACGATTCCAATCAATAATATGTACTGATCGGTGCGTGATCAATTATTCAGTCATTTCGTAAATCGAAATAAAAATCATGCTGATTGTTGGGACTATTCAGAATATGCATCAAACCCGACTTCAATCTCTGGGCCTTCATTTAGTGTCACTAATGAATACGCCAATCCTTTTGTATATACCTAAGTGTTTCTCCAAAACAACCAAAGCCAATCAAACCGTGTACATATACATGTATACCGATTATTACACGGTGTAATTGAAATAATATGCAAGGCATTTCATTGTAAATCTGGCTGTTACAGCGCCCCAAAACGCCAAGCCTACAGTTTAACGCCGAATCCGAACGGCAACGATTTTTTGAAAAGCTTTTTCATTACTTTACAACTGGCCCCAACAGCTGTGAATTTCATCATAATGTCAAGTGAAGAACGCAAAGCTCGTTATTGTAAAACGCTATTCGATTTATGATTGAATTGGAACATTGAAATTGAAACTTTGTAAAACTTAAACACAACAATATTGATATATACCCTCTTTTTCCTCTTTTAGATCTCTTAAAAAAAAAAATTGCAATGTTTTGTGTCCAAAAAATAATCCTTATTTTTCGAGGATTGAATTTAAAAATAAAACAATGATTACTTCTTGAATAGTAAATAAAAATGGAAAATGGTATAATTTTTAATTTTTCAATAATTAACTAAACTCAAAATAACGCCCTTGACCAGACCCGTGTGACCCTTCAATGTGGTCCTTAAAAATTTGTTCTAAAAAAATTACTCGGATAAAAATCTAGAAAGATGTGAACAGTCCTTTGGCTAAGGATCATTTTGGTATTTTCCAAACGATTGTGTATTCTTACGATCAACTAAACACTTTAAATTACATTCAGAGTTAAATACGCCTGTATATTTGGATATTGCATTCAAATTTGCTCACACAGGTATCTATCTATATGCATGCATATGTACACGTGAATACTATGATCACTTATGGGTCTATTTGGCTTTATTCACCATTGGCTTGGGGTTTTGATGTGCTTGTGCTGGAATAACTGCGTACAAATACGTTAATATGTTTATATTATTGTATGATGATTATTCTGTTTGGCCTCAGTTGATATATAAGTATCTATATAGGGGTTTGTTTGTCTTTTGTCTTTACCACAATAACTTAAGCATTCAGCAAGCTTTCGTTCACAACTGTATTAATTCGGAGCGGAGCGGATCGATTGCTGCATGAAGTCATTGGTAGGTACAATCGTACATAAATGGTGTTCTATTTGGCACTTGTCCTCGAATGGCCACATGTTTCTAAAAATGGCGATGGGATGGCTGGTATGAGAATACTACTTATTGCACGTTGATTGTTGCGGGCCTCATATCACTGTACAGCTGATACGGCAGAGCCAGATAATCTGCCGACTGCTATGAGACGCTAATAGCCCCCGTTTCGGAGGCACTGGGTGTTGAGGGATTGGTGGCCGTCGCTGATGTCTCGGTTGTATTGCGGTGCTTCCCCGTAGATATGGCAGGTGGAGCCACGGACAACGCGGAGACCTCGTTGCTGTTGGATGCCGCCAGATGGTGACTCAACTGTTGATGGAAATGTTGGCTAAAGCTGCTGCTAAATAGCGCATGATGCGGATGGTATCCGTGCGGAGCGGCATGCTGGAGTATGGATGCGGCAGCAGAGGCAACCACCATCTGCGGATCGCAGCCTTCTAGCGGGAGTACACTTTGCTCTTCACGCCGTTTAGTCAGCTGATTGATACTAAGCGGATTATTGATGTCGCGTGGATTGGCCCCGATGGGGTTGCGGTGAACGTTCGATGGCGCCAGCACCTTAGACGATGATGCACCAGGGCCACAAAACCCGTTCGTTGTCAGTGAGGTATTCGTACTGCTAGCGACTATTGAATGTGACTGGAATATGGGATCGGGATTGCTGTTGCCGACAGAGCCGCCCAGTGGAAGACTTAGTCCCATACCTAAATGACTAAAACGATTGCCCAGCATCATGGCGCGCTCCTGGGCCGTGGAAGTTACAGGTCCGGTCGTCGCTGGCGAGGCGGTACTGGAGGTATTAGGTGTAGTGCTTATGCTACATGTTGACCCACTACTCGATGCTGACGCGTGATCCGCGTTGGCAACCAAGAGCAAGCTGGAGCCGACCGTAGATTGAGATGGGGTTGCTGGACTAATATTCATGTTGAGTGGGCTGGCGAGGCTAGTGGTAGTCGAGGGGCTTTGCAGGCTGGACAACCCACTCAAACAGCCTGGACTGGACAGTGACTGGTTCAGGGACTCGGTATCCTCGTCAGCCATTTTATTGATGTCGTCTCCGCTGGCACAGCTTCCGCTTTCGTCGTCCTCATCGTCGTCGCTTAGCTGACTGCCGGGGTCGTCAATTCCGCTACCGTCCTCTGTCGCACCGTGTCCATTCATTGCCTCCATATAGCGAATGCACTTCTTTTTGCGTCTGCGTGGAATATAAAATGAAAAACGGCATTAGTTACACCTCAAATCATTATTGGTAATGGTGGTTGATGCTATTATGGGGACATTCCAATAAAAAAAATCATGCAAAATGTGTCCTATGGCTGAATTAGGCGATAAACTTAAAAGGGTTCCGTGCAAACCGCTAACTCAGGAAAGTGCACTATAAAACAAATCGATTTCTGAATGAATGGACTTTAAGTCGGCCTTAACGGACCTCTTGAGGATCCAGTAGAAGGGTGGCATTTATTCGGACAACTCAAAAGGCCAAGCTATCAGCTATACACCTCAGCTCTACGATACAGAGAAATTAAACCAATTATAGTTTAGCTTCATATGACTACGCGAAGCGAAACATAACCATAAACTTAATATGTTCATCTACTTGTTAAATGCTAAGGACATATAAAACAAATAATTGGATACAATTAACACATGCAAATTGAAGAAATGAACGAACAATTCGAAAGCAGATAAATTATTTTTTAAAACAATAATTATAATTGTCAAAATGCTGATCCAAAGTGAGATCCGCTGTCTGATACAGTAGGGTTTTCCGGCAAACAAATAACGCAAAAGAAACTCCCGCTATGTAATCAGTTATCGCGTTTAACTGGTTGGATAATTTGTCACGAGCAATTGATATAATTACAAAAACATATATGTATACGATTACGAGATACGATATACGATTATATATATATATATATATATATATATATATATATATAACAGGGATGCCAACAGCTGATTTTTATTTTCAACTGACTTATATCTGAGACAGCAAAAATAAATAATCAATTGGATGTGTGGAACGTGTGTGGATTGAATGAACAGCTGATGCTCAAAAATAAATCATTTGCAACGCACTGAGGATTGCAGTCACTGTTCGGGAGACCACATTATTGTCTCCCAATGTTCTCTGTTAACAATAAAAATCTGATAATAACCCTCTTTTTTTTTTGGGTCTATTTTAGCGGATACTAAATAAATAATTGTCATTAACGGTTCATAAATGGTCCGCACATCTGAGAACACGCTTAAAGATATAAATCACTTGAATGTTTCATTAATATTTGATAGTTTCGGCTCCAATTTGCTGTATTGCAGGAGTTTTCTACCCTGACTCGGTAGTATTTATTATCAGATCTTACAGGTATATGGAATCAAGCCGAATCGTACTTATGTTTCGGTAAAAGGTTTTGTTTAAGTTCTAGTTTATTTCGATAGCCGCATCTGAAATATTGATACCATGGATTTTAATTCGGGATACAAGCTCGTATAAACTTGAAGTCCGAGGACTTGGCAGAGTGGTTGGGCAACATACACATTTGCAGTGATTTTGGCAATGCACTAATATTTTGCTTACCCAGGAAAGATGTTACTACATAACGAATATTTTAAGAGGCATTTAAGGAACTCTAAACGCCCATCCCGAAATTTGAAAGCTTCCTCGAAATTTTTAGTTGTTTGTGTGACATATTTTTGAAAGTGTTCGGCATGCTGGAATAAGTACATTTCGGCAGGGTTTACGGAAAATAAAGGTGTTATTAATAAGGGTCCACCATTTAAGTGCATTTTCATATTTTTGTAGTCGTTTTACGCTAAGGAAAACCTTGTTTGAAGCAATAAAACAGAATAAGAAAAAGAAAAAACACAAAAACGAAACTGCACCGGTTCGATAAAAAGGGCGTGCGTCACTCAACATTGAATGTGACGCGGGTGCGAGGGTGCCGCGGTTCTAGAAAAGTCACTGATGGTGCTCTCATAGATGAAACACATACATTTGCTTGACGCACTCTTTCTTGACTTGATGTTATTTTGTGAGCGAGCAACATTCTATGTGCGAACACTTGTTTTTATAAGAGATATACACTCTGTTCCACCAAAATTTAACTTCAATATAATATATATATGTATAACCAGTTCAACGTTGTCACCGCTTTAACCACCCAATACTGAGGAAATTGGGAATAAATCCGACTCTTCTAAAATTTGATTTTGTAACGATATTATTTTGTGTAATTTTGAATAATCAACGCCAATGGTTCAACCGTGGAAAGATACTCAGTAAACAAATAACAGGTAATGCAAACATAAAATTGTGTTAATAGTCAGAAAAGGCATCGTCAGAACGAAACGAAAAGCCAACAACAAACAACATCAAAGATCAGATTAGCACTCATACAAACATATGTGTCGTATATATAGTAATCCAAATTTAATAAAAAAAATTTGTAAATCGTTAAAAGTTTTTAAACAACAACAACAACAACGAAAATATTCACGATATGCAAATATTTAATATCAAATTGAGAATTTTCATTACTTAAATCAAATGCAAACAACAACATACATCTTTACCCAAATGTACATCAGAGAGTTTACAAACACAAATCTCAATATAGGCCTGTACCTGTTTTGGCCTTCACTTTCGACCAGATTTGTCGAATTCGAATTTGGTGAATGTCAAGTTGTGATCGGTTTAATTAAAAACTTAAGGTTGAATTTCGGATTACCTTGTTACTGTATTTTAAAAGAGAACATGTACCACATTCGATTTCACTTAGATGAAATGCGGACTCTGGTCTTGGCTACGAAATGTCATTAATTCTAGACTAATTCTAGACTAACTCTACTATACCACCCACCCATTGAGGTAGAACGAAATGGCCTCATCGCCAAATTAGACAGATCTATTCTATTGAAAACCAAATGCACGCATGTGCTCCAGAAATCTCTGTAGATATTGGGCTAAGTTAAGTTTGAAAGCGTCTGCATTGACAGCTTTGGATATGCCTTGAAGTGTGCCGTGCGCTCTAGAAAAGGATCAACGCAAGCTTCTCAAGTACAGATTGTAAATTGTTTATGGCCCCATTTTCATTTTTGTACAAGCTTTAGAGTTTATAACTTGGTCGGTTTACCATAGATCAGCTACGATTTTCCCAATTTTCTGAACTCAAAATTTTCTAAATGAAATATATTACACTGGGCAAAAGTGTTTTTGGTGCAGCCCTAACTTTCACTGATTATATAATTATGGAATGCACACTGAACAAAACTGCATCATCGGTTTTGTTCCATCAGCTCTGTTTCCAGGAAATGGCGGAAAACCGGATTTCTAGTACATGTTGCCCTCACGGATTCTAAAATCCGGTGGGTACTTCTCAAGTTATGATATAAAAGTTATTCTATTATCTCATAGTTTGAGTAAATAATTAGCGAATTCAAAAAGCCTTACAGTTGCTTGAAGACAATAAATATAATAAATCGGTCGGGATCTGTTCACTAACAAAGTAAAAAAAAAAACAAAATTTACGATTTTTGACTTCAAAACACTCGGGAAAATGGCAGACCTTCCTTTTTTTTTACATAATTAGATTAAGGCATTGATAGGCCGTCGTTTAATAACTCATTTTAATATGTGCCAAGCTCGCTGGCTGGTCAGGTCAAATCAGTCATACTACAAAATCTTTGTAGTAGATTTGCGGACTCAGTGGATGCTCGGAACTGCAAATTTGACAGCTGGCTTCACTTTTTGATCCTACCTTCATATATTGGCTGACACATTATTCTGTACAAACATATATGCACCAATTCTATAAAAAGTTACAATATTTGAAAGCATAAACAGAGGTTTCAGGAACACTGAGGGATGCATTTGGGTTATAAGAGAATTTAACTGTCTTTTACATGCTAGGTTTTTTCATCACCCATCTTAATTTCACCATTTCTAATTTGGAGAGATGCCTCCACAGGTATTTGAGAGTCGTCCTTATTGAATCCTCGTCAAGGTCAATCCGCCTTGCCGTATTCAGTACAACATGTAAATTAATTGAACTTCCTAGAATCCTGCATGCATTAAATTTTGCTGAATACTCGGTGGTATCGTATCCGGGCAATCATACAGTCATATATGTGAGTCAATTTGCAAATACTGATGTACATTTGGAAAATATTAACTATTGGATTATTATTTACTGGCATCTGAGCAGCCGTAAGGCTGAAACGATGGCGCGTCTGCTGTTCAGTTTAAGGTACATATAACATTTCCTCGATTGCTGGCCGCATTTCGCTGTCATCATGACCGCGGCACACGTCTGTGGTGCTCTTTTACAAATTGACATAGGTGGGTGGTGCCTGCGGCGATAACTGTTGTGAACCAGCGCCAGCGGCGCCACCACCGCCGCCTCCAGCGCTGCCATTTAGGGGTGCTCCTCCATTTCCATTACTGTTGGCCAGCATTTGAATATGCGTGTGGGAGGAGGATGTGGATGTGGATGATGATGAGGAGGACGAGGACGACGAATTGGGCAGCATTACTGTACCCCCTATGCCACTTACAATAGGTGCCAGCATACCGACACCTATGCTGCCCACTCCTGAACCGCTGCCGATGCCGACGCTGCCGCCGCTGTTGCTCACCGTTGACATGACACCCAAACTGGGACTGAATTATCGGTCAAGTCGAGTGTTAATTAAAAGTCCAAATTTTGGTTTGATTTTAACGTTAGCATTAAGAAGAGAAAGGGGGTAATCGAGAACATCAAAATCATTTAATCATCTGTTGAGTGGCATTTGGTGAGTAGTGTGGGTGTGTTTGTGTATTTACATACAAGTATAAATGCAAAAACAAGAAGGCGAAGCTAACTTCGGCTATGCCGAAGATTCTATACTCATGGAAATGCTGGGTCTTTCCAATAGGTTACACACACTTAGGATATACAATAGGTATTCGATTTTACCCAAACGGTTAGCAGAATAAGCATATTCATCATTGAAAAGTGATCAAGTACCACATTCGAATTCACTTTAGTGAAAACCGGTATTTTATAAAAGAAAAGTCATTTCTTACATTTTAGTAATAGGAACGTGTCTTCCTACGTTCCTCCCTAGAGTTCAGCGCAACGGTTCAATGCATCGGTTGATTTCAATTGAAAAACTGTTATCTTTTATTTTTCAATTAAGGAGAGTTGACCTAGTGATCGAATTATTATAATACAACTCTTTTTGCAAACTTCACAGTATTACTTCAACATTTGAGGGTTCTTCCCTATAATCCTCGTTCCTTTCTTCGTCTTCATATGTGCCGATCTTTCCCCTGTCTTAGGAACAATATGATGAAAAATAAAAACAATTCCCAACTGCATCAATACCATTTCAAAAATAGTTCTGATCTCTTTTGGAATTGCCGATTTATACGTATATCGATTTGTAAAAAATTACAGCCAATTACCGACATAAGCTAATTCAATTTAAAATCAAATTCTAACCAGTTTAACCTCTAGTCGTCAGAGCTGGGATGTAATCATTATTGCTACAACAAATACGATTATGTAGATGATTTCGATTTTGTGTATTCGTAATTGGAATGAAGTTGCTCAGATTTGCTCAATTACGCCCGACTCGATGACTGTTCTTTCTTGTTTACTGACTCTTTGCTGTTTCCAAGTGTGTGGCAACTCTGTTTAAAGCAACCGTTGATTTAATTCAGAATTAAGAAGAATTAAGTTAATGCGTCTGATATTCATAAACGTTTATACTTTTATTTTAGAAAGAGAATACGAAACTTCTGCACCAATATTGAGGTGGTTCCTTGAAACAGCGAGTCTTCAAACGCGCAATGGAAATGCGCCAACTGTCTGTGAACTGGTTCGAAAGCGGTTTAACACAGCATTTAGTCTGTGGTTTTGAAATATGGAGTTATATATTTTTCGGAGCAAATCCAATTCCGAACTAGAGTGATCCGGTTCTTAAGACAGATATTTTAGATACACACCGTTCCGAACCAGAGTGGTTTAAGGCTATGAAATAGAATAATAATTTGAGCTATGAATTGGATATAAACAGTACGAAATTTCTTCAATCAGTTTTATCTTTCATAACGGGAACATATCAACATAATTCTTAGGATAATGGAAAACCAATTTCTGTTTACGCTTTTGTAATATGCGTAATTAAAACTTGAAATAACGATTATTCATTGAAAAAAGCAACATTTACAAATATTTCAATAATTGTACCCGTAAATTGTGTGTGTGTGTGTGTGTGTGTATGTGTGTCATTGTAAAATGAATAAAATAACATTTTAAGCGCAATTGAACAAAAATTTCACAATTGTTAAATTATTTGTAAAAGAAATTAAATGTTGTATTATTTACTGAACAAACGTGATTCCAAATCTTAATCAAAATTTCATTTCATTTATCTCCACAAATGGCAATCAATAGCTACTTAGTACAAAATTGTATTGGATTTTTATATAAGTAGTTTGACATTAGAAATACACAGTTCACGCAGTATACGAGTTTGCGTTTTTTTTTTTTTTCAAATTGGTAAAGATCTTTTTCAATCTTTGTCATACATATTTTATCATAACGTGCTTAATGAGTTGAATGCTTGTTATTTGATCAAATACAACGAAATCAGTGCAGTCGGGAGTTCGAACATTGCACAAAATACGTAATCTATATTGTAAATCACTTTCAATTATGATTACTAATCTGATGGATGCTATGAAATAGGTTTTGTGGACGCAAGACCTATTTCTTTGAACCAATCGTTAAAATTTCAATCTGGACATAAAACAAAAATACGTAAATTAAAATCAAATGTTTGTTCCTGTGCGGGGTGCAGGCGAGGACATTGTAGGTACAGAAGAGCGCTCGATTCCATGCAATTACAATTGCTGCATGATCGCTTTTTATTTGCTTACTGTTATAATAATTGTAACTGTTAATATATAATGTTATGTACCTATATATTTTGTAATAGGAATATGCGCATGTGTGTATGAGTGTGGGCGATAAGTGACAAAGGTACTAAAAGTGAGAGAGAATTACCGTTGACATACGTCTTGTACATACTACAAGCATATATGCATAATAGACTAGACTGGACATAAATTAAACTTTTATTCCCGAGTTTTTTTTAACTTGCCTTTGCCTTTTCAATTTTCCTGTAACACCTACGCAATCGATATGACTAGCAGTAAAAAATATGCAGGAATCGGACTAATAAACCGCATTTAAATTAAAATCAAAGTTTTTTATGTACCCCTTTTGAACATGTGGGATTCATTTGCTGAACGTTCCCAGAGATTGGACAACTCCAGTTCCTGGTCCTACAAACTCTAACGATTCCAAGACAGTTTTTTATACACTTGAAAAGTGTATATTAATTTTGCCCAGAAGTTTGTAACCTAACCTAACCTTGTAACGCATAGAACTATTTATTTCCGACCCCATAAACTTATATATATTCTTGATTTGGACGACGAGATGAGTTCATTTCCGCTTGTCCGTCCGTCCGTCTGTCTGTTTCTACGCGAACTAGTCCCTCAGTTTTAAAGCTATCGAGCTGAAATTTTGCACAGGGTCTTCTTTTTACTGCACGCAACTAATATGTCGAAATCGGCCAGATTGGATGACTGTCGGATCTTTTAGCTGCCATAGGAACGATCGGTCGGAAATTGTGTTTTACTAAGAAATGGTTTTTCTCAATGATTTTGAATTTATAATTATCAGATATCTATATCCTATATATATTCTACCGGATAAATTAGTTGGAGTGAACTTATGCAAGTGTATTTAAACTGCGGCACAGTCGAAGTTAGCTTTGCCTTCTCGTTTTATAATATTTCGGTAAAAGGTAGGCTGGCGTCCTTGTAGGCTTTGTTTTGTTCTTTTTCCGCCTCGGTTAAGGCTTTTCCTCAACCCATTTTATGCTTTTTTTTAAAATTAAATAATCTAAAATAACAAAAAAGTTCAATCAACGAACAATATGAATCCACATGCCAAGCATAACGACCAAACTAGATGCATGTCCTATTCAAGTGGCCCAAAATTAGGACCCCGAATTTGTCAATAATATTTTGTAAACACTTCAAAATTTGTCGCTAAGTCTTTCTTCTGGTTTAATTATTATTTAATTAAGACTATAGCATGCTTGGTTTGGAAGCAGTGGTCAATAGTGGCCTATTCTATTGGCGGGGAGTGTATATTCTGAAACTGAAACAAAAATTCGGATGGAATATCGAGCGGCCCTTTCCAAACAAAAAAAAAAAGAAATAAAAGCTGAAAAATTCTACTAATACCTCTCAGCGTTGTCCTTCAGCTTTTCAACCGAAAGAAAACATTGCATGGTATTTGAAAATGAGTTCAAATGAATCCTTAAGCGCCAGTCTAGTCCATTTTGCATGTACATTATCCGCATTGCAACGGGTTGAGTATTTGCATTTTTTATAAGTTTATTCTTATTTATGTTCATGATATGTATATGAATATTAAAACGGGCATTGTTTTGTATAGTCCTAGGTAATGATAATATGCGAATTGTAGACTAGTCTAAGCTAAATCGACGTAGCGTTGTTTTTAAACCTACCTGCATGGTTTACACCATTGGTTTTGTTGGTCCAGTCCGAAGCGGGCGCGACATTTCTTCATGTTATTACCTATGGAATCGAGGGGAGAACTTTAGTATTTGGCATTTATGGTCTCCCATTGCACATGTATATATATATATATATATATATATGTATGTATGTATGTATATATATGTAAACACATGTGATTTGCTGGGACTTGATGAAGCAATTTGTTAGTTAAGCCACACAATATATATATATATTTTAGGCAATCTACAGCGATATTACAAATGTTATATGAAAAGGAAATTAAAAGCCTCAAGACCACACCAAGACACACACAAAGGAAAATAGATATGTAGTTGCTAATAAGTAAGTAAAAAAGTATATGGGCACTGTTGATGCAGAATTTGGGAAGCTTAGTTTGTGTCTCAAAATAAGAATCGGCTATTAGTACTCTCGTTGCTACTTAATAAAGTATGATGAAATATGTACAATTACGCAAGTGAACAGATGATGGTAATCAAGCATGCACGAAAAGTCTGAGAGCCGTTTTTATGTATAAATCAGCAAGTGTTGTGCAGACTAAGGATTAGGTGGGCGCAAGTCTCTGATAATGTTCGCTTACATAGACGACGGCACACACAACATTCGATGCATAATGGGTAACATTTAGAAAGATGCAGGAGGATTAATACAAGGATCAAAAGATTTCAAACTACTTTCGACTGGGCAATGAAAAGTTGAAGATAGTGTATGTATATGGCATATGGAATTTGGTTCCTATATGGTCTCAGAATCTTGGAATCAGCTTTGTGTTATTGTGTAAGCATATATATAATTATTGGCAGGCAGGACACAATTTAGTTGGTTGGCGATCTATTAATTGAAGCCAACTGTAGTTTTGACTGTACCCAATTTGCAATTGCCTTGCTGTCATTATATATTGTGTATGTTTGTAGCTATATACATGTGCGCGTGTGCATGCACATGTATATATATATAAATATATATATATATATATATATATGAGAAGAATGGCTTGGTTTTGATTTCGATTTCGTATTGACACATATAGAGCTGGAATTTCACATCTGATCTCTGTCTGATCGTTTCAAGTTGATCTGGCTTGGTTTCAATTGAAATTGTTTTTTTTTTTTTTTTTGGCATGATATATATATCGGTACAATAGTTTAAGAAAATGTATCTAACCTCCGTCATTGACATCTTGCTTCCGTTTCCGCTTCTTGCCGCGCGAAGCATTCGTGCGCGAACTCCAATCGGGATACATTTGCATGTGCAGTTGACGCTCTCTCCGCGCCAACTCGTAATACTTCGCCTGCTCCTCACGCCCCAAGGCATGCCACTGGGTGTGGGATTAATGCGTGGGTTCGCGAAAATAATATTATGTAATAGTTGTATACAATCGGGTTGGATTTATTGGGTGCACAAATTCAGATTCAGCCAATTGATCAAGTTATTTAGATAACGTTGCGATATGCGCAAATCATAATTATGAAAAAAAAAAAACAAACAGATAATATGCAGATACATTAATCAATGAATTAGTTATGTCACATGCTAGAACATATGATGTGGCGGCTCCCGCTTAGCCAGTAAAAACTAAAGTAACGTCAAAGAGACCCCCAATTTGGGGGAATTTTGGTCGTGCCCTGATCAGCACCCAGTTAGTGCCAAGACGGAAATCGTTTGTCGGCGACGGACGGTGAAAAGCTTTGACGGATCGATCTTCTAGACGGTTTCGGGTGCATGCATTCGCCAATTTAATTCCAGACTCACAATTTTCAATTTGGGTTTTTCTGTATGGTCCTTATTATACTCAGGAATCAATAGAAATGAAAGTTTTAAACAAAATGGTATGTTTTTTTTGTTTTTGTTTTGTTATCTCTTTTTCACTTTCCGATCTTCGTTTGCCAATTTTTAATAAAGTGGTGTTTGTGTGTGTGCGTACTTGTGTGGATCTGCCAGTGGAAGGCACATAAAATTATCTTTAGTTCTTACAAAAAAAAAAAACCTCAATCCTACTGAAATTACTTTAATCTCACTTTAACATTCAAACAATCCTGAAGCAAGTCCAGAAACATAGCCTTGCACGTTCCCATTAGCCACTTAAATGGGACAACGTGGGTTCTAGTATACTTTTGCCTAATCATTTTGGGGGTTATTCAATAACTTGAACTAGTTTACATGGGAATATAGCTCAGAAGATTTAAGGCGCAAGCTATTCTTGAACTTGCGAGGGCTTCTCAGTCCTTGCAAAGCTTTGCGCTCACAGACAGCAGCTGGATTGACTGAGTGCACCGTTTCGAGAGTACGAGATGTAGTTAATTCTGTTATATGCAAGGATGCAAACCGCACGGGTCAGTTGGATTGGTCCGGTTTAGTGGTACGCACAGGTTTTAAGCAATAGGCTCGGTTCACATACATGATTTTGAAAGCTAGCCGATCAGCGGTTTCTAAATTTCCGAACATGACATAGGATTCTAGAAAGAGAAATCTCGGCTATCGCGTTCATTTTTGCAATTTTATTTCTATGTAAACACCACCGTATATTAGTTCCATGATTGTATGGGCAATCAGGAATGCCATAAGCACCGCCACAACTGTGCGTATTCTAAGGGATTCCGAGCGCTCGCTGAATTAGAAGATTCGGATGGATTACTATGCCGTACACTTTATGAAAGTCATGGAAAATTGGATAAGAGTTATGCAACATTTTTACAGCTAAAATTTGAAACAAAGACCAGGGTAGTCTATGTACTTAATTTGGTTGCAGACAGACGGCCAGACAGGACTAAATTAGAGTTGCAGAATCTGGTTCATTTTAATGACCTAGCTCATTAGTTAATTTTTGAACTATAGTTCATTTTTTGAATGGTCAAAAATGAATTGTTTAAAAAATGATCTATAGTTCAAACACTGAGACCTAGATCATTAGTTTATTTTTAATAAATAGTTCATTTCAACATTTGATCCACTCTAGTTTAGATAAGCTAGAGTTATAAGGTCTGCATGTTACATACATTTGTAATCTACGAGAAACGTGTATAGCAACAACGAAATACACTAATACATGCGCAAGTCTATCAATGTGGTCTTTGGGCACCACTGATTAAAGGGCTCATTGAATGGCTCTGAGAATATTCTCAGAGGGCTGCCCAACTAAGCGAAGATGGTCAGTAGTAATGCTATTTCAATTCCATAACCACTTTTCTTTGACAACATTTTTGTATTTTTGCAAGACAGAGTGTCCAGCTCAGAGACTATTTTCAGCATCTCAGTAGCAAATTGAAATTTTGTTCATAGTTTAACCAATAAGTGACTAATTCTTAAGTCGCCAATGAGAAAGAAATGAATATTTTAGTTGTTAGAAACTTGGTTTTTCACATTAACGTATTGGCAAATGGCCAAGAAACTACTTACACCGTAAGATTGGATAAGGAATTTATAAAGAAGCAACCCTTTGAAAATCAATACATGAATTATAAACGTGTGGTTCGATCAAAGAAACGAAATGTAACTTTAAGAATCCTGTTGGGATTTGCACCGAAGGTACAAAGAGTATAATGAGTTTGTCCAGAAGGAAGCATGTCCGACCCTATGATTAGCAACAACAGCCGAGTTGATATAGACATGTCTGTTAATCCGCATTAACAAACAGATCTTATAGATCTTAAAATTAATTAGTTATATACAAACTTTGGCACGTACAAAGTATTGACTGACTTTCCTACTTGTTTTCATTATAATTGTTTGGTTTACAGAATAAAAAGGGTTAACAACCAATGGGTTCTGAAATCTGTCTTTGCAAGTAGCCAGTGGTCTGCCGCACACCCTTGTCTCCCTAACATAGCAATTAAAAGTATGCGGTCACACTGAGACGCACAAGGCCAATCGGAAACTTATATCCTATTTTGAAAGATCAATCACTTAAGTACTCAGTCCAGCAGCATCGCCGTCAAACTATCGAGCCTCATCAAACTATTTGAAGCACATGGGGATTCACTCACTATTAGGACATTCTAATAAACAATGATTTAAGAAAATTGTTAAAGTATAAATAATCCAAATTATTTTATGGTTTCGAGCCTATTAATAATCGATCGAGCAAACATCGAACAGGTTTTTGGCCCCGACAGAGTGCCTTCGTTGGTTCTATGGTATATAAAAGCAGTGCTCAAACTCCATCGCTTTTTATCCGGGCTAAAATATACATATTGAAGATTACATTTACATATATATTGTTTTTTGAATCGCATGAGCAGGTTTTATTTGTCTAGCAAAAGAAGCTGGTTGTGGTGCAGCAGGTATTGTGTGCGACTACAGTGCCTGGGTCACAGCCTACGACAGCTGTTAAGTAGGAAGCCGTGAGAAAGCTTCTCACACTTTTTAGTTCTGATTCGGCGCTCTTGTTCTCAAATTAAACAGCTAACAAAGCCAAGGGATTAAGGAAGGCTTGGCTTAACCCTTTGGGGATTATCGAGCCGAATCTTGTCTTCTCTGGTTTTTGAGACCTCTGGACTTTTCAAGGTGAGCCATATTGGCCCTCTACTCTTCGTGCTACAATATTTATAAATGATTTTCTCATGCACCTTCGCAGAAGATTTTTTGAAGTCATAAAGTGTATTCAAATCAGATCAGCTTAAATTGGTTGAATAATAAGACCTGGGTATAGTCTTCATTCAAGTTAGCGAATCGCGAATATTATAAATTTATATCCCCCCGAATCTTTTAAGTCTATATCCTCCCGAACCTAAACCAGGGACCCATCTGATTGGAAAAAGGTTAGGTTCAATTAATGATGTTAGGCACTTTTATAAGCCGCGGAAGAGGACGTTAAAGGATAACAATAGTTGGTCCATTCGACTTTTGATCCATTGTTTGGATCAACTAGCATGGAAATTGAACGCGTTTTTCTTAACAAAAATAAATCCAAGCATGTCTTACACAACGGGCCATCTTAATGGCCGTTTTCATATCTGTGCCAATATTAAAGCAGCTTTTGAGCATTACAACAGAATTCCATGTGCATGCCACAATTTAAACCTGGTCATGACAGATCTATTCGGTAAAGGGAACGTTACAGAATTAAACACCTTGTTGGATGCTTCAAAGTCCTTTGTGGGCCATCAGAAGCACTCTGAAACTAACAGTAAACTGTACAAATCCCTCACACAGCACGTAAAAACAAGATGGAACTCTGATTCCACTATGTTTGATAGTTTTTTCGATTCCGTCACCGAAGTTCAGACTCTTCTAGTGAAAAGAAATTATGTATAAAGGCTGTCCAAGATTGACTGTAACTTTTTAAAACGAATTGTTAACAGTTTGGACATGTTTAGGGAATGTTCTGAAACCGCAAGTATTTAATGCGCCAACTTCATCAGCAACCAGTGAGTTGCTAAAATCAAGATATGAAAGCAAAATGTCTTAAATCCTGCATTTTCTGCTAAAGTAGACTGCTGCTGGCAAGATATGAAAACGGACCCAAGTATATTGAAGGGATTTCCCTTCTTCAACAACCGCCCCAACCTAACCTAACCTATGTCCTCCTTTGTACCGATTCGCTCAAGTTCACCGAAATATTGAGAAAATATTTTAACGATATAGGAAACTATGAATCTTAGATGTTTGCAGACATAGTTAATAAGGATAAAAAATAAAGAGTCTGTGCGGTTCATTTTTCAATCGTTCTTCAAGTGAAAAATTTGACCAAAATCAAATAACAAACGATGAGCTTACAAATAATTGAATAATTCAATCCCAAGGTAATTTTCCAAAACTGTGGTATATGTTTGGTCTTACCAAAGACGTTTCAATATCTAGATGCAACAACTAATACATCAGAAGGACCCGCATTTTGCAACAAAGCCCGCCAGCAGTTGTCTTTAAGCATACGAGACGTCGCAGAAGCTACGAAGCATCGCACATTCTAAAATTAGAATGTGGAAGTTAACCCTAATTTTTCGCTTTCCCAAGGCAGATTCAAAATTGTTTGTATGAGATGCCGCTTCTAGGTATTGTAAGTTATTTGGTCCTACCTAATTGAGCTTCTCTCAAACACTTGGCTCGAGTGTCTTTTAATTTTCGCTTAAGAAAAAGGCAAAGTTTTTGAGAAGCTTTAAGTTTGGCGTTGATGACTAGCCCAAGATGTATCTAACAAGGTGTGGCGCTTAGAAAAATGTATAAACTCAAAAGCTTTAGGAAACTGCGCAAGAGTGAAACAGTCAACGTTTGCATGAAGGTGTGTGTGTGAGCGCTACACGAACCCACCCACTCGCTCAAGCTTGGAGTGACCGTACGCGTCGAGTGTCATGAGATGCACGCACATGTTTTTGTATGTATGTGTGTTTAAGTCGTTAAGTCGTAATAGCCGTGCGTGGACCAACCGTTCACGTCAAGTGTTAGCTGCACCCTGACAATATGTAAGCTATAAAACTTAAGCTTTTGTCTAAAGGCCACACCTTGTTAGATACATCTTGGACTAGCCTGTCCGAAAATAAGGTTTATTTGATTTTTATTTTTAAGCCTGAACTCAAAATTGTCTTGATAAAGCTACGAAGCTTTAACATTATATTTTCGAATACGTACGTTTTCATCTGGGCGACCATTTCTATATTTTTCACAAAAAATTCCATAACATTTATAATTTTTGTATATTTTCATCGATATTACTAAAAACCATGCGAACTATTTTCTTCAGTTGACAAATGCCAAAATATCAAAGCAAAGTTTTCTTTAACTGTTTTCGGTTCGGTTCAGCATTTATGAAAGGTGCGTTCACGAGCATGAAAGTTTTGGTTCACGATCATGAATGTGGTATACAATATACGAGTTACTCAGGGAAGCGATCATCATTATCATAACATACAGACAGACGGACGGTAAAGGTCTCGATGGGGTCGGACATGATTGCCTGCCTGTTACATTCATTACATACATATAACGGATATAATGAAAATGCTTTAGGTATTTCTTTAGTTAATGATTTGCCAAATTGTAAATACAGAATTATATCACCTGCAGCATAAATGTTAGGGTCACACTTAACGTTGCCAAAAATAAAATGTGGCTAGAGCTCATACATTTCGGAAAGTTACAACAACACAGATTATTTATTCGCGAATTAATGTTGGTGAGAGGGATTGAAATAAACTAAAACTAACTGAAGACTTCAAGTTTTGCTCATGTTGTTAACACCGCAACAAGTTGTACAGAGCAGTGACAGCCAGCTTACCCTTTGAGAATGGGATTCAGCTCGCCAAGCATTTGTGGTCATATCAAGGAAATACATATATACACATATATATAAACATATTTAATATTTGTTTGGACTGCTCCCTTCTTCTAAGTTATCGTATGTGAGATTCTCTATTTGGATCTAAGCTCATCTAAAGTTAATAGCAACTCTACAAACAGAGAAATAAGTTCATTTTTGTATTTTTGTATTTTTCAATCGATGTTTTGTTACATACTTTTACGTTAAGTTACGAGATTTAAATACAATCTAAGTATTTACACAAATTACATAAATATTAGGTACATTTTCAAGTTACTGTTAATTCTAGTTTTGGTGGGTTAGTAGCTGATGTTAAGTGTGTGCTTGAGTTATTGTGTGTGTGTGTGTGTGCATATGTGTGAGTGTGTGTGATTTGATGAAATCGAATAAAACATAAAAGTTGAATGCAGTTAGAAGGAAAGGAGTGTAACAATTTGACAATTTTGTGCAATACCTCCCGAATCCGCTGTCGATCGGTCTTTTTTACGCTTTTTCTTTTTCGACACGTAACCGTAGTTATCTCGTGCGCTCCACCCCGGATACAATTCCATATGCAATTGACGCTCTTGCCGCGCCTTTTCGTAATATTTGCTTTGTTCTTCGCGGGACAGTTCGTGCCACTACAAAAGTATCATTAATTTGGAATCAGTTAGCATCAATTTAAAATAACAAACGAATTTATGTGAAAATCAATTACATATAGTTTAGGATCAGATCAATGGTCTATACCTAAACACAAAGACAGTTAGTTGCAGCAGCAAGTCTGTGCAAGCATTTGAGTGCGTCGATTATCTGGTATAATTAGTCAGTTTGTCTCCGTCAGATTTGATTAAATATATAAGTATCCCGATAATTTCAAAGTAACATTCATTGGCTTATTGAAGCTACATATATATCGCTCAATAACCCAAGAGATTTTGTAATTATTTTTTTTTTTTTGTAATCTACTACTGCGTATAGGGTATGTTTTTAGAGGATGCAAGTTGGTACAAAGTGTCTTACCCGTCGACCCAAGATCTGATTAATAGCCGCTGATTCTTTGAGCGTACATTCGGCTACAACTTTGGCACGCATCTCTTTCATGTAGAGCATAAATGCATTCAGTGGCTTCTTGATATGTGGCTTCTTTTTGTCGTTTGAACTATCTTTACAGTCGTTCGCTTGCGAATTCGATGAGTTTTTGGCATCCAAGTTTCTGTAATGAAACAATTTGTACATATAGAGTAATTGGATAATCTAAAAAGCACGTATGTATTCGCCTACACTGAGCGAAAGAACTACACCTAATTCAAGATTCCGAATCTAGAATTAATTGTATTGCTAGTGAAATTCTTAGCCAATCGAAGACAACATGGCGAAAATTATCCATTTTTGTGTACGTCCGAATCGGCCCCAACCGATTTCATGTTCTTATTCCCTATATCAATAAAAATGGGTAAAGATGGTATCATAAAGATGTGCAAATGTATGTAACAGACACTATAAAGTATATGGGCATTTCCAATCTGACGTGACGTGAAGTTCGTACGATGAAATAAAAAAAAAAGAGACAATTTTTTAAAAAGTTTTTTATCTGTAGGTAGTAATTAAATAGCACAATAAAAAAAAAAATTTTCTCTGAAGCAGTTTTTTACTTTGGCTATATACATTTTATTTTTAAAAAAATAAAAAAATTAAAGACGCTACAATGGAAAACAAAAAAGTTTTTCTACTAGAATTAGTTTTTCGACCGATCGTTTCTATGGCAGCTATATGCTATAGTGATCCTTGATTCTGATACAAGATGAAATATAACATATCCAATATGATATATACGGTAATTAGTCGCAGATGCTTCCTTTCTCGATAGCGTAAAAACATGAGGGAGCAGCGTCATGTGTATCGATAATGCCCCCTACAGTTGCGAAAAAATAATAGGACCACTATGACACCTTGTCCAATTGATCAAAAAACAAACAATTAGTGTTGCAATTTTTTCAAGTCTTGTTATTTTTAATATTGCTTAGTATTCCCCTAATAAGAAAAAAGTAGAACAGCCCTTGAAATGGTTCTCAATATTTTTTTTTTTTTTATTTTTTTAAGGATAAAGGGCTAAAAAATGCGGAAAAAATAATAGGACCACTTTCGCATTCTTCATAGAAACCGCTATATTTCGCAGAATTACTTTGACGAAAAGCACGTGGTTGGGGGATTTGACTTTGATTTTCTTATTTTGATCATCAAGAGAAAGGTAAATCAATACCAAGGCTCGTGAAAAACACTGGAGTTCGGAAAATAGCGATATCATCAAAAAAATCGATATTGATTGGATTGGTATTCAAAAAAATAATACGGAACGCAATAAACTACAAAGAAAAGACTGGAACAATTGCACAAAAGCGATTCCTGGCCCAGTTTCACGTTAAAAGATTGATACTCAAAGGCAACAGGGATCATTTTAGTGCTGCAACTGAGGTCAAAAAGGACCTAAATATAAATGCGCCAGTGCAAAAAGTTCACACATGACCCAGAGAACAGAATTGAAAAACCCGGAGGCCCCGGAAAATCCCACTTTTAAAAGCCACACATATTAGTAAGCGCATGAAATTCGCAAAGGAACATATAAATTGGGCATCCCCAAAATGTTGGAATATTTTATAGAAAGATGTCAGTTAAGTTGTTATGTATCGTGGAAAAGGTTCTCGTTTATACGCCAAGAATCCTCTAAACTCAGAAAAACAATCCAAAATACACTGGAAAAATCATTAAACATGAAGGCTCAAGTGTAATGGTATTTGGATGTTTTTCTTACTATGGAGTAGGTCCACTATATTGTATCAAAACCTTAAATTATCAACATGAACTTCCTAACTCAGAATGTGACTTCGATATACCCGTTACTCAGTGTAAGGTTTATTTAGGAATATTTTATTAGATCACAACATGCCCAAATTATGGGGGTGGCAACTCTACTATAGCTCATCTGATCGGGAAATGATCTATGGCGGGTTGATAAGTTATGATAAATAAAATATATGTCTAGAAGGTTCGAATAATCTATTTTCAAAATTGTGGGAGATACGAGGTTTTTTCATATTGCGGGGGCGGGAGGGGGCGTGGCCTAGCTCTTATAGTCTCTGAGATTTAGGTGTTCATACAGACGGACGGACAGACAGACAGACAGACAGACAGACAGACAGACGGACATGTCTATATCGACTCGGCTATTGATGCTGATATATATATACTTTATGGGGTCGGAGATGCTTCCTTCTACCTGTTACATACATTTGCACGAACTTAGTATACCCTTTTTACTCTACGAGTAACGGGTATAAAAAGATGGCTGAAATTCATCAAATGCTTCTGGAAGCATCGGTAGTGATTCTCAATAAAAATTAACCTCCTACATTTGAGTTCATCGCCTTAATAGCGGTAACTTTGACGAGAAAGACAAGGAAAGGGTAAGACAACCAGCTGGTGGGAAAATCCTGATTCTGTCAAATATATGCTGTTTCCGCAAAATGAAACCATTACAGAGGAGCTCTACCACAAAACAATTGGTGCTTTTGAGTCTTCCATTCAGTGAAAACTGATGACAGTATGAGGAAAGGCTTGTGAAAGGATTTATTTTTGCCTTACAATGCTTATCTACGTTTAGCATGGATCGTCCAAAATCACTTGGAAAGCGCAAGCTGGGATTTCCTCCCCACCTGGCGTATTTACCAGACTTCGTTCCTTTCAACTACTACTTGTTCTGGACATTGCAACAATTCCATATATTTGGACCGATTATGCCTAAGCAAATACTAATATGATGATCCGGTTCGATGAAACCAGACAAAATCATTCAAATCCAGTTTAGATAGTCTATTGTTTCGAAGATCGTTTATCGACTAAATCGCCACAAGCAGTATGATACTCCTCAGAATATCGTCTAACGAAAACATCAATGAATCGATTGATCGATTCGATATTGCCCACCCTCGTGCGTACGGGTATAACGAAATGCAAAACCGGTCGAAACCATATCGAACCGAGAACCGAAATAGAACCTTATTATTCGAAACACCCATTTCGGGACGCACCGGAAACCCAAATTCGATTAGTGATTAAGCCCTGTTTTAACTACTAATTTAAATGCTAATTAGCTAAACAACCATCGCTCGGTGGAAGCAGTCTGTGTGTGTGTGGCTCTGTGTACATATACATTACATATTTTTCAGCCTGGTCCCAATGCTCAAGTCATATGGTGCGTCGGCCATGGGCACAGCTTCGCATTTGTCGCCGACTCCATTGCCGCTCCCGCTGCCGATAGCAGCAGCCGCTGTCAGTGCACTAAACCGTGCCTTGAACATATCGGTAAGCGCGCGTTCCTGCAGGGCGGTTACAGCAGCCATGGCCGATGATGCACCATGAACGACAGGAACTGGGGGAGTTGTTGATGTCGCCGCCGTTGCTGAGGCAGTTGGAGATACCGGTAAACTGGCCATATCCATACCATAGATGCTGTCATTCGGCTGCTGGCAGTTACTTCTCACGGTTGTGCCAGATGAGGTGGTCGACGATGATGTTGGAGTTTCAATGCGTCGTGCGTACCTGGATTTTCTCCGATGGCACTTACTGCTGGAAGTGGCAGACCCAGCTGGAGTACCAGTCGAACAGCTACTGTTGTTGCTGCTTGTCGGTGGCGTAGTTGGTGTTGGAGGGAATTGAATGTCGGCCAAATAGCTAGAGTCGCTGACGCTCGAAATGGCAACGGAGTCCCGATTGTTTCTGCCCTCACTGGTATCAGCACTGGGCATACTCGTGTTGAAAATGTTGGACATTCCCAGGGCTTGGGATTTAGTTTCTGACGACAACGAAGCATACTCTAGTATAACCTCAGCGGCGGTGGTGCAGTTTTCAATTTCGTCAGCCAAACGGATGCCCCTACTTTTCGGATGCCATATGCATATGGGGGATGGAACTGGTGTGGACGACTCCTCGCTATCGCTGTTGCCACTGTCACAGTGGCCATTCGGCGGGGTGGTGCTAGCCCGATTGTTTTCATGTACAATCGCCGACGTGGTGGCCTGTTGCAGCATGATGTTCTCGATGTCTTGAAGCGTGCGTGGTTTTCCCGAAGTGGCTACAAATTCTGGGAATTCCGACTCACTCGTCGGCTCCTGTTTGCGTAAACCTTTTTGATCAGCTTCGCATTCGGCGGACAGAGCAATGGCAGCCAATGCCATTACAGCATGAGTAGGAGTGCGACTGGATCCGGTCTCATCATCCGGCTTCAGACCCAATCGTTGTAAGCTGCGCAGATAATACAGCTCAGCACTGCTCCACTGATGATAAAGCCTTCTTGCCTGGGTCAACATACCCTCAACTGTCTTGCTGTTACCATCTAGTTGTCGTTTAACAGTGGCATCCAGCGCTGAATCGTTGTCTGGATATTCGTTTCCGTTCCCGGTTCTGTGACTCCGTGCCTGGTGGCGTGAAATTAGATTATGTCGAAATTGGCTAGAAAGTAGGGTGAGGTGCTCTAGCCCCTTCTTAACTTCGCTCAATACGTTTTTCTGTTCCTTAAAGAAATAGCTGGTGGATGATTCCGTATCGTTATTATCCCTAAGATGTCGTTCAGACTGGCGATTCGTATGATATCGCTTTTCGCTTGTCTGTTGGTGGGGTTGCGCGATGGCGGCGCGATGTAGGACTGAGCTTGCCTCGTCGGTACATCTGATACCACGTTCAATGTCGTTCAGTATCCTGTTATTGTTGTTATTGTCTTGTGGCACCGTTGACGGTGTGGAGTTCTTCGATCCGGCCAATTCAACAATATGCAATGCACGTTCTGCATTTCGTTCTGGCTCTGTTAACTGTGGCTGCAGCAGCCGAGCGTAAAGCAGTTGCGTGGCCAAGAGCTGTTGCTGCTGTTGATTACACTTTTGCTGGGACAGTACATTATTGCTATACACTCGAGCCATTAGTTCGTCCTGATCTTGATTGCGATCAGCATCGTCCACTTTTTGCCAATGCTGAAACACATCCTTCTGTTGGCGAAGGAGTAGCTCGGATAATGCCGTCGTCGTTGCATTTGGCCCAACTGATGAGCTTCTCGCCGGCACATTAAATATGTGCTCCAAAATATCGAGATTCGGATTCGGGTTCGGGTTCTTCGCATTCAGAGCACCACTGTATTCTCCGTAGGCACTTCGGAAAGTGTCCAGATAACTGTGTTTTGTATGGCTGGCCATTTCGGTAACAGGAGTAACTGTTGTACCTTTGTCCTGATTGGCATCCTCAACACTGGCCATCTGGCTAACACTGTGTTTGTCCATCTGATTATTGGCAATGGCTTGCCATTTGTCGAGTGTCTCTCCAAGTGCTTCGGCAGCGGATGCCCCAAAGTTTGACATAGTGGGAATTCGTATGGTGCTATCGTATCGACTCGTGGGTATTGGTAGTTGCTCATTAACTAGCCACTCATCGTTGATAATATTATGTCCGTACGATGCTTGACGTATTGTGTGCACTTGTTCGGAGGAATTGCTGGGTGGAGGAGGCGCTGGAGCAAGGAATTTGGGATCACCCAATTTAATGCCACTTTCTTCCGGGCTGAAATCATCCGAATTTGAATTTCTCTTTGGGCACGCCACGAGCTGTGCTAACTGCTGTGGCTCCTTTTGCACCTCAAGTGGCATTGGTTGATTGATTGTTCGGTTGGTGGTTTCCCAAGTTGTTCACTTTTTATTTTGTGTTTATTTACCCGTTACTTGTCCTTGATTCTTCTGTTGTTACGCATTCAATTTAATAACTTGCCTCGATGTGGGTAGAATATACTTTGCATATTGCTTTCACAATCGGGCGCATTTCTTGAGTTAAACTACACCTATAACTCGTTTTGACATTGTACATTTTTGGTCTTCTGTTTTGACAAAACTGACAATTGATGTGAAAATTCATTTTCGAAAACCGTAAACACCTTGCATCTACCTGTCTGCCACACATATATGTATGTATGTATTAAAGCACTTTATCTCATGGCTGTGTGATACATTCTTGACCTGTGCCACCCTCCACTTTTATTGAAAGCAACGAAATACATAATCAAATTGTATAGTCCTTGCTCACACATTAATTAATTGAAACTCTCTTTCCCTCTCCCGCTCCCGCTACCGCTCTCGCTCTCTTTCTCTGCTGCTGAATCTGCAAAGTTCTCTGTGTTACCCTGTTGCCTGCCTGTTGCAGACTGAAGCGAAGCGCAATACACAACACATAATAACATTGCGTTCCCATGCTTAGCGAACTTTGCCTACATGTTTGTGCACTCGGAAAATTTATTAAAAGCAAATTGGCCCAATTTCAGAAAATTGTCTCAAAACACAGATTCTGGAATGCTAACCACAAATTAAAATATATATTTTAAAATCTGAAAATAAAATTTCAAGATTAGAGAAAAAATGGTCACATTCGAAGTCCGATGGCGACCCTGAGTATTTCATGATCATATGTTGTTGGCCGACTGCCTGAATGAACCGGACTCGCAGACCCAATAAGTGACTGCTGTCGAGCGGTCTGATATTGCGATTGTAAACCTTCGGTCACGGTATGCAGAATGTCGCGATAATCGATCAAATTATGCGCAATCGAAATTGCTAAACGTTCTCTTCTCCATATAAACTTAATGGGAAAAGTGTTTTAATCCAATTCTCTAATCGGTTCCAATATATCGAATTCAGAAACGTACAACAACAAAACTCAGCCATATAAAATCAAAATAACCTTAAATAATATATTATAATTTAAAATCAAAAAAATAATTTAAATAAAGTTAATTTAATTTAATCATTTAGGAATAACTTAATGTTTTTGTATAAGAGTCATCTTTATATGTAGTGTTATTAGAATAGTGTAGTGTAGTGTAGAGTTTTTTTGGCATCAAAATAGTAAAATGGTTTAACAAAAACAATATCAAAAATATCAAAGTTTTTGTGTTTTTTTAACAAAGCTTTTCCCAATTTTTACCTAGAAATAGTAGCAGACTACTTCCAAGTACTCGTATGTAGTCGATATTGTTCATCCTTGAGCTAGTTAGTAACGATCATTTTTCAAAGCCTATACACAGAAAAAAAAGGATATTTTTTGATGATCCATTGGATATTTTTCATATCCATTTGGACTGGATATGTCCATATCCATTTTTATCATCCATTTGAGCTTAAATAATGTTAAATTGATCTTAGTTATTCATCCAATGGAGCTGAGAAATATCAAAAGGATGTGTAAATTTGAAAAGGATATGCATTTCAATATCCAAAAAAAAGGATATGACCATATCCATTCCAAATGGATCTTTTTTTTTTCTGTGTAGATAATGCTGTTTTTTTTTTTTATATTAGTTTTTAGCTCGAGTTTTGGTTATTCCAAATAAGTCTCCACAGCGCTTGATCAAATTTTGAGTGTGGTTATTTTATTTTAAGGCCAATTTGCTAACTATTGCAACTTGTTTCCCCATCAGTTGCATCTGAATTTTAAGCATTTCTTCAGTTATACACAAGTACCCTAAGAAAAAAAAAACCAATGGCAGAGTGAGTTCTTGAATAGTTTCGTTCTTTTGTGTACTTAAATTAAGTACGAAATGTTTTTAAGTCCAACATTTTTTATGTCAAGAATTATTCGGAAAAAATGGTGGAAAACACGTTCTTAATTCAAGCACAAGGTTAAAAAGAATTCAATGGACAATGCAAATTTTTCAAATCCTGTCTTAAAATTGGAAAACTGGTACTATCACCCACAGTTATACATTCTTGGTCTTTGGTTTATTCAAGGCCTTTGGATCTTTGCAGCCTTAAGGGGCAAAACTAGTGTGGATGAAATTAAAAAAAAAAAAAAAAAACCAAAAAGAATATGAAACCAAAAAGAAATTCCCATAGCATAAGAATCGCTTGTAAAAATTACAATACAAATTTCACAAAATGGCTTTTTTAAAAGAAAAAATTGTATAATTTTTGTTCCGCCAAAATTACATTTTTCCCGCAATCAAATAACTGGATGTTCTTGGTACGTAGAAATATATACGAAATAAGCAGAAAAAAATCAACTGCAACCAATTTGAAAAATGCAATTTGGAGAAAAACGCGTTTGAAAATAAACTGATTCATACCATTGACCCTGAGCTGTATAAGATTTAAATCATTTTTGATTTTAAATCTAAATGATTTATTTGCATCTTGATTGATTCAATTGAGCTTTAAATCATCAAGATTTAAATCTGATTCAATCATGAAAGATTGCATAAAGTTGATTTATAATTCATATTGAAGCAATCTGATTGTAAGAATGAATCTGATGAAAGATTGCATAAAGTTGATTTATAATTCATATTGAAGCAAGAGAAGTAAGAATTTTGATTTAATTCAAATGATTTAAATCATTAAAGATTTAAATCATTTAAGATTTATTCATTTGATTTAAATCAAACTTTTGCAATCATTTGTGATTTATTTTCTTATGATTTAAATAGATTTAAATCATTTTGAGATTTAAATCATTTTGAGTTTTAAATCATTCGAGATTTCAATATTTTCATTAAAATCATTAAGGATTTAAAATGTTTCATTTAAATCATTAAAGATTGCAATATTTTGATTTAAATCAAATGATTTAAGCCTTTAAGATTTAAATCTTGAAGATTTAATTTTTCAATGATTTAAATCAAATAATTTAAATCTTCAAAGATTTAAATCAAATGAATTAAATCAAATTATTTACAATCTGATTGCTCCAAAATGATTTTTTCTTAATTATCTTCCAGATTTAATCAGATTTACATCTTGATGATTTAAAGCTGAAATGAATGAATTCTTTATTTTTTAAATCAAGTTGAGATTGAATCGTGCATCAATCTCGAAAGGTTTGAATCATTTGCAGCCCTGGTTTCAAGTATGTATTGGGGTTGTCTTTCAAATTTGTAAGATTTCAGCAAAGAATATATTTTGTACTAAGTTTAAGTAGGCAAATTCTCGATTTAAAATTTATGAGTGTAAAATAGCTTAAAATGTACTCATCTGCCGGTATCGAGGTTACAAAAAGCGTGCTTGCCTTCTATTAACCCCGGTAGTACTATTAACTTAGTTCAAGTACAACATTATTGAACTTTTTTCTGAGTGTACTAAAATACACACACACACATAGTTATTTGAGCGTTCGTATGCTTATTCGCCTGCTGTCATGACTGTTATGCCTCTTTCCCATATTGCTGAGTTAATTTATATGAGCGAGATTTGAAATACAATTAAACTTCAACGAAATATAGATACAAAATTTCTACAGTTACAGACGGACATCATTTTCCTGTTTCTTCTAGATATTTATGTATACTTTTCATTTCGTCATTGTAAAATTGAAATAATTTTTTAATAATTTAAAATCGAATTCACACAAGACACGATAAATTGCTTTATTTTTTTTTTTTTTTTTTGTGGTGGTGGGGGGGAACGGGTCACTTTAGTGGCTTTGTCTGCGACTCAGTTTAAACTTTAAAATGCCATTTTTCACTTCCGGCTACTTTGGCCATAGAATAACCCTGAATTTTGCTTAGCATCACATTAATATCAGTTTCCAGCACCAGAATGCAATCAAGCAGGAGCAGCAACAACAACAACAACAACCATCTGCAGTGGCTTCAACCGCTCCGAAATTAACTTTAGCCAACTGACTACCGACTGCCTTTTATCGCGATATAATTTTTTGATCGAAAATCTGCTCGATTTGAGTAGCGTTTATTTAGTTTTAGGTTTTGGATTGTCTTGTAACCGCCGCTAATAAAGATTTTCGCAAACGTGTACATACTAGCACAACAATTTGACGAATTACATTCGTCTTTCGGGCTTTAAGGCAAACGTTTACGTTTACGATGGCAACAGCAGTCGTCCCATATTGTAAGGGAGAGGCCAGGCCGGTGTGCGTCAGTGCCACAGATGCGCAGTGAGTGCTGAGAGCGTAAGCGCAGCTCTCGCTTCTTCCCATTCTCGGAGCATCTTGTGGACAGTGGAACAGTATTTCGAAGGAATAACAGTTTCAATAGTTTGTGGCAATATTTGCACAGGTTTACTATCCAGGACAAGTTAAAAGGTATCCTGACAGTTTCCAAATTAGTTGAAACTCTCTAAAAACAAAAGCCTATGCTAAAATGCTATGTGCAATTGTATATTGACAACTCTTCGTATGAACTTTCATGAAATCAGCATACCCTTGTCCTCTTTTCCGGAATTGATACCTATCGATAGGCGGTACAAGCTCCGCGTTCGCTTGAAAAAACTGTTGTGCAACGGTTGATTGTGCAAACACACCTGCCACTTGTTGAATAGATTTCTGAAAGGTGAACTTTGTATATCATGCAGTTGATATTATTTAGAGAACGTTTATAGAATGTAAAAAACATTAAATATTTTCGTGGCGCATGGCGAATTGAGCTGGGCACAAATTAGTCATTTTCTGCATAGTCCTACAACAATGTAATCCAAAAAGCAAAATGGGAAATTTTGTTCTTTGTTAATCCTGTTAATCGTAGTGTAAAAAGGCTATAAGACAGACGGAAGCATTTTCGACCCCATAAAGATATATATATATATATTCTTGATCAGCATCAATTACAGAGTCGACAAAATTAAGGTTCGGAAATTTAACGTTCAAGGTGTTTGTGCTTAAGTTTTGGTTGAAACCTTGGTTCGTACCAAGTTTTACAAAATTTGTATAGAGGAGTAATTCATTTTTTAAAAATAGCTAAATATGTATATGGGCATTTCTTTTTTGTAAAAAAGGATTTTTTTGCCGAAGTTTTACATGAAAAACTTTACTCCAACTGATTTAACCGGTAAAATATATAGATATAGATATCAGATATTTAAAAATTTTAAAATCATTGATATAAAAATTTGAACCATACAAAAAACTTTTTTTAGTAAAACACATTTTCCGACCGATCGGTCCTATGGCAGCTATATGCTATAGTCATCCGATTTTGATAAATTTTTCAAATTGATGTGAAAGCATATAAAACTAATATATACCAAGATTAGTGACGCTACGATGGAAAACAAAAAAGTTTTTCTCACTAGAAGTAGTTTTTGAACGACCGTTTATATGGCAGCTATATGCTATAGTGATCCGATTTTGATAAATTTTTCCAGAATTATGTGGAAGCGTATAAAACTAACATATACCAAGATTGGTGACGCTACGATGGAAAACAAAAAGTTTTTCTAACTAGAACTAGTTTTTAGACTTACCCTTTATATGACAGCTATAAGATATAGTCATCCGATTTTGATAAATTTTTCCTGTATTATGTGAAAGCATATAAAACTAACATATACCAAGTTTGGTGACGCTACGATGGAAAACAAAAAAGTTTTTCTAACTAGAACTGGTTCTTAGACCGATCGTTCCTATGGCAGCTATAAGATATAGTCATCCGATCCGGCCGGTTCCGACATATTAGTTGCGTGCAGTAAAAAGAAGACTCTGTGCAAAATTTCAGCTCGATAGCTTTAAAACTGAGAGACTAGTTCGCGTAGAAACAGACAGACGGACAGACAGACGGACGGACGGACAAACGGAAATGAACTCAGCTCGTCGTCCTGATCAAGAATATATATAGTTTATGGGGTCGGAAATGAATATTTCTATGCGTTACAAACTTCTGGGCAAAATTAATATACACTTTTCAAGTGTATAAAAATTACTAGAATCGACCCAGAGGATTCAAAGATATATGTAAAAATATGCCCTGACGTGACGTTACTTAAAACGGAAGTGGGTTTTGACTCAGATTACAAAATTGCAAAACTCTGCGAATTGGGAAACTTTTTTTGTATGAACCTTTTTTAAGTAGTTTTTAGAATAATATAAGTTTATTTTCCAATTTACCAAACATAAAAATCATTTCTCGTTCTTTTTGTATTAGCTTTTTATACTTGAAAAGGTATTAATTTGCCCGAAGTTTGTAAGCATAGAATATCATATCCGACCCCATAAACTATTTTATTCTGATCAAACGACAAGTTTAATTGTCTGTCCTCCCCCTGCCGTCTGTCTGTCCGTCTGTCTGTCTGTTTCTACGCGAACTAGTCCCTCAGTTTTAAAGCTATCAGTTGAAATTTTGGTGTCTTCTTTTACTGCACGACTAATATTGGAACCGGCCGGTCGTACTATACAATATCTAAACGTCAGCTAAGAAC
This sequence comes from Lordiphosa mommai, assembly GCA_018904225.1. NCBI lineage: Eukaryota > Metazoa > Arthropoda > Insecta > Diptera > Drosophilidae > Lordiphosa > Lordiphosa mommai. Next base: position 685,954 of record JAEIFT010000075.1, read on the forward strand.
TAGTTCTAGTTAAAAAACTTTTGTTTTCCATTGTAGCGTCATAATCGTGGTTATTTAGTTTTATGTGCTTCCACATAATTTTGGAAAATTTATTAAAATCGGATACTATAGCAATAGCTGCCAATAAACGGTCGGTCAAAAAACTAGTTCTAGTGAGAAAAACTTTTTTGTTTTCTATCGTAAGTCCCCAATCTTGGCATATATTAGTTTTATATACTTTCACAAAATTTGAAAAAATTTATCAAAATCGAGCATACATATACCATAAATCGGTCGGAAAATGTGTTTACTAAAAAAGTTTTTTATGGTATACATTTTTTATCAATGATTTAAAATTTTTAAATATCGATATCTATCCCATATTTTACCAGTTAAACAGTAAGTAAAGTTTTTCAGTGTATTAAAACTTCGCACAGTCGAGTTAGCTTGCCTCCGTTTATATCTGACGTGACGTTACTGACGTTACGTTACTAAATTTCATTTGCCAATTTTTTAGTGAAGAAAATTTATCTTAAATTATTCAACGCAACAAAAAATCTATTTTAATTGTGCTTATTGACTGTGAGAGCTGTAAATCGAAAAGAGAAAATGCACTGAAAAACTGCCAAACGTAAATTTGTACTTTCTAGACAGATAAATCGCTAACTGTACTAAGGATATCTTTAAACTCGTTAATTAATAATATTTTGCATATTTACTTTTTCTAAATCAAGTTAGATACAACTTTTAATGAGCTTTTTATTTTTCGGTCATGGTAGACTTTTCTGCGGAAATGCCCATATACAGAATTTTTTACTCGAACATACGAATTCAATTATTTTAAACTTAAATTTACAAGTATTATTTCTTCGAGCAATTTTTGGTTTCTGCTACTTCTTTTATCAGTAAAATGTCCGCCTTACTAATACTTGTAACTTTTGTTGAGCCGAAAGGTTGGGTTCGGCATAGGTTCAGATATTTATACCCCTTTCTCGTAGAGTAAAAAGGGTATACTAAGTTCGTGCAAATGTATGTAACAGCCAGAAGGAAGCATCTCCGACCCCATAAAGTATATATTCTTGATCAGCATCAATAGCCGAGTCGATATAGACATGTCCGTCTGTCCGTCCGTCCGCATGAACACCTAGATCTCAGAGACTATAAGAGCTAGAGCTACCATTTTTTCAGTGTAGATTTGTTTTGTCTGCACACAGATCAAGTTTGTTTAAAATTTTTGCCACGCCCACTCCCGCCCCCGCAATTTGAGAAAAACCTCATATCTTCCACAATTTTGAAAATAGATTGTTCGAACCTTCTAGACATATATTATGATCATCATTACCCATCGATCCGCCATACATCATTTTCCGATCAGAAGAACGATAGCAGAGTTGCCACCCCCGCAATTTGAACGAGAGCGTAAGTTGAAGTCGGCCCTGCTCGACTTAGATATACTATAAGCGGCAGTCCAATTGGGAAATTACCAGTAAGCTATTGCCCTCTCGATCTCACTTTGCTCACTTCGTTGCTTTGAATTTTCTTTTACGTATTGCTCTTATATCGTTCATCTGATCAAAAAACGATGTATGGCGGGTCGATAAAAAATGAGTAGTAGAATATATGTCTAGAATGTTCGAACTATTTATCTTCAAAATTGTAGGAGTTATTACGTTTTTTTTTAATTTGCGGGGGAGTCAGGGGGCATGGCAAAAATTAAAAACGAGAAGGCAAAGCTAACTTCGACTGTGCCGAAGTTTTAATACACTTGAAAAACTTTACTTCAACTGATTTAACCGGTAAAATATATATAGGATATAGATATCAAATATTTAAATTTTTAAAATCAATGATAATAAAAATTTGATACCATAGAAAAAACTATTCTTAGTAAAACACATTTTCCGACCGATCGGTCCTATGGCAGCTATATGCTATAGTCATCCGATTTTTATAAATTTTTAAAAATGATGTGAAAGCATATAAAACTAACATATACCAAGATTAGTGACGCTACGATGGAAAACAAAAAAGTTTTTTTAACTAGAACTATAGTTCTTAGACCTATCGTTCCTATGGCAGCTATAGGATATAGTCATCCGATCCAGCCGGTTCCGACATATTAGTTGCGTGCAGTAAAAAGAAGACTCTGTGCAAAATTTCAGCTCGATAGCTTTAAAACTGAGAGACTAGTTTGCGTAGAAACAGACAGACGGACAGACAGACAGACGGACAGACAGACGGACGGACAGACAGACGGACGGACGGACAGACGGAATTCAACTCAGCTCGTCGTCCTGATCAAGAATATATATAGTTTATGTGGTCGGAAATGAATATTTCTATGCGTTACAAACTTCTGGGCAAAATTAATATACACTTTTCAAGTGTATAAAAATGTGCCCTGACGTGACGTTACTTAAAACGGAAGTGGGTTTTGACTCGGATAACTAAATTGCAAAACTCTGCGAATTGAGAAACTGTTTTCGTATGAAACTTTTTTTCAGCAGTTTTTAGAATAATGTAAGTTTATTTTCCAATTTACCAAATATAAAAATCATTTTTCATTCTTTTCTTATTATCTTTTTTATCTGACGTGACGTTACTGACGTTACGTTACTTAAATTTCATTTGGCAATTTTGTAGTGAAGAAAATTTTTCTTAAATTATTTAATGGAACAAAAAACTCAATTTTAAAGTTTTGCGAAAAGAGTGGAATTGCTCAATGACTCTTAGAGCTGTAAATTGAAAAGAAAAAATGCACTGAAACTCTTTAATAAAAATAATTTTGCATATTTACTTTTTCTAAATCACGCAAGAAACAACTTTTAATGAATTTTTAATTTTTCGGTCATGGTAGACTTTTCTGCGGAAATGCCCATATAAAAAAAATTGCTTCAGGAATTATTCCTTGCCTCATTCCTAAGTTGGGTACTCAGAAGGCCAAGTAATACACACAAGCAATTTCCAGAGTTGCCATATCAATAGATTGTGTGGATTGTATTGAACAGCTGATATTTCTTAAGGAATTATTGTGCAGCAATTAAATACTTGTGTCAGTTGTCAACTTCAAATTTAGCGCTAAACCAAATTGGGCGGCAAAATGTAAGTTAAGTGGGAAAAGAGGCTGTGATTAATGGAGATGAGACAAAAAAAGGTTAATGGGACATCACAAATGATCTGCGGGTTTCAATTGCTTACTAAAATTCGCAAACACAACATATTAAGTGTTTTTTGTAAAAATCAAGTTGTGTTTTATTGTATGTAAATTGAATAGTCGCCATTGCAATTGCAATTGTGTTAAGCATATCAAAACCATTTTCAATACTGTTTGAAAGCAAAGTGATAACAATTTTGCTGAGTTGTTGTTGGCCAGCAAGGCTTCGCGAGAAGCTGCCAAATCAAAAACAGGTGTTCGAGCAGTGTGAACAGCTCCAAATCGCTAAAAAAAAACGAGAAGGCAAAGCTAACTTCGACTATGCCGAAGTTTTAATACACTTGAAAAACTTTACTCCAGCTGATTTAACCGGTAAAATATATAGAGGATATAGATACCAGATATTTTAAATTTTTAAATCATTGATAACAAAAATTTGATACCATAAAACAAAACTTTTCTTAGTAAAGCACATTTTTCGACCGATCGGTCCTATGGCAGCAATATGCTATAGTCCTCCGATTTTGATAAAATCTTCCAGAATTGTGTTAACGCATATAAAACTAATATATACCTAGATTGGTGACGCTACGATGAAAAATAAAAAAGTTTTCCCACTAGAACTAGTTTTTTGACCGACCGTTTATATGACAGCTATATGCTATATTCATCCGATTTTAGTAAATTTTTCCACAAATATGTAAAATCATCTAACACTAATATATACCAAGATTGGTGACGTTACAATAGAAAATAAAAAAGTTTTTCTCACTAAGACTTATTTTCCGACCGATCGTTCCTATGGCAGCTATAAGATATAGTCATCCGATCCTGCCGGTTCCGACATATTAGTTGCGTGCAGCAAAAAGAAGACTCTGTGCAAAATTTCAGCTCGATAGCTTTAAAACTGAGGGACTAGTTTGCGTAGAAACAGACAGACAGACAGACAGACAGACGGACAGACGGACGGACGGACAAGCGGAAATGAACTCAGCTCGTCGTCCTGATCAAGAATATCAGCCCTGCTCCCATTTCACTTTCCGCAAAATTTTTGCGATTTCAAACCGGTTTTAGGAGCAAATTTGGTCTCTAAATCGCAAAATGTTTCGAAAGTGAATATGGGAGCCCGGCTGTATATATTGTTTTTGGGGTCGGAAATGAATATTTCTATGCGTTACAAACTTCTGGCTTTTACTTTTCAAGTGTATAAAAATGTTGATCGGACATCACAAAAAATTAAGTGTATTTTTTAATTCAAGTTATGTGTTTCATTGTATGGTTTGTAATAGTCGCCATTGAATGGTAGCATATTCCTAGCATATTTGCAAAGTTGTTGTTGGCCACCAAGGCTTGGCAAGAAGTTGCCAAAACAAACGCAGGCGTTCGAGTAGTATGACCAGCCCCAAGAAAACTGAAAAATACCACAAAATTCAATTTTCGACGTAATTCACTGTTAAATCTGCTCACACTGTGTTTTTGCAATCCACTTAAGGAATACCTGGCAAATTCCTTCAAGGAAAATTCGAACGCCCTCACCTACCTTGCTTTAAGGTTCATTTTAAAGCTAAACCATACAAGATATAGGATTTCTGAAACAAGACTCAGATTCAGCGTGAAAATGTGTCTAAAATCAATGTTGTGAAACAGCTGTTCGCAGCTGCTTCGTACAGATAGACCTGGTGACCATGAAACGTGCAGACAATATGTCCACTTTGATATTAGTTGGATGGCCACACTGCTCCAAAATCAATAGCATATCAGTTTCAGGAATCCCTCTAATACCATTTGAGCTCCTGTACTCGGAATAAATCAATTTTCTAACCTTATCAAAATAGTTATTGCCAAACTAATCCATTTTAATTTTCTTATCAAGCATCCGATTGTGAATTACTTAAGCTTTATCGAAAGCTCTCTTCTGACCATATCATAACACTCAACATAAAATAGCTTTGATGGTTCAAAACTAAAACAAAGCGGTGGTTGGGGTTAGTACCCTGTCCCGCGAGTTCTGTCCTTTTGCCATCGATGTCCCTGTGCCCTTAGACTCAAAATATGTATATGCCAGACCGCTCTGAAATCTTTGAAGAGATATCCGGCAGTCGTTTACCGATACCAAGTTGAATAATATTTAGCCAAGGGCTTTAAAGGCGCCTTGACCTTCCATAAATGTCAACCGTAGAATAACCGTAGTTAAAAATATATGTTTTTTCTTGTACATTACCTCACTATTCTTGGGATGTCTTTATTCCCCTTACTCGTGGAACAGGCAGAAGGGGGCATCGCCGACCCTATTAAGTATATATATTCTTCATCAGCATCAATAGCCGAGTTGATCTAGCCTTGTCTGTCTGTCCGCCTAGACGCCTGACGCCCTAGATCTACGAGCTAGAGCTACCATTTTTTCAGTGTAGACTCGTATTGTCTGCACGCAGATCAATTTTTGTTTCAAATTTTGTATTTGAAAATTTCATGGTGAGTTCAATCGGCACGAGGTCAAGCTAGTAATGTCTCCACAACTTTAACGAACAAATGTACCAACACCTGTTGCGTAACTTTCTAATCAGCGAGGTTTTTTAACTTCTCCAAGCATCTATGGTCGCTGGGCGCGAGAAAAAGTTCAACAATTCGTTGTTTTGTGAAAAACGCAATTAAAATGAATCCTTAAAACTTTTCAGTGTAAAAACCCTTTGGTTAAATGATTTCGAATGCATTCAGACTTGATGTTCGAAATTAAGGGGAAGTGGGATTCGAACGTGAGACCATTTTTAAGGGATGGAGTCTAATGCGCAGGCGCTTCAACAATGAGAGGGCCAATGAGAGAGTTCATATATCCAGGATGTTTGTCCATTTGTTGCTCACAAATGTTGTGTGTGTGTGTGTGTGCGAACGTTGAAGTGCGCTGTGGGTAAATTAAAGATGGCGCCTGTAAAGCGCCCACCCACTAGAATATTAAAAGAAATACGGGTGTCCAGTAGTATCCATACACAACATATTAATAGTTTTCTAAATGAAAAACAAACAAAAAATGCAACTTCGGAATGCCAACTTGATGACGGGTCCAACGAATTCTGAAATACCTTAGCCAGATTTTTTGACAATTCCGCAAATCGCGTTTACATGAGAGAACGGCACAATGAGCAAGCAATGAGATTTACATTTGTTTCTCCGCTTGCTCCTACTGATTGTATAATTCACATGAATATGGGATATACACGTTAATTGTACCAAATCCTGATTGCAGAACAATGTTCTTTTTCTAAATGACAGCCTTACCTTGGATACCGATTATTCGTTGTTGTGTCCTGAGCGCCGCAGTCTTGTTTGGAACCCGACGCAACAATCGCAGGATGGGAATTTAATACATGGTGATGAGATGTGGCATGAACTGAAGGCAGCAAGCTCGGTGAGAATCGGAATGGAAAGTCGCTGAAATTATCATTAACAAGAATAAGTAAATAAAAATGGTTTCGGCGGAAACTAAATAGGCCACTTTACAATTACCTTGAGAGCGTTGTATTAATTGGTAACGAGGAGGGATAAGGGGTCCTAAAACTAGATGCCGAATATACAGATGGTGTGTGCCTGAAACGAGATTATTGTGTATGGGGATTGTATTAATTTTATTAAGCTTAGTTTATAGTTTAACAAACTGTACAGTGAACAATTAAGAATTACGATTTGACAAGAAGATTAATCATCCAATGAGCTCAATGAGTAAAGATGCTAATACATGTAGTACTTTAGAGCTAGCATTAGGCATTAATTAGCCTTAAAATTTTCAATTTTGTATAGCCGTTACTTATCCAAAGGCTATACTTAGTTCGTGCAGATGTATGCAACAGGCAAAAGGAATTATCTACGACCACAATACGTTATTAACATTTATTCTTGATCATCACCCAAAGCCGAGTCGATCTAGCCCAGTCTGTCCTTCTGAACGAACACCTAGATCACAGATACTATAAGTGCTAGAGCTAGAACAAAATTTTAAGACTCGCATTATCTGCACGAAAATCAAGCTTGTTTCAAATTTTTAAGCATCTACACTATTCTGAAAAGTTTGGTCGAAATCGGACGGCGCATACAGCTGCCATAGAATCGTTCGGTCCCAAAACTAGTTCTTGAGAGAACAGCTTTTTTGTTTTTTAAGGGTAACGTCTGTACAAAAGGATATAATAATATCCAGTCCAAGTGCATAACGAAAATATTAATTTGCTCATCAAAAAATATCCTATTCTTTCTAGTAAATTACGGATTCAAAAATTAAGCAACACATTTTAAAATGTGGGTTTTAGTACCACAAGGCATATTCGTGAATAATTAAAACGCCTTTTTGAGCTCAAAAACTCGGGGCATTCTTTAAACAGCAACAAAAAGTAGAAGTCTGTGTTTGACAGCATTGTAACATTATTTTTCGCAATCAATGTTGCTTGAACTTCAGGTCAAGTCTCTATTATACTACTGACATGCTGTTTAAGAGATTTTGAAAGCTCTTCTTCAGCCCGAATGCTTAAAATGACCTAACTGAAAGCGAATAACAACGAATTGAAATCTGCAATATTTCCTTTTTTAAAAAAGATCATTCATGACCAGATGCTAAGATTTCTATCCGTTAACCATTTTTAGTACGGACTCCAAATTTGAAACAAACTTGATCTGCGTACAGAAGTTACAAGTCTACACTAAAAAAATGGTAGCTCTAGCTCTTATAGTTCCTGAGATCTAGGTGTTCATACAGACGGACAGACAGACGGACATGTCTATATCGACTCGGCTATTGATGCTGATCAAGAATATATATACTTTATGGGGTCGGAGATGCTTCCTTCTGCCTGTTACATACATTTGCACGAACTTAGTATACCCTTTTTACTCTACGAGTAACGGGTATAAAAACTTAGTATCGTGTCACTCCAATATAGCAATTAAGCTACTTTTTATTTGAAATAGGCGATGGCTGATTGGACAGGCATGATGGCTCCTTTTTGTAATTTGTCGGTTCAAATCCCGGCAAAGACAAAAGAGGACTGTTTTTTTTTATATTTTTTTTTGTGTCTTTTTTCATTCCCGTTATTGTAGAGTAAAAATGGTACACTATTCTAATGCAAATTTATGTAACTGGAAGAGGAAAGAATTCCCGACCCGCTAAGTATAAATATTCTTTATCAGCATCAAAAGCCGATATACTTAAGTCCGTCTGTCAGTCCGTACGCCTTTCTTGATGAACAATTGGATCTCGGAGAGAAGAAAAAACTGAATAGATCAACGAAATTTGAAATTTATGCAACAAAATGAATGAAAGTAAAAGCGCCAAACAATTATTTATATATTATATTTGTTCTTATGTCGCCCAGACAAACTCACCTTAGGGAAATTTCTAATAAAGCTGAAAAATATTTCTTAATAATGGTTCGAAAATATTTATTTAAAATAATCATAAATCAATCAAATAAATAATAAGAAACCGAAACAATTCCGGTATTAGCGTTTCGGTGTGGTTCCAGTTTTTTCGGTTCGAATTATAACGGTTAAAGGTTTTCGATTCTCAAAAAAAAATTTATATCGGTTCCGGTTTCGATACCGGTACATGGCTTTAGTCGTTAGTTTATTTCGGTTAACGGTTCCGGTTCCAGTTACGGTATTATTCCCTGGTTGAAGCATATGAAACTAATATATACCAAGATTGGTGACGCTACGATGGAAAACAAAAAATGTTTTTCTAACTATTGTAATATACACTTTGCAAGTGTATAAAAACATATATTCTCCGATTTCTGGAGAACGACACGATAGAAAAGTGGGCATTTTTGAGCTCAGAGTCCCAAAATAGTTGGGTTATTTAATATGGGCATTTTTGTGTCGACCAGTGTAATCTTCTCATTTTTCTGTGGTAATAATTTTGATAACAGGACATTAAAACATAAGAAACGTATGTAGTTCTAGTAGTTGCCTTCGCACAGTTTTAAATAATTATATTTTCATTACAAACATCGTGTCAACATTATGAATGGAAGTTACTTACCATGAAGCCACCTGAGACATGTCAGGACTCAGCATTGGATAGGGGTATTGGCTTGCAGCAAACGGATACAACGCAGGACGAGTTAGACCTGGAAAAAATGCAAATGATTAGAAGAAAAGCTAAATTAATTTGAAAACAAGATCACATATTCGAATGGAATCATTTACCAGCACGGTTCTTTTAAAAAAAAATAAGTTTTCGATCAATTCTTTCAATGACAGCTACATGTAGTAGGCGTGGCAGCTGATAAGTAGTTGGCCTAAGAAAGAAACTCAAACTTGTATTTTTTGATAAGCATTATCTATCAGCTGGTTGCTGTAATACATATACACAATACGATGAGTTCAATGTCGGACAGTAATGTCGATATCGATAATAATAAATAATAATAAACCGAGGCTCCAAATTAGGTAACCAAGGGGTCATCTTTCATCTTAAGTTGAATAAGAAACCGCGAACATATCCCACTAATAATAATACCGCAAATTAAATGAACAAAGATGGGGACGATGTAGTTATAATTAGGCCGACTGATTTAAAATCAAATAGCATGTGTTTTTTGTTAAAAAAAGATTTTTATATGATCAAATAATTCGACTGTGCCGAAGTTTTAATATACTTGAAAAACTTTACCCAAACTGATTTAATCTGGTAAAAAATGTATAGGAAATAGATATCAGATATTTGAAATTCTTAAATCATTATAATAAAAATTCGATACCAGAAAAAAAATTTTTTCTCAGTAAAACACATTTTTCGACCGATCGGTCCTATGGCAGCTATATGCTATAGTCATCCGATTTTGATAAATTTTTTCAAAATTATGGGAAGCTATAAAAACTAATATATACCAAGATTGGGGACGCTACGATGGAAAACCAAAAAGTTTTTCCCACTAGAACTAGTTTTTTGACCGATCGGTTTAGGCAGCTATGTATAGTCATCCGATTGAAAATTTTTAATATAAAACTAATTATACGTTGTGACGCTACGATGGAAAAAAAATTTTTTCTCACTAGAACTAGTTTTTGACCGACCGTTCATATGGCAGCTATATGCTATAGTCATCCGATTTTGATCAATTTTTCCAGAATAGTGTGAAAGCATATAAAACTAATATATACCAAGATTGGTGACGCTACGATGGAAAACAAAAAAGTTTTTCTCACTAAGACTTATTTTTGGACCGATCGTTCCTATGGCAGCTATATGATATAGTCATCCGATCCAGCCGATTCCGACAAATGTGTAGCGTATTGTATTAAGAAGACTCTTTGCAAAATTTCAGCTCAAGATAGCTTTAAAACTGAGGGAGGAGATAGCATAGAAACAGACGGACAGACGGACGGACGGACAGACGGACAAACGGAAATGAACTCAGCTCGTCATGCTGATCAAGAATATATATAGTTTATGGGGTCGGAGATGCTTCCTTCTATGCGTTACAAACATCGTGACAATTTTAATATACCTTCTGCAAGGGTATAAAAAAAGGTGTTTTATATGATCAATATTGGAATTCTTAATGATTTTGAATATATTTGGGATTTATTGTGAAATAATGGTTACATTTTGTACCACCGTTTTCCATCTTTCTGGTAGCATATCGAATCCACGTTTAAAAAAAGTGTTTTTTTTTTCAAATGAACGAAAGAGAGTGTTGGACATACAGGCCATGTGCCATCGATCGGAAAAAGTGGTTCCAAATCAGAAACTGCTTACCCCAATCATACATTGCTTTTCAAAATAGTATAAAACAATACTAATTTAATTTTGAAAAACTTTTCCCCTGATTTATCTGGAAATTATTAAACTAAAATTTTTTAAACCATTGTATAAACATTTGCCTCCATAAAACAAACTTTTCTTATAGAACTTTTTTTCCGACCGATCGTTCTATGGCAGCTATATGCTATAGTCATCCGATTTTGATAAATTTTTCCAGAATTATGTAAAGCTAACATATACCAAGATTCGTGACGCTACGATGGAAAACAAAAAGTTTTTCTAACTAGAACTAGTTCTTAGACCGATCGTTCCTATGGCAGCTTATGATATAGTCACCCGATCCGGCCGATTCCGACATATTAGTTGCGTGCAGTAAAAAAAGACTCTGTGCAAAATTTCAGCTCGATAGCTTTAAAACTGAGGGACTAGTTCGCGTAGAAACAGACAGACAGACGGACAGACAGACAGACAGACGGACGACAGACGGACGGACGGACAGACGGAATTGAACTCGGCTCGTCGTACTGATCAAGAATATATATAGCTTATGTGGTCGGAAATGAATAAAAATATTTGTAAAAAAATATTTGGAAAACATCCTGCTTTTCATTGGCTTTTTACATTGTTGAGAAACGCCAACTGTTTTATTAATGCTGGTAGAGGAGCGCATGGGAGTTGTGGTTTTGTCCGAGATACCATAATTATCAATAGACACATCACGCTATCTTCTATGGGTCAAACTCTTGATTTTCAACAATCTGCGCTGGGTTGGAAGCAGCAACTTTTTCGAATTTGTTCGAAGCCCTGCTATAAATCACGGCTTCACCTAGGTCTAAAATTTTACTTACATATTAATTTGGGAATGTGGCGGCGCAATAAGAGACGATTTTGAAAAATCTTTTGTATTTTATCCCAGGTGTTCTACAAATCACTTCCGACCCAATTCTCATACGTATTGGGTCGAATGCGATTTGTAGAACACGTGGCTATACTCGAAATCAAACACATTTGTTGTATATAAATAATTTCCGAACCTGAACCTAGGATGAAACCGCTCCGTGAACCCGAACCCATTAAACTTCGCGAACTCAAAGCTCTGAGTGAACACCATTCAAATTTTTAAGAGGTTGGCAGTCCTAATTTATATTTATAGAGAATAAAAAATAAAAATAAATCTACTCTGATGAACACAGACACACACACACATACGTTCAGTTTTCCATGATACACATAATACTTTTTTTTTTATTTCTAATCCCGGTGACGTATTCTGCCCGCGCCAGCAAATTTGTGAACATTTGTGCTATCTGCGCCAAGCGATCAGCCTTTTGGGAAAGCGATAAGTATGGACGAGGACGAGGACGAGGCCATTCTACCCAAATCATTAACCGTCTCAGACGCTGATGCGTTTCAATTGATTACCCGCAACAATGACATCACATTTGGATGGAAGGGCGGGAAATGTGTACCCTTGCTTGTTGGCAACGTAAAGTAGATGTGTAAATATAGGATTATTTAGCAATTTTATTTCAGCTCTCAAGCCGTTTTCAACTTAATTGAAAATTTGTTGTCCTTTCTATTTCATGCTCCGCTGATGTCGCTCTCGCTAGTGCCCTTTCACAATACATTTTCTGCCGTTGTTGTCATTTTCAAGTTTGCATTGTTGAACGGCAGAACGGGGTGTAGTGCGACAGTCGCTGCAATCACCCGCGGCTGCTGCGTGTGCCGCAGGGCGAACGGGCAATGAGGACATGAAATTGAGAGCTAGCGACAAAAAGGATGTCATTATTATGTGGTTGTGCAACATGTTTTTTAATTCACTCGGTTTTTTTTTTCGTTACTGGATTTTGAATTGAATGGGTCATACTTGGTATTGCTAATATCTCTTCCCCCTGCTTCTTGCAACCCTTAAACTCCATGCGATTCCTATGCAAAGCACTATCAATTTCAGCACGGTGAATTAATAGTTCCCTCAACGCACAAGTAGGGGCGGCTGTAACTTCGACATCCGATTTGTATCTAATATTGCACTGAGCGATATATTATTGGAATCACCCAAAATACTTCATCCAAACGCTGCAGGGTCACCGCTCGTAAGCTTGAAATGCCGAGCCGCCATTGAAGATGTCGCATTATTATTGATTTAAAAATGGGGAGAGCCGTTCCAATCGCAATTGATGCCATCTCTGTTGTGCCTACTTAAGTTGCGCATATCATTACCGGGAAATCTAGAGAGGCATGTGCCGACGACGACAATTGCAATCGTGATGAACAACCCGATTAAGTATATGGTTGGTTCTGTTGAGCGTTGTGTCCAGGTTTTTTTTTTTTTTTTTATAAAGGGTCACCACGGGGGTTGCAGCCATTCAACCCAGCACCCCAGGTTATGAGCGACGTCCTTTTTAGCACGCCGCACAGAGGGCGGTCGCGCTACTTTAAAGCCTTGAATAGGAAAACGCCCCTATTCGTGTTCCACTAATAGTCCAGCAATTAGTCGCTTTTATAGTATGGAAACCAGATTTTGTCAAAATATAATTTGCATTGTTATTCTCAACTTGTGGCATGCAGCTCCATGCACATGATACAGAGCCATTAGGTTGTGTATGTATGTATGTATGTATGTTATTGGCACATTTATGTAAGCATATGAGCATTTCCCAACAGAGAGCGTAAGTAATACTTTAATATACCCGTCACTTCTGGGGGAGAAGTTATTATAGCCTTTGCCTAAATCATTTAACAGAGCATTGACAGTCTTGAGAGTTGGCAGACTAAGGGCCGATTCCACATCTTCTGCTAATAACACTGCTATGTGTCAGATAAACTTACAATTTGCTCTGTTATTTGTGAGTTTATGGGACGGATACTGCTATCGAGAACATGAAAAATCGACCCTTTATGCGTAAAGTAGGACTATTCAGGACTGCGAACCGCTTCGAACTCGCAATTCCGACTTTTCTTTTACTGTGCAATAACCTTTTGAACCGTCAGAACAATTATGACAAATAACGAGAAGGCAAAGCTAACTTCGACTGTGCCGAAGTTTTAATACACTTGAAAAACTTTACTCCAACTGATTTAACCGGTAAAATATATAGAGGATATAGATATCAGATATTTAAAATTTTTAAATCATTGATAATAAAAATTTGATAACATAAAAAAAAACTTTTCTTAGTAAAACACATTTTTCGACCGATCGGTCCTATGGCAGCTATATGCTATTGTCATCCGATTTTGATAATTTTTTTCAAAATTATGTGAAAGCATATAAAACTAATATATACCAAGATTGGAGACGCTGCGATAAAAAAAAAAAAGTTCTTCTCACTAGAAGCAGTGCTATATGCTATAGTCATCCGATTTTGATCAATTTTTTCGAATTGTGTGAAACATATAAACAAATATATACTACGATTGAGACGCTCGTGGAAACCAAAAAGTTTTTCTCACAAAGACTTATTTTTCGACCGATCTATGGCAGCTATATGCTATAGTCATCCGATTTTGATAAAATCTTCCAGAATTGTGTTAACGCATATAAAACTAATATATACCAAGATTGGTGACGCTACGATGAAAAATAAAAAAGTTTTTCCCACTAGAACTAGTTTTTTGACCGACCGTTTATATGGCAGCTATATGCTATATTCATCCGATTTTGATCAATTTTTCACAAATATGTAAAATCATCTAAAACTAATATATACCAAGATTGGTGACGCTACAATAGAAAATAAAAAGTTTTTCTCACTAAGACTTATTTTCCGACCGATCGTTCCTATGGCAGCTATACGATATAGTCATCCGATCCGGCCGGTTCCGACATATTAGTTGCGTGCAGAAAAAAGAAGGCTCTGTACAAAATTTCAGCTCGATAGCTTTAAAACTGAGAGACTAGTTCGCGTAGAAACAGACAGACAGACAGACGGACGGACGGACGGACAAGCGGAAATGAACTCGGCTCGTCGTCCTGATCAAGAATATATATAGTTTATGGGGTCGGAAATGAATATTTCTATGCGTTACAAACTTCTGGGCAAAATTAATATACACTTTTCAAGTGTATAAAAATAGAAGGCTAACATCGGCTACGCCGATGTTTTAAATACCCTTGCAGTTTATTAAAGACAAAACAGTTGATCAATTTGTCCAAAACTATGTGGAATCATAAAAAACTAATATATACCACGATTGGTGACTCTACGATGGAAAACAAAAAAGTTTTTCCCACCAGATCTAGTTTTTGGACCGACAGCTTATATGGCAGCATATGCTATAGTCATCCGATTTCGATAAATTTTACCAGAATTGTTTGTATAAAACTAATATATACCACGATTGGTGACGCTACGATGGAAAACAAAAAAGTTTTTCCCACCAGAACTAGTTTTTGGACCGACTGTTTATATGGCAGCTATATGCTATAGTAATCCGATTTCGATAAATATTTACAGAATTGTGTGAAAGTATATGAAACTAATATATACCACGATTGGTGATGCTACGATGGAAAACAAAAAAGTTTTTCTCATTAGAACTAGTTTTTGGACCGACCGTTTATATGGCAGCTATATGCTATAGTCATCCGATTTCGATAAATTTTTCCAGAATTGTGTGAAAGTATATGAAACTAATATATACCACGATTGGTGACGCTACGATGGAAAAAAAAAAGTTTTTCTCATTAGAACTAGTATTTGGACCGATCGTTCCTATGGCAGCTATATGATATAGTCATCCGATCCGGCCGATTCCGACAAATGTGCAGCGTATTTGTATTTAAAGACTTTTTGCAAAGTTTGGTCAAGATAGCTTCAAAACTGAGGGAGGAGATAGCATAGAAAAAGACGGACAGACGGACGGACGGACAGACGGAAATGAACTCAGCTCGTCATGCTGATCAAGAATATATATACTTTATGTGGTCGGAAATGCTTCCTTCACTGCGTTACAAACATCGTGACAATTTTAATATACCCTCTGCAAGGGTATAAAAACGAGAGCGTAAGTTAAAGCCGGCCCTGCTCGACTTCGATATAGCCCTTACTCAGGAAAAGGATAAATTAGAAATCGTTCAATAAATCACAAAATTTTAATTTTAACATCAAGTGTTAGTGTTAACATAAAACATCAACATTTTATGTTAACATAATTATTTGATGTTAATCATATGAAAAAATTAAGTTTTTTATATCTTCGCTATTTATCATCCGACCTTTCTGAAAATTTCACAGATTAAAGCTTGCTATCTGTAAAATTGTACGAGTTATTCAACGTTTTCTATTGCGGGAGCGGGTGAACTAAACTTGATCTGTGTGCATCGTCTGGACAATTGTATGGCCAGAAATTGAAATTGCAACCCACGTTTATGCTAAGCGCGGGATAGTGGTAGGGCTCAACGAATCCTTAAGTACTTGTGCATTGAAATTGAAATGAAAAAACAAGGATTAGCTAATTTTGACTCTGTCGATCCCTCTTGCCCCGATAGAATATACATACATATATATAGAATATAGCTGTCCGATATATATAACTTTTGTTTCCTATAGCAGCTATAAGATTTGGTCATCCGACCCGTGCGGTTCCCATCGACTCAGCTCGTCGTTCTGATCAAGAATATATATAGTCGGAAATGAATATTTCTATGCGTTGCAAACTTCTGCACTGACGTAGTTATATTCAGGTCCTTTTTGAGCTCAGTTGCAGCTTTAAAATGATTCCTCTTGCTCTCGCTAATCAACCATTTGAAGTAAAACTTGGTCATGAATCGATTTCGTGCACGTGTTTCAGTTTTTTCTTTGTAGTATATAGCGTTTTGTATATTTTTATTTGAATACCCAACCAAGTTTATTGGCAAAAAAGAAAAGCAGTTTTATGAGTTCTACAGTTCTATGGTCGAATAGAACCGATTACACTACCAATTAATGTGTATTCTTTAAATAATAAAATCACCGTTAAATTTTTGATTTTTTTTTCCAACCCAATATGTTAACATTTATGTTAAGTCTCAGATAATTGATGTGAGTGATGACGAAAACCTATTTCTTCTCCTTAGTAACGGATAAACTCCGGTGCAGATAAATAGCCGCACAATTTTTACTGTGCATGAGTACCCAGAGGGGATAGCAACAATTGGTAAATGCAGATAAAAAGAGAGACGCGAAAATAAGATAAGCAAGAAACAAAACAACAAACCCAGCAATGCAAAATTAACCGTTATATTTAAATATTCGTTTTATGCTAGGTGCAGGTAAATAGCCGCACTTCAAGAACGACAAAACATACGATAGACAAATGATAAGGAAATTTTCTTGAATTTATTTAAGTAATGACAACCAGAGTTTTTAGCAAATTTGGGGAATGCTTGGGAATGCCAGCTCCAAGCATCCAGACACGCTGTGAGCACCGCAAACCACCAAAGAACCACCTTCGAAATTTATCTTTGTGAACTCCTGAGAATCTTTTCTTAAGCCCAGCTTTGGCTTGGGTCAATCGGTTTTTTACCATCCATAATCCTCTTGATTCTTCCAAAAATAGCGGACCATCTTGTCGGAGCGAACAACTTTTTTTCTCTACCAATTTGCCGAAATGAGCAATTTTCAAATCTCCAAAACCAACCCCACCATAAATCCAACCACCCTTCAAACCCACTCTCCTCACGCGAAAAAAAACTATACATTACCCCCGACACCAAAAACACCACTAAAAAAATATACAATACCATAATACTTATAAAAAACATAAAAAATTTTTTGTAGGGCAATTCCAATCTTCGACGTCGGTAAGCACAGTTCCCCTTGGCATATTATTTTATTCCATAAAAATTCCATCCCGACCCCATAAAGTATATATATTCTTGATCAGCATGACGAGCTGAGTCGATATAGCCATGTCCGTCTGACCGTCTGTTTTTTTTTTTTGCTATTTCCTCCCTCAGTTTTAAAGCTATCTCGGCAAAATTTTGCAAAAAGTCTTTAAATACACATAGGCTGCACTATATCATATAGCTGCCATAGGAATGATCGGACCGATCGTGGCAAACATCCATGTCATATCGTACTCACACGATATTGTCGCAGGCGACTGCTTCATCTTTGGCAAATGGTCATATCGTGTGAGTCCGCCTTAACCCCAATGAGCAATAATATGTATGTAAAATTCGCTTGCATAACTCGACCTTGAGGACCTACAACGAACCGTTTCTCCTTATTTTTGTAATCCCAAAAGTATGCATGCGCAAATTGAGAAAACAAACAATGCACAGCACTTGAACTCATAGTTATTATTATGTTCCGTACAAATTGGGGGACGTTTTGAACTAAATCATAACCGCATATCATCACCCCGCGTGCTGTCCTCTATAGCTAGCTGGGATTTTATTGTGTTATTCAATTATTAGTACGCAGCCATTGTGAAGGATCATAAAGCCGTGTAATCCACAAGCAGCTCTTAAGTGCATGCCTTTTATTTACGCCGCTGGTTCCCATTAGATCGGCAAGCCGACCCGCAGACCATGCCTATTAACAAGCCCTTGAACGACCCAACCACCACACCACAAGCGCAAGCACGAGCGGCAATATGATGAGGGAAATTTGGCAGAATGGATGACTCAATGCCATAATAAAGCAACAAACACACACAAATAAAATCGCATCATGTGCAATTATTATTTCATAATTTGTTTGAATTTCGCCTTTGCGGTGGAGGGTGAAAAAGTCAATAGCTCTCGGTTGGGTTACCCAGACATGGGCAGAGCGGCGTGACAGCGACAGAACATGCTGCTGATCCGACTCTATCCGCTGTTTAACTGGTAACTGAACTCACTACATTCATATGGAAATTTCGGACTATTCTGGTACGAATTTGGCAAGAACAATGCTACGCGTAGCAGTTCTGTCATCGATTCATACACACTTATTCGGGAATCGTTTTTAGTATTGTGTAGCGCTCAAGTCACTTTCTCCTTCCTGTGCACAGCACCCTGTCAATTTCCATCGGAAAACTCAATCCGCGATTCGTTTTTATCCCGTTTTGTGCGTCTCAAGTGTCTGCTATTGCTTGGGATAAGTAAATAAATTCCGTTTTTGCTCACTGAGCAAAAGACTTGAGACATTAATGTAAATTTTCCACACAATTGCCAAATAATTAGCAGATTGTTCATCTAATGCTCTGTCTACACCAGAACATCAAATTTGCATTTGTCAGTTGGAAACTCTTGATGTTTGTTGTGACAGAGAAAAAAAGTTTGCTTAAATTAAAGACAGCAAAAAAACACACGGTGCACCGCACGAACCGCACAGAATAAACTATAGCGAAAATATCCAGATTTTATAAATAAGATTCTGGTCACTCGGTTAATGATAAAGTTGTATTATTTCCCACCAAAAATCGGTACAGTAAATATCGGTTATGTGGCAAACCGCTTGTATGCAAATACCGGTTATATGCAAAACTAGAAAATTTTAGATCATTATGCGCAAATATCGCATATAATTATGTAAGCATTTCCCACCAAAATTGAAATTCCTTCACACTTTTTCTATCGGTTGTAGGATAATTGCACCATAAAGTGTCTTAGCTTTTATAGCAAATCATTTGCCGCACAATTCTGGACAAATGAACTTCAGATTGCATTTTTAATGCCGATAAATCTGGCTTATACTACAGGTCGCTGTCAAAAAAGCAACAAGTTTCTCAGTGTACACGTATACACGACCTTTTCAGGCGGTTTTCCAGAATAAAATTATTAGCACAGAAAAACGAAATTCGATTGTACAATCATTGATAAAAAGTATGATTGTCCTGATTATAGCGCAGTCCGATGCAGACTTAAGTATTTAAAGCAGCGGTGGGCACCAAAATTCAGTTTATGGGGTCGAGGATGCTTCCTTCTTCATGTAACATACATGTGCACGAACTTGGCAAACTGTTATGTGCACCCGGCAATCAAGAAGGTAGGGTATCAACTATCAACCCGCTTTACTCTTAAAGTAACGGTAATGTAACTTTACAAAGTAAAGTATAACGAGAGCGTAAGTTGAAGTCGGCCCTGCTCGACTTCGATATACCCGTTACTCAGGGTAAGGTTTATTTAAGAATATTTTATTAGATCACAACATGCCCAAATTGTGGGAGATATGAGGTTTTTTCCAAATTGCGGGGGTGGCATTTGAAACAAACTTGATCTGCGTGCAGAAGATACAAGTCTACACTGAAAAAATGGTAGCTCTAGCTCTTATAGTCCCTGAGATCTAGGTGTTTAACAGACGGACACAGGACAACGCGCCGACGACATGTCTATATCGAATCGGCTATTGATGCTGATCAAGAATATATATACTTTATGGGGTCGGAAATGCTTCCTTCTGCCTGTTACATACATTTGAACGAACTTATTAAACCCTTTTTACTCTACGAGTAACGGGTTTAAAAATTGTAGCTCTAGCTCTTATAGTCCCTGAGATCTAGGTGTTCATACAGACGGACAGAAAGACAGACAGGCAGACGGACAGATGGACATGTCTATATCGATTCGGCTATTAATGCTGATCAAGAATATATATACTTTATGAGGTCGGAGATGCTTCCTTCTGTCTGTTACATACATTTGCTCGAACTTAGTATACCCCTTTTACTCTACGAATAACGGGTATAAAAATCAGGGACCGTAACGGTTATAAGTTATAACTATAAAAATCAATTGTAATTAATCATTTATGATTTATATTTTTTAAAAATCAATAGAAAAATTATTTTTGATTTTTATTTAATCATTTTTTCAATCAATTATAAAAATATATATATATATAAATAAACTCAAATCAATTAAAAAATCAAAATTTTAAAACAAAAATCAAAATTAACGGTTTATTACATATTTCCAAAGTCCATAAAATAACAAATATATTCATATATTTGATGTGTGTGTAGGACATCTGCATCCCAATCATTTTTTTAGTTACAAAATTTACCCCATAACCGTTATTTTCGGTCCCTGATATATACATTTTTCTTTGAAATTTGTAAAACACTCTACACACACCCCATCCGACGCTTACGACGCACCAAAACATTTACTAGCAATCCTTACATTTTCTTTATAATGGTAAATCATTTCAATTTAATTTATATTCAATATTTGATATCAGAGAGGACAAATCACTAAGTTATTGAATAATTTAACTCAAGGCACCGTTAGATTTATCGGAGATCCACTAAGAAGATTTATAACGGAAATTTTTCGTTTTCTTGTTGACAATAAAACATTTTATTCATAAGATTCAAACGCAGTTCGGTCTATTTTATATGTGGTTTAGGGTCTATATGGAGCGGTTCGGGGGTGAATCCAAAAATGGTGCACCATTTTGCGGTTTCATCTCTTAAGGACATGTTTTTTCCAATTTCACTACTATAAATTTCGATTCTTATCAAAATATACCGAGCAAACGATAGTATGCTCATATGCAAATGACTTGCATAAAACAGATAAACCGCTTCTATATAGTTCTATACTTATCTCTCTATAAATGTCTATAACATTTTAGAGCTTTCTAAAAAGTTCAACAAAAATCGGAAAAAATCTAGATAGTTCTATACATATCTCCAAACCTCTAGAAATTTCTATAACACGCTAGAGCTTTCTAGAATGATCTAGAAAAATCGGAAAAGTTCGAGATAGTTCCATACTTATCTGCAAACTTCTAGAAATTTCTATAACACTCTGGAGCTTGGGTCCTTAAACATTGCGATGATGTTTTTCCATCACAGTATTGGAAAAAAAAATCGCATTACCGTTATGTAAGAGTTTATGATCAAGTTCAAATCGCTTTTCACAAACTCTTACGGATACCATTTGACATCAGGAAAATATCTTACTCCATATACCCGTAGGTTTGAAGTTCATATCTTAAATAATTCCACAGATGTTGTTCTGAATCACTATAAAAACGGTTCCATACCAACACATTAATTGGGACCACTATAAACAGGTTATGAGGGTTCGGAACCATCCTTAAAACTGTAAAATATCTGGCTACAAATGTCCAAATGTTTATTGTTTAATACCGATTACCTTGTTCGTTCATTAGAAAATGTATCATGTACCACATTCGAATTCACTTTAGTGAAACCCGGAACAGGTCTTCATGACTCGTTCCTAAGTGGTTTAGATGCCTATAAGGAACATACATACACACATACATTCACTATTGGGGTATTCACGACAACTTGCCTAATAGATAACCTGTTTAAAAATGAAATCTCCAACAACATAATGAACTATCGAAAAATAAGCTGACATCACCAGCCTAGAGCTGGGTCATGTGGTTGCCTGGTTAAAATTCAATTTCAGTGTTGGTAAACATTTCAAACAGTGCTGCCCATCGGATGCGAGAATTGTAATATTTTGTTGATAAAGCGCCACGATTTCATAAAGCACACTAAGCTGGCTCTTCCACTTTGGTGGCAATGGTGTAGAGGTTAAAGTGTGAGACTGAAAGTCAACAAGACCTGAGTTCAAACAAAGAATATCGGAGCAATAACGTTAACAATAATGGGAGCCTGGCTTTTAATCAAATAGCTGCCAAACAATTAGGTTTTAGTGGGTCAAGTGTTTTTTTTTTTTCTTAAAAACAAAAATCTACTTTTGGCTTGGAAAAAAGCGCCATCTATTGGTCAGGTTGGGAAAGTACTCAACCA
Source organism: Lordiphosa mommai (assembly GCA_018904225.1). NCBI lineage: Eukaryota > Metazoa > Arthropoda > Insecta > Diptera > Drosophilidae > Lordiphosa > Lordiphosa mommai. The sequence continues at coordinate 708,537 of JAEIFT010000075.1, forward strand.
GCATTATTCAAAGCGGAAATAAAACTTTTATAAAAGATTTTATATATTCATTTAATATAAGAATTAAAGCGTATATGTATCAACTGAGCTGGAGTGAAAGGTAGCCTTCCTGTATTTTTTTCTAAAAAAAGGTAAATAAATAAATGAAAATGTAGTCTTATTACCAATAGCTTTGGGATCCAGCTGATACGGAGGTATTCCACAATGTGCAGGTGGGGGTGTTGTTAGTGGATCTCCATTGTGACAGAAAAACGGCGGCAGTCCAATTTTGTTTGCCTGGAAATAGGTAATTTAGAATAATGGATTTTATTGTAGTAATATTGTTGTGGAAAAATACCAAGCACAAGTCTGAATCAACTCGATGCTATTGCAGCTGATGAAGAATATCAGCCTTGGTCTCAATTCCACTAACTATTCAAAAGTAATTCCGCATCAATTCCAAATCGTTTTTATTTTCGTGTTCTGAATTCCACGTGAAATTGCTGTGGAATTACTTTTGTGAACCAGTGGTTGGAGGACCGCTTATCGATAAATAATTCAGAAATAACAGCTGTTGGATGTAAGCTACCTCAATTTGATTTTTATTGCTTCAGTAATAAATACTGAATAACAAAATAATTTGCTATGCCGAAACGAATAAGGAGCATTTGTCCATAGGCTATGCGAATCACTTGACTGTATTGTATTGTATAGTTTAAATGGTATATCAAAATTTGTTGAACATTTTGGTCCTGAAACGGATAGACGGACATGGCTAAGTCGACTCAGCGCGGCATGCTGATCAACAATATATATATACTTTATGGGGTTGCATTTTTTTTTTTTGGCAAAAAACATTGAACTTTGCAACTGAATAATAATCCGTATTTCCAGTCCCTGCTAATTTTTTGCGTAACAATTATTAGATACATTTTTCAATACGCTATGCAAGGGTATGCCTAAAATGGAATAAATCAGTTATTAACTAAATGTCGATTCAGATTCGGCTTCCATCAATTATGATAAAATTAGTTGAGTTCATTGAATACATATTTATACATTTGTGTATATAAGAGGCGCACACAATACTACATATCGTCTGTGGTAGAAATATGACTGCACTCCGCAAAAACGAACCCATAGGCGCATCAACATAGACGGGAGCGAGGCTGGGGGCTACGCCAGGATGAACTATGCATCAACAAGAGGAGTTTTGAGGGCATTAAACTTTGCATTTCGTTGGCATTGTGACCTGGGCCTCGTCTTCGCTGCCTCCCATCCCTTGACCTCCAGTAAAGCGGAAAAAGAGTAGGGAACAACTCGGAGTGGAAACGGAGAGCAGTTATATCCCCACAAGTGCACGTTGGGCGAAACAGTTGATGCGAGGGCAGATCAAGAAGTCAGGAACTTTTGGAATTTCTTGCGACAAAACTTTCTGTTAGCTTCTGTCAATTAATAGCATCACTGAATTAGGGCTGATTAGAGTTGCGACTTTGACAATAGTTTCCGTATGTAATGAAAATTTCCTACTGGTCGGTCCTATGACAGCTAAAAGACAGAGTAATACGATATTTGGAAGAGCTGTTTGATGCTGAGTTTAAGAACGATAACATTTAAAACAAAAACACAGGTTTTCTCACTAGCTTGCGTAGGAAACAGGAAGGCAGCTCGTCGTGCTTTGCTATATTGTGACGTACATAGTATAGGCTTCACTTCAGAGATGCTTCGATAATTAATTAATTCGAATTTGATACATTTAAAGCTTGCACTTGATTTTTTCATTCTGAAGCTTGTATTTTCTTGTCAAATATTCGTTTACATTATAAATAATATGTATATAATGGGCCACGGTAAATTCTCAGCTACAGAATAAAAGCTGCCAAAATTGTAAAAAGCAATCTAACCATAGAAACAATATGAAGGGGTGCAACAAAAGCACCCGTTTCTGTAAAGTGAATATTTTGACATTAGTTCTAAATTCGACACCCTCAAAAGGTCGAAATATAAGAATAGCAAAATAAAATATTTTTCCAGTAGCCCCACCCGGCAAGTACGTGCAATGTCAGCTAGTATCGTATATATATACCAATATTGGAAAGACCAAATGGAATGAGCAGTTGCTAAAATATTAAAGCATCAGCACAGACGACACATTTTGTTTGTTCCTTACAAAAATTCGTTTGGAACACCACAAGTAAAATGTAAGCAATTTTACTCGGAATTGAGAAAGGAAAAATGAAACCGTATCGGCATTGCGTTCGGTTTACTTTTCAAAACGTAGTGGAATTCAGAACATGCCTGATTAGCTTTGTTTTCTTATATAGTGTATTTCATTCTAAACAGACGTTTAACTCCGCCCTCGCGCGATGAATAGCCACAGAAAAACGAATCCCGTGCCAATCCCGCCCGAGTCAGCAATTGAAATACAAATATTGAAGTGACCACCACTGTGGTAGCTGGCTCTTCACTGAGACTGATGCATTAATATTTGATGTTGTTAAATTATATAGCATTACTGCTATGCCACAGCAACGATTCCATGCTGAATAACATTTTAGCAGCGACCTGTGTGTGCCTGTTTAAATACCAGGTTTCGTTAAATACTTCAAAATATGTTTTCACTTTAGTAATAAAATAAAACTATTTTGACGAAAGTAAATTATTATATTCCTCGTTAAAATTATATATTTCTCGTTATTATATTAATCCAGCATTTTTCACACTTTAGTTTATAACAATCGTTAGAAGAGCAGAAGGCAACGTTTTCTTCATTGAACTTGAATTGGTGTGTACCTGAGAACGACCGTGTTTCTGATGTGTAGAATTGGCTTATGTATAGCAGATGGGGTTGAAAAAATGCACAATCTTTTATTGTCTCATTGACATGATGATCAACCAATGGAATGAGTGGATAGAAATCAGGAAAAGTCAAGAATGTCAGATTGAGCCGAGACGGTCCAAATAACCTACAAAATTTCGAGAATTATAAGTGGTCTCCCCAAATTGCGCTACATAGGTATATAGTAATGGTAAATTAAGACGAGAAGGCAAAGCTAACTTCGACTGTGCCGAAGTTTTAATACACTTGAAAAAGATTACTCCAACTGATTTAACCGGTAAAATATATATAGGATATAGATATCAGATATTTAAAATTTTTAAATCATTGATAATAAAAATTTGATACCATAAAAAAAAACTTTTCTTAGTAAAACACATTTTCCGACCGATCGGTCCTATGGCAGCTATATGCTATAGTCATCCGATTTTAATAATTTTTTTCAAAATTATGTGAAAGCATATAAAACTAATATATACCAAGATTGGGGACGCTACGATAGAAAACAAAAAAGTTTTTCTCACTAGAAGTAGTTTTTTGACCGACCGTTTATATGGCAGCTCTATGCTATAGTCATCCGATTTTGATAAATTTTTTCAGAATTGTGTGGAAACATATAAAACTAACATATACCAAGATTAGTGACGCTACGATGGAAATCAAAAAAGTTTTTCTCACAAAGACTTATTTTTCGACCGATCGTTCCTATGGCAGCTATATGCTATAGTGATCCGATTTTGATACATTTTTCCAGAATTATGTGGAAGCATATAAAACTAACATATACCAAGATTAGTGACGCTACGATGGAAAACAAAAAAGTTTTTCTAACTAGAACTAGTTCTTAGACCGATCGTTCCTATGGCAGCTATATGATATAGTCATCCGATCCGGCCGGTTCCGACATATTAGTTGCGTGCAGTAAAAAGAAGACTCTGTGCAAAATTTCAGCTCGATAGCTTTAAAACTGAGAGACTAGTTCGCGTAGAAACAGACAGACGGACAGACGGACGGACGGACAAGCGGAAATGAACTCAGCTCGTCGTCTGATCAAGAAATATATATAGTTTATGGGGTCGGAAATGAATATTTCTATGCGTTCACAAACTTCTGGGCAAAACTTAATATACACTTTTCAAAATAAAATTAGGTTTTTTTTTTTTTCGAAAAAAAGGGGGGACGGGTTGTGTTTTTATTACTGAGCATTTCTGCAAAAAATTTTACTTTTAGGGAAAAACTTTATCTGACACTTGGTTTTGATTACTTTTAGGTTTAATTTTAAGCTATATTTACTTATCTGATTGTTCTATTCGATGGGTTAATAAAATTTTAAAATTATAAAAAAATGTTTAGCGGCTCAAAGAGCTCCATTTACAGAAAAATGCTCCAGTGCTCCAATGAAAAAAGATCCATTTTGGAGCGTTTGCTCATGTGGCAACCGTGGTTGTGTTCTAATAAAATATCTTAAATAAACCTGATACGGGACCAGTCGACAGGGCCGACCAACACGCTCTCGTTTCTTATATTAATGTTAAGTAGTTGAGTCTATTCGAATGATCGATAAAAAAATTCCCTGGGGTTCACGCTAAAAAAAAATGTTAAGAAAACCCCTGTAGTTCTGCTGGGGCAGTGACTACTCTGCTAACGAACCAGCATCACTTTTCGTTGTCACGTGAACGGCGGTCGTATTGCCCCGAAATCGCGTTTTTGTTAAATTTTGTTTTGCCTTTAATTTTCATCAAAAAGGCCACAAAACCGTTTAGGTCAAAAAGTGATTTTAAAAATAAAAATATTTAAAACACACTAAAAAAAAAAAAAGATCTTAGTTTGTAGGATTCAAACCCCGACCTCTGCATTTCTGGCAGCGGTCTTAACCCGAGCCACATCGCCCGACTACTTTCAGTGCGCACGCATTTATGTAACATTTGGCGCGCCTCGGTCGATAGCCGAATGCGCTAAGATGCTGTCGTTCGCATTCAAACTCCCCAAAGTTATGAGTTCAAATACCAGACAAGACAAAAAAAAAAAAAAAAAAATTACAAAGTTAATTTTTCCTCATTCAGTTCTTCAGTCACCACTGCAGTAACTCCTTTGCACCGGTCAGATCGCTAACGGCTGGTGGTTAGCCTTACATGGCGGGTGGTTAGGTCGGCGGCACGGTTGCGGACACTAGGTTTGCACCAGTGCAGCCGAAGTACAGGGACCCTTTTGACTTAGTACTCCATTTTTTGTTTGACTTATTTAACCCATTCCCAGCCATTGTACCTGTTTGGGTACGAAAATGTGATCATAACCGTATAAATGCATTTACAAGTGGGAACAACAATTTTACAATTATAGAAAAGAATTTGAGTAACGGTAATCAGGTAATCAGAATTTGGTTTTGTTTGGATTTGACTGCAAAAAAATAATCCAACCAAGTTTTGAAAATGCACTTCGACACAAATCTTGTGATTTAAAACCGGGTTTTTGGCCTCTAAGTCACAAAACTATCAGGAAGTGAAATTGAGAATATGGCTGTACATAATTTTTTTTGCGATCTGATTGCAAAAATTATATATTATTTGGGAACTCCTAATGAAAAAAAACAGCCAAAAAAGTGGAGGTGTAGAAAAAGGTTATCACAGCGAAAAAATTATTTTAAAAATTAAATTATATTTTTGGACCTAAGTTATGGTAATAAAAATCTGCAAAAATTAATTTTAGAATTGTGTGTTGAACACTGACAACATATATTTAACCCATCAAAATCGGATAAGCGGTTCATGAAAAAATCAAGTATTTCGGTTTAACTTTTCGGCCTCATAACTTCCCTCTAATAGCGATTATGGTACTAAAATTTGGGGAGAGTGAGTTTCTTATTGATGTTAATCAAACATATAAATTTGGTGCCGATAAACGCGGGGGCAGTTTTCCTATGCTTATTCTGCTAAGCCCATTGTCAAAATCGGATGACAACATCATATAGCTGCCATAAAAACGGTCGGTCCGAAAAGTAGTTGTAGTGAGAAAAACTTTTTTTTTTCTTAGTAGCTTCACCAATTGTGGTATATATTGGTTTTATATGCTTCCACTAACACTATTTCGGATGACTATAGCATATAGCTGCCATAGAAAGGATCGGTCTAGAAACTAGTTCTAGTGAGAAAACTTTTTTGTGATCAATGGTAGAGTCTCTTGTTTTTTTTTTATATTTCAATCTTTTTTCGGATGACTATGCATATAAGCTGCATAAACGATCGTCGTTTTTTACTGATTTTTTTATGTATCATTTTAATTATCAGAAAAACTTTAAGATATTTAGATTTTTTTTTTTTTTTTTTAACTTTTTCTAATATTGTTCTCAAAATTCGACGAAACATTAAAACTTCAGGTTTTTTGGTTTTAAAGAGTGTTGGATTTTAATGGGTTAAGAGCCGCATACTGAATAAAAGTAAAATATATTAAAGGAAGATAAATACGTTTTTCGATTTCAAAAATGGAATAAATTTGATTCTATTTGATTGATCGGGGGGAGTGTATGCGTCGGAAAATCACATTCCCAGATATTTCTCACTGATATTTAAAAATAAAAGTCACAGTTGTCGCTTTGATATGTCATAGTTGCAATATCGCACAACTCTAATATGTACATATGTATAAATATTCCAGTATGTACATATGTATGCCAGAGTGTATAGATGTTACACTGCGAACCGAAAGATCTTTACAAAAATTGCTCAGAAATACCCAGCCCAATGTACACACACAACTTTAAAATGCATATGTACGTATTCAGACTAACACTCGTGCGTTGGGTGTATGGCCGAGTGTATATGTATGTAGTTATGAGTGAATGTGTGTGTTCAAGTTATCGCTAAAGTTGTCGTCGTCGTCGTACTTGTTGTGGCTTGATGAATAAAACAAAAAAAAAAACAAAAAACAAAAACAACTACAACAACACACAAACAATAATAATAACAACAAGCAGCAGTGGCTACAACGGCAAACGAGTCAGCGAAACTGAAAATATGCCTTTGATGTAGCCGCCGCTAAACGAATATAAAACGTGCCGCCAACGCCGCTTTCCCGCTGCAAATACACTCGCTACCGCCACTCCCGCTGTCACCCCATTATGCTTAGAAGACGTTGACGTAGTTGGTTCAGTTTGATTTAGCCTCGGTTCGTTTGCACCATATGCGTTTGTTTTTTGCCACTTTGGAAATTTTGGAACTATGGCACAATATTGATATCAGTGATAGGGCCAGGTACTAACTTTACTGCTACCTCAATTCGTAGGTAAAGGCTGCAAGGAGACACTGGTCAACATGGAGTTTGAACGGGCGAAATTAATTCATTACGCAACAGTATCAAAAATATTTCAGAATTTTGGAATAGAAGTAAGAAAATTTGTCAAGCCCGACTGTAATATACTCTGTTCCTGCAAAATATTGTATGTAAGTGATACAGCGTCTGGCTCTGCCTAGCGTTAACGAGAGCGAGAGTTTTGCATTATACACTTGCAAAGTGTATATTAATTTTGTACAGAAGTTTGTAACGCATAGAAATATTTATTTCCGACCCCGTAAACCATAAATATTCTTAATCAGGACGACGAGCTGAGTTCAATCGGTTGAATCAGTTGGAGTGAACTTTTGCAAGTGTATTAAAACTTCGTCACAGTCGCAGTTTGCCTTCTCGTTTTTTTTTTTTTTCAACTTTTTTCATATATTTGGGGTCACTGTGTACTGTGCTCAGTCGGCCAACTTAATGATAATTTTTAAATTTTTATGTTAATAAGTATATTTTAATAATAACATTTTATAGTGATTTTATAATGGCAATGTACCAACACACTCAAAGTATTCTTCTAATTTTGGTTGTTTTTTTCTGTTTTTTTCTGTTTTCTGTTGCTTGGAATTTTTATACTCTGTACCGAAGGTACGAAGAAGTCGATATAGCCATGTCCGTCTGTCCGTATGAACGAAGAGATATCAGAGATGGTAAGAGATAGTGGTTTGAGGTGTATGGAAAATTTATTTCTTATACTTGCAGGCAGATCAAGTTTAGTTTTGATTTTTGCCACGCCCCCTGCCTCCCCCGCAAATTGAAAAAAACCTCAAATCTTTCACAATTTTGGAGTTAGGTTGTTCGAACCTTCTACACATATATTCTACTCATCATTACTTATCGAGCCCCCATACATCGTTTTCTGATCAGATGAACAATAGTAGAGTTGCCACCCCCGCAATTTGAAAAACACCTCAAATATCCCGCATTTTTGGAGTAAGGTTGTTTGAACCTTCTAGACATTTATTTTACTCATCATTACTTATCGAACATCCCTACATTGTTTTCCGATCAGATGAGCGATGGTAGAGTTGCCACAACTTAAAAAAAATCGAATTTCTTCTACAATTTTAAAGACAGATTGTTTGAACCTTTGAGGCATATATTTTAATCGTCATTACTTATCGATCCACCATACACCGTTTCCAAATCAGACGAACGATATTCGAGTTATAAGCAAATCCAATAATTACGCTGGGCAGCACTGCCCGTAATCGTGATGGGCTGCACTTGCACTGTTTGTGTGACCCCACACTTTAAAGTTATTAGTTATATACAAACAGGTACAGAGTATATTACAGTCGGGCTTGACCGACTTTCTTACTTGTTTTTAGTTTGGACGTTGACGTACACCTACCGCCCAACCGACCGGGGGGCACAGCCACAAACTTGTGACACGAAAATGAGTAGAAAAACTCGAAATTACGGAAATATACGAGCTAAATACGTTTAAATAGAGGTTTTTATAGTAGAAACAGAATCTTTTTAATTTATTACTCGGAAGAGTTTATTGCAATCAGCACAAAAGACACGAAACGGCTCATGCAATGCAGATTTAGTAGTACAACGTTTTAGAGGTTGTACAGGTTAAAGCAAAACATGCATGGAGAGACCACTGAAATCTGGAGAAAGCAGCAAACCTCGCTGATGAGCAAATCGGGAGTTTTCCGAAACAGCTGTACAAGAAACCTGTTCGCTTTGCTGTTGGTACACTTCTTGTTTATAGTTATGGAAACTTAACTAACATGTACCTCAAGCCTGCAAAACTCACTATCTACCCATTTTATAGTGATTTAATAACGAGAAGGCAAAGCTAACTTCGACTGTGGCGAAGTTTTAATACACTTGAAAAAGTTTACTCCAACTGATTTAACCGGTAAAATATAATTAGGATATAGATATCAAATATTTAAAAAAAATTAAATCATTGATAATAAAAATTTGATACCAAAAAAAAAACTTTTCTTAGTAAAACACATTTTCCGACCGATCGGTCCTATGGCAGCTATATGCTATAATCATCCGATTTTGATAAATTTTTTCAAAATTATGTGAAAGCATATAAAACTAATATATACCACGATTGGTGACGCTTCGATGGAAAACAAAAAAGTTTTTCTTACTAGAACTAGTTTTTTGACCGACCATTTATATGGCAGCTATATGCTAGTCATCCGATTTTGATACATTTTTCCAGAATTGTGTGGGAGCATATAAAACTAATTTATACCACGATTGGGGACGCTACAGTAGAAAACAATTTTATTAAATTAAAATCGTAACTATATGTTAATGAGAAAAACTTTTTAGTTCCAATGGTAGCATCTAAAATAACATCCAAGGCCGAAATTTAGTAAAATTTTGCAGGCATTTTTTTGTTAGCATTGCATCCTTTCATTTCGTCAATTTGCTGCCAATTGCACTTCCCATCTCAAAGATGGACAGACAGAAGACGGGCGGACATGGATTTATCCACTGCCGATCAAGAACATATATATGTATATATACGTAATAGGGTCGGAGAGCTTCCTTCCAGGACTGCAAACCCAAATAATTTTTGCGGAGATCGGGTTCGCGGATTCGAACCAAAATTTTCCAATGGTTCCAGCTTAAGGTTTTTGTGCTTAGGTTTTGATTCGAACCTTTGTTCGTCTCAAGTTTTACCAAATTTTTATAGAAGAGTACACACTAATTTGTTAAAAATAAAAAAACATATACAGAATTTCTGAATTTTTATTTACTTGAACATACGAATTCAATTATTTCCTATTAATTACTTTTCAAGAAATTGTTAGTCTAAGCTACTTCATTTATCAGTAAAACTAACTAATGCTTGTAAATTTTGTTGAACCGAACCAAAAGTATTGGTTCGGAACAGGTTTATGTTTAGATATTTTTTTTCACAAAAGGTTTGGTTCACAGTAAAGGAATAGTCGGAATTCCGGGTTCGAACCGCATCGGCTCAAAACCGATTTGCAGCCCTGCTACCTTCTGCCTGATACAAAAATTTGCACAATCTTATTTTACCCTTTATGCCATAGTTTATAAAAAGATATTTTCTACCAAAACTAATGCTTATTTACAGGGTGTCAAACCGGAACTCGAACCGGAACCGTATACCGAAAAGAACCGATTGAAACTCAGAACCAGAACCGGAACCGTTATTATTTATTTTTTGCGTACCGGTATTTCGGAACCTTTATTTTTGGAACCGAAAGACAAAAGAACCGAAACATTGTACCGGTACAGTTTCGGTTCTGAGTTTTTTGTTATTTCATTTTTATTGCTTTAATAAGGGATTTCTTCAGGGTAAAACGCAGGGTAAACGTTAGCAAAACTACAAATGTGAAGTTAAGGGACCATCTGGTATATACTGAATTTTTCAATTAAAATAACAATTTCATCTTATTTCGTTGCATTTTTTGGTTCATAAATTCCAAATATTATTTATTTATCCTTAATTTTGCATTTACAAAAAAAATTAATAATTGGCCCAAATGGACTTATCCTAACACAGGGTTAAATTGTGATCGGTAACGTTATCTGAAAACAGTGTAATTAACATTTCATCAGATATCAAAAGATCTTCTTACTCTTCTATTATTAGGACATTTTTTTCTGAGGTAAAGTTTATTTGTTTAATTTTCCTTCTTTATAACTACTTTTTGTTGTGTAGGTTGCTACCATTTCTATTATATCTTCGGATTAAAGGATTTTTAAATTATACCGGTACATACCGGTACGTACCGGTATACCGAAATAAAAACCAAGGTACCGGTACGGAACCGAATACCGAAATAAACTAGAACCTAAACAGAACCTTTTACCGAAACATTAGTTTCGGTACGTAGAACCGGAACCGGAACCGAAATTCGATTCGGTTTGATTCCCTGCTTATTTATAATCCAATATTATCCGATTTTTATCACATTTGATAGAATCATCAGGAATACGAAAAGATTGTCTTCTAAGGCCCGATTTTTCATCTTCTAAATAGCTGCTATGTGTCAGATTTTTTAGTTTATGTGGCAGACAGGAGATAAATGTTATATGTACATAAGCGACTTTTTTGAACGGGACAACTCATTTGGAACCCTAGACTTATTTACCCAGGCTTGGGAAAATATATATTAGTGACAACATTTTTCTTACAAGGCTCCAAATATTGTACTAAGTGAATTGCTCAAAAAAAAAAAAAAACCATAATAATAATAATGTAGCCCAAGCAATTGAGATTTCTTGGAAGTATGCATGCATATGTGCATATTCTTCTTTTTTGCACAACCAGTTTTTATTTTCTACCATTTTTCCACTCATCCACTTTCATTCAACGTTGGGTAAATTAAAAAAAATAGCCTTTAACGCAGAACATATCAAGAATTGGATGGGCAAGAAATTGGACGCCATTGTTTAAAACTGAACCGGGTTCAGCAACAGATTTGGGGGTTGTTCTGGTCTCATAAAAAATACGCCAATGCTCGGCACTTTGGGTGGTTGCTTGTTTTTGTAGTTGTGGCAGTCGGCTGGCTTTTTAGATTGCTTTCTACGCTCGGAACACCGCACGAATATCTGAAAGCCGCCTCGAAGCCTGTGCAGTTTACGTGAGAGCGTCGCCGACTACACGTATATTTACATGCGTGTGTAAGAGAGGGAACGAGAAAACGAGAGTTCGTGTGTGGGCAAAACGAAAAGCATAAAAATACACGAAAGGACGACGGCGAGCCGACATCAGACGACAGCAACAGCAGCGGCAACCGACATGAAAGGCGGTGGGGCAAAATGCGGCTCGCATTTTGGGGGTGGTGGAGTGCGTCTCAGTGCAGACGTTGATTAAAGGGATTTAAATTGAAATACTTTTACGGCGACAAGAAATACATGAAGATTCAAAAATATTCCAGCACAAATTACATTTTTCCTCCCACTTTTTCTGTCATATCTTTACCCCAGGTACAAGAAAAAAAAATCGATTCACTTCGACACATACATACTAACATATACATATATGCGTACTATGTCCATATGTATGTGTATATGTACTAATGTGTACGATATGAGTGCTTGAGTTTCTTACTAACTTACTGATTCTTGCTTACATACTCACGTAGGTCTAGGTTCTGCCTGTTTACTTTTCTTTTCACATTTGTTAAATACCCGCCTTAAATTTTAGTTTTGTTTGTTTCAAAAGTCGAGACGCGTAAAAGTAAACGTATTTTATTGCTTTTTGCGATGAACATCGCCACTACGTGCCCAAATCTGGGTTAGACTTTAAGTCTAAGGGCAAACTACGTTTAAAACCCAAACATTATTCATTGGCAACAGTTTGAGCCAACGAACAGAGGTACCAACTGAAGTTGGCTCGGTCATAAATCTGTACGAGAGTACAGGGTTGCCCATATTCGACGGACCCATCTGGCAACGCCATAACTTTTGACAGAGATGTCAGATCGCTTAATGACATACCGCGTTTGAAGCGTCAGTCCAAGCAGATTTTTACCATGGAACAATACACGCCACGCGAGCGCTCTGAAATAGTTGAAATTTACATTCAACAGAACAAGTCAATTGTGAAAACAAAATTATCATGTCCGATGAAGCCCATTTCACATTGAATGGGACCGTAAATAAGCAAAATTGCCGTATTTACGCCACTGAAAATTCTCAGGAGATTCAAGAAGTGCCTCTTCATGACGAAAAAGTCACAGTTTGGTGCGGCGTTAGTGCGAAAACGGTCATTGGGCCGTTTTTCTTCCAAAATGAAAATGGCCATGCTGTTACCATCAACCAGGAGCGTTATCGCGACATGATGACCAATTTTGTGATGCCAATTATTCGTCGAAAGCGTATGAGGCAGTTCTGGTTTCAACAAGACGGCGCTCCACCGCACACAAGTCGCATAACAATCGATTTTCTGAAGAAATTGTTTCCGGGCCGTTTGATGTCGAAAAGTGGTGATTTGGACTGGCCACCGCGTTCGCCCGATTTGACGCCGCCTGACTTCTTCTTGTGGGGATATTTGAAGTCAAAGGTTTACGTTAACAAGCCAAGGACCGTAGAAGAGCTCAAGGACAACATTCGTGAAGAAATAACCGCTATTCCGGCTGCAAAAAGGGCACAATACGCCATCAACGCCAGAGGCGGCCATTTGAGAGATATCATATTCAAAAATTGATGTAAACAAATCTACTTGGAACAAATTAAATGATTAAGATTGCCAACCGCCAAATTTTTATTTTTTTCTTTGATTTTTAAAAAAAAAAACATGGGTCCGTCGAATATGGGCAACCCTGTATTGTGAGTTTTGTGCAAATTTATGAAACAGCCAGAAGGAAGCATCTCCGACCCAATAAAGAATATGCATTCTTGATCAGCATCAACGGTTAGGTCGTCCGTCCGTCTGTCTGTCTGTCAGTCCGTATAAACGAATAGATCTCAGATATGGGAAGAGCTCGAGGTTTAAAGTTTATAAAAGGTAAACTTCTTACTCACTTCTTTTTGCAGACGACAAACAGTAGTCTCCTCAGTTTTAAAATATGACCAAACTTTGCAAAAAGTCTTTAAATACAAATACGTCACATAACCCAGGATGACTATAGAAAACGATCGGTCTAAAAACTAGTTCTAATGAGAAAAACTTTTTTGTTTTCCATGTTAATCGGATATTAGCATAGGCTTCCACACAACGGAAAATTATCGAAACGGGACTATGCATATAACCATAAACGATCGTCTAAAAAACTGTAGCGCTTTTCAAAAACTGTTTTAAAACATCGGCGTGCCGATGTTAACCTTCTATTTTTAGCACTTTATATCGCCATCGCTACAAAGAAAAGCATTAAGTTCTTTAATCAAAATAATTTTAAATATTTTCCTTTACTAAATTAAGTAACACTTCTTGATAAACTTTACATTTTTCGGTAATGGTGCTCTCTTCTCTGGAAATGTCCAAAAATATTGTCAATAGCTTCATGATATAGTCATCCGATTTAAGAGAAATATTTATTAGCCTATTACAATAAAATATCAAAGATATATTAAGGTTATGTTTAGTCCTTGTACGGCCTTACGTAAAGAGACCGGGTCATACGATGCACATGCACCTTGTCTACGTTGTTTTGTCTAGTCGGCTGCTGCACCTACATTGTTGAGCGTCGGTCCTTAGCCTCGGGACTTCAAACTGCCCGTCGTGTTGGCTTTCTGGTTTAAGATGTTTGCGAGCAGATTTGTATTTAACCTTTCATTGTTATCTTTGTCCGGAGCAAGTGAAGCCGGACAGGGCACGTACTGGACGCAAACAACTAAAGTTTGAAGCAGCCGCGTAAGGGGACGCGGTGAAGCGTGCTGTGCTTGAAGGAGATGACAGAGAATTCAGTCAGTCTGCATTACGAGAGTGCCGCAAAACATTAAGCAAGGTGTCCCTTGCTTCGTAATCGCCGCCCATTTGGCCCTGTTTGCTGTATGGTCAAGTCTTCGCAGCGCAAATACCGAACCGTGTGGGTGTACGGCGAGAAATTGAATTGACGCCGCTCACGACAGGGCAGGCAACAGGCGTGCGTGTGTGTGTGTGTGTGTTTATGCGGTTGAACCCAACATATCCGCTTCCTATTGTCGGTGGCACTGAAGCTATCACTGATTGAATCGAATTATTTGCGCCAAGCATTAGAGTTCCACAATAAGAATGGGGATTCCACGTTGTGATAAACGATTATTCGTCATACGGCCTATTAAATACAATCTATTAATACCGAAAAGGATATTAAGGTAATTTAACGTTATGGATTTCCCTTTAATAGATTTAGCTGACGGCAGGGATTAATCTCAAAATGAATACCGTCTTCAGTTATACTTTCGGTGCGTTTATTAATATATACACTTGCGGTTTCTTACAAAAATGTCATTTTTGCTTAGAACAAGGCTAGTTGAGTGATTACTCAAGCTGATCAACAGATGGTGCCACTTTCTGGAACCATTATGCTGACCAAGCCAGAAACAAAATGTCATATGGGAGCTATACGATATTTTCATCCGATTTTGATCAAAAACCGACAAAATTGTGTTGAAGCAAATAATATTCATTATTAACAGTATAAAGACGCTGCCATTAAATATAAATAAGTTTATCTCACTAGAACTAGGTTTTGGCGGCCATATGATCTAGTCATCCGATCCGGCCGCTTCCGAAAAACGTGCTGCCTTTTTATTTTTAAGTATGAAAAGTATAAAGTATTTGGTCAAGTTAGCTTTATAACTAATGGAGAAGATATCATAGACTGACCCACAGGCGGACAGACTTACAAAGCTAGATCGACTTGGCTATTGATGCTGATGCTATATATATATATACTTTATGGGGTCGAAGATGATTCTTATATGCATTACAAACATCTGCATAGGTTTAAAGGGTATAAAAAGTCTTAAGAAAATAAACATTTTTTTTGGTTTTGAAGATCTATTTCTTTTATAACATGTAAATTTTGTGCTTTTTCAGAGTGTATAACTGGCTTTTAATACATTTGTTAATATAAATATTGGTAGTTTCCAATTAAAAACGAGAAAGCAAAGCTAACTTCGACTGTGGCGAAGTTTTAATACACTTGAAAAAGTTTACTCCAACTGATTTAACCGATAAAATATATATAGGATATAGATATCAAATATTTAAAATTTTTAAATCATTGATAATAAAAATTTGATACCAAAAAAAAAAACTTTTCTTAGTAAAACACATTTTCCGACCGATCGGTACTATGGCAGCTATATGCTATAGTCATCCGATTTTGGCATATAAAACTAATATATACCACGATTGGTGACGGTGGAATGGAAAACAAAAAAGTTTTTCTCACTAGAACTAGTTTTTGGACCGATCGTTCCTATGGCAGCTATATGATATAGTCATCCGATCCGGCCGATTCCGACAAATGTGCAGCCTATGTGTATTTAAAGATTTTTTGCAAAGTTTGGTCAAGATAGCTTTAAAACTGAGGGATGAGATAGCATAGAAACAGACGGACAGACGGAAATGAACTCAGCTCGTCATGCTGATCAATTTTTTCAAAATTATGTGAAAGCATATAAAACTAATATATACCAAGATTGGGGACGCTACGATGGAAAACAAACAAGTTTTTCTCACTAGACGTAGTTTTTTGAACGACCGTTTCTATGGGATCTACATAATATAGTCATCCGATTTTGATAAATTTTTCCTGTACTATGTGAAAGCATATAAAACTAACATATACCAAGATTGGGGACGCTACAATAGAAAACAAAAAAGTTTTTCTCACTAGAATTAGTTTTTTGACCGACCATTTATATGGCAGCTATATGCTATAGTCATCCGATTTTGATACATTTTTTCGAAATTGTGTGGAAACATATAAAACTAATATATACTACGATTGGAGACGCTACGATGGAAATCAAAAAGTTTTTCTCACAAAGACTTATTTTTCGACCGATTGTTCCTATGGCAGCTATATGATATAGTCATCCGATCCGGCCGGTTCCGACATATTAGTTGCGTGCAGTAAAAAGAAGACTGTGCAAAATTTCAGCTCGATAGTTTAAAAACTGAGAGACTAGTTCGCGTAGAAACAGACAGACAGACAGACGGACAGACGGACAGACAGACGGACGGACAGACGGAATTGAACTCATGAACTCACTATCGGGTCGGAAATGAATATTTCTATGCGTTACAAACTTCTGGGCAAAATTAATATACACTTTTCAAGTGTATAAAAATTGAATTGAAAATTGAATTATTTTCAGTAAAAAGAACAAAGTTTTCTTTTAGAGACGCGAAAAAGTGTTTTTTTGTTCAGATCGCCCTAAAAGATCAGAAAATCTCCATCCAAAAAAATTTGCAATCCCTTTATTAAAAGAAAAACCCGCTACTCATATAGAATTATTAGAAAAACGTTAAACTAAATCTTAAAAAATAAATTTCTTACTTTTAATCAAATATTTTACGTCCGTATTTAGGGTCATATTGGAACGTAGTCTTATAGTGCGGGGTCCAATCTATTTAATACGCAAAAGATCATTAAGAAAGTCAAGTCAATCAAAATGATTCTTCCAAAAATAACAAAAAAGAACCTAGAGATGAGTATTATTATAACGTAACGTACACTTCATGTCATTATCAAATAAATCATAATAATGCGATAATACATGCATAAAAATATTTTTTAAATCCATTAACTTTCGTTAATTTGAATATCTTAAAGGATTTCGAAACGAAATACAAATCAGGGAACCGTATCGGAACCGAAATAAATTAGAATCCGAAATAGAACCTTTAACCGGAATACTTATTCCGGAACCGGTACCGGAGCCGAAATTCGTTTTGGGATCAATCCTTGATTATAACGGTGAACGGTTATCGGCTCTCAAAAAATATTCAATATCGTTTTCCGTTCCAGTACCGGTTAGTAGTTTGAGTCTTTTTCTTTTCCATCAGTATCGACTTTTTCTTATCTTTCGCAAGACTTTCTGTAACTCAGAGAAGAAGATGCAAGAAGAAGATTGCATTCATATCTTTACCCATAATAAAAAACATGTTCGCATGATCCCACCACCGGCAATTTTAACCCGAATCGTATCGAACTATATATGAGTTAATTATTTTACCCTCTGTCATCGGTGCATTAAAACTAAATTACACAGTCCGCCATCCACCCATTTTGAACATGGTCTCTCGATATAGAGTACAACAAACAAGCAACCTGGCAGATTGTAGCGATAATGTGACAAACCTCCCCTAAATGCCATCCCATGCGTTTAAAACGCCACCCTTTGACTAGTGTTGCCAACTAACGGTACTGAGCAGAGCCTCTTGGCAATTAAATGAAACGACATGTGCATATGTAGATGAGGCGGAATCAAGTGTGTTTTTCAATTACATCAATATATTGGTATCATTATCGACGGAAAAAGAATAAAGGAAAGTATACAAATTATTCACCATTGAATTGTTCATCCATACATATAAACTCCACTTTTTTAGGTACACAAAGGAACCGTGTGTTTTGCGGTAATACTCTTATACGGATAAGTCTTCTTATGAATTATGTTTTTTTTTTTTTTTTTTTTTTTGAGAACATAAACAACTAAATCGCACATGGCCTTGAAAATAAGCTGTATTGAATTTTATATTGCCGAGCAACCGAGCAAAATAATTTCTATAGAAGTTTCTGGGGGCATTGTTATCATTTTCAGATGATTGAGGGCATTGCACGGGAACATTGCTCTGTTTATATCTGAAATGGGCTTACCATTGTCACTGGTAATCCGCCGGGAGCTCCGTTTGCATAAGAATACGGCGACACCAAATAGCCCATATTGAAGCTCGGTGTATGCGTCTCCAGTTTATCTGCAATGAAAGAGCAAAAGTTGTTATAATGTGTGTTTAGATATCTGTTGGACTAGTGAGCTTTTTCACTAGCCTTGGGCTCGAATGGCCAGCAATTATGCAGACGACGAGCAATAAGCGACATATGAGAGCAAGAATTAAAAAGAAGAAGCAAAAGTTACAATTCTCTTTAGTTCTCTTAATTTAAGCCATTGGTTTGAGCTGCTTGCTGCTATCCTTTAAATTCGGTCAAACCCTGTACAATAGACTTATCGATTGGTTCCTTTTTATACACATTAACGAGGGTACATCTTAAAACAAATTAAATAAAGTCAAACCCCATTGTATAAAAACATCTCCAGCAGTTGAGACTTCGATATCACTTCTGTGCTGCGAAGTGAACGTCAAATTAATTACTTTTTTTCAACTGGGATACAAGTATGCAGATACATCAATTTGTATATGTGTTAGTAGAAACAAATGCTCACTTTAAAACAATTAACGACGCATTAAAATATTTCATTGGACTCAGCCACATGCCAACTGAACTGAACGGTCATTAATCTATTAAGACATAATTTTGGGACCAAGTAAAACAACCGCAATACGGGTATCAAAAATGTTTGAGTCTTGGATATACATATATATATATATCCACACACACACACACACACACACACATACATACACGTAGGTTGCTTTTTATATTTCAATCATGGTATACTAATATAAGGTAGACACATTACGAATTCACCATGCGAGCGGGATACCAATGAACACTAACACATTGACAGTCGCTGCTTTTCACCATTCAGACTGACTGCTTTTCACCACTCCATTCGTACCACAAAAAGTGGCAGCCTACTTTAATGACCTCACCTGATATTATTCCATCATGATTTAAATGTAAACAATAAACAGAGGTATTTGTAGGCCTATAGCAGAAAGAAGCAAACTTTTTAATGCAAATGACAATTGGGTCATAATAAGTCTAAAATCGAGCTAGTCCAGAAATACAAATAGCAACCCACGTGTGTGCCGGGAAACTAAAGAACTTTTAATTATTCATATTCATTGTTCAGGTCGCAAAATCAATTAGTCGATGCTTCCGAGACAAAAAGTTTTTTTTTTTTTGTTGGTTAATTGGTACAAACATTATGAGACAACGATTAATAAGAAGCAAGCAAGACTGTGATACCCTGTATCAGCACAGGCTGCCGCACAGTTTTTCAAACTGAGTTTTGCTCGGACTAACTCTGTATCTTTCGATCTGGTTGTGAAAATTTAATGATTTGGTTGGAGTTAGAATATACTGATTACAGTATATGGACGCGACACCAAGCCATTGCTTGTATCGCGCGGAACCCAGAGCCAACTTCGACTGTGCCGAAGTTTTAATACACTCACTCCAACTAATTTAACCTGTAGAATATATATAGGAAAGAGATAGCGGATACTTATAAATTGAAAATCATTGAGAATCAAAATTTGATCGCGATACCATACACAACGAGAGCGTAAGTTGAAGTCGGCCCTGCTCGACTTCGGTTTATTTAAGAATATTTTTTATTAGATCACAACATGCCCAAATTGTTGGAGATATGAAGTTTTTTTTTTCTAAATTGCGGGGGAGTCAACTCTACTATAGCTCATCTGATCGGGGAATGATGTATGGCGATAGGTAATGATAATTAAAATAAATGTCTAAAATTTTTTTATTTGCATCATCGCATTTTTCGATGTCCCGTGCGACATTGAAAAACAACACATGTTATCTGTGCGTCAAAAGTACATGTGGAAGGCTTATTCAATATTGAGTACAAATAGTGTTTTTTAATACAACTCAAATAAAAAGAATCATGCTGAAAAATGAGAATATTTGTGATTTGGGTACTTATATAAAGTTGGTCCCGTGCGACATCGTCAGTGTGAAAGTCAAAATTTTTTCTTACATAAATGATTTTTTTTTTTTTTTGTAAATCATAGTTTTTTATTTTTTATATCTAAAGGAGCAAAAACGGCGGCGAAAAAAAATTTAGAGAGCCTGCATACGGTTGAGAAAAAAGTTAAAGTACGATACAATATTTTAAAAAAATTTGTTTGTTTTTTGTTATTATGCGAAAATGAATACATTGAAATCTTTTGTTAACTTAAAAACATTTTAACTCCGCTTATTTATATATAATTTCCTTTAAAGAGTTACTGAAATAACATTATTATTATGAAGGAAGAAAATGTCCCATACGACATGTCCCGTGCGAAAGTGCAAAAAAAGTGAAAATAAATAAAAGTATAATAAATAAAAGTATAATAAATAAAAGTGTAAATAAAAGTTCGGGCAGATTTTAGGTTTCCAAATGTTGTAGAGCGGTTTTAGAGCTGATTTTACCAGCATATTATGGGCTATATTAAAAACTAGTCTTATCGTATGAGTTTAAATCTATTCAAATAACAAAATATATTTTTTTATGGCAGGAATACAGAAGATTTAGGGACCGATTATTTCGAACCATAATTAAGAAATATTTTTATGATTTTAAAAGGATTTTATATAAAATATACATAAACGTTTAGCGAAATTGTATGTCCAAAAATAAAAACGGATAGGAATCGGTATACATTTTAAAAAACGTTATTTCATTTGGCATAGTCTTAAAATAAATTTTTTTTTTTAACTTTTAATACATAATTTTTTTTTTTTGATATGGTGAAACAGTTTTAATTTTTGAACATTAAAAAAAATTATACTTGTACCGGTACGTACCGGTATACCGAAATAAAAATCTGGGTACCGTATCGGAATCGAAATCCGAAATTACTTGAAAACCGAAATAAAACCTTCAACCGATATTTTTATTTCGGTACGTACCGGAACCGATATTCATTTCGGGATTAATCTCTGTTAGAAATAGTTTTTTGACCGACCATTTCTATGGCAGCTATAAGTTCCTTATTTATGATTCTGAACAACGTCCTGATCAAGAATATATATACAGAATGGGGTCGGAAATGACTATTTCCGTGCTTCATTCATCCTATAGTTTTTCTATATTCACATCGGGTGATTGGTGTTATATTACTGTACGCAATATGCGATGAAGTCCACTCAATCCTCTCGCAAATTATTCACATACACAAATACACACACATATGCTGGTGTACAGAGCAGCGAGAAAATGCAGCCATCGGTGAATTAGCGTGTCGCACTTATCATTAAATAATTCACAGCTTGTTAGAAAAGCAAGCAAAGGAAACAGCGGTTACGGACAAACAAGATGGTCAAGCAAGGCAAACCCAGCAAAACCCCAAAACAAAGGCCTTAAATCAAAATGGTAAGCAGAGGAGGGAACGGCTGTAAAAGGTAGACAGCAAGAAGGTAAAATGGGCAACATGAAATAATCAGAACTGTGAGTGTGGCACAGCAGCCAAGTAGCCAAGCAGCGAGAACTTCGAGCATCAACAACACCAACAACCATCGTCAGCGGCGGCCGATTCCGATTCCACGAAAACTCATTAATTTCCAAGGATACTCTGAATGTATGTATGTATGTAAATACATATGCAATCCATATGGGTAATACACACATTCATACATGCATGCGTACGAGGGCTGCTAGATATATTCCGGGACTCGAGCAATGGCTTTATTGTCAACCAGAGATGTATGAAGATCGAGAGTGATAAGAGTTTAATACGAATCAAAATCAGCCAACAAACATCTCAAAAATCAAGTTTAAAAAAAAATGAAAGCCCCGGTGCATGAACTTCTGTACCCTGTTTAGGTCGTTCCCATGTTTTTATTTAAGAGCCATGGGATGATTAATTTTATGTATGGAAACCATTTGGTGGCCAAAAGTCATTAGTGATATACCCATTGTACAAGTGAGAGCGCTGATCCGACTACAAAATACCCTGTACCCTTGATTTTGTGTGTGTTTGCATTCATTTGCTTCATACAATTATATAATTAATTATTAAGTACAATTAGAAAATTTATTTATGTTTATTAAATGTGTTACAAACATTCAATTCATAGATCGTTGAATGACATAGAACATATATGTACATAATAAAAGATATTTCCAACGTAGATATTATATTTATAGGCACCCAATTACACGCCCGGCTCAGCCAGTGAACTGAACTATAGTTTATTCTTTAAAGTAAAGTTGATTTTCAAAACTAAAGTTAATTTTTTGGGCTGAACTTTCGAAAAGCTCACACCTCCTAAATCTGTCTTATCAAACTCTTTCAGTACATATGTATGTATTCTGGGATGATGATTACGAAAAGTCCGATGAAATGTATTTTTCTGGGATAAAACCAGAAAAAGATGGTCAAAGGATATTCGCTTTATTAGGAAGTGATTTAGGCAAAAATGGAAGACATTGTGGAAACACATGGGTTTTTATTTACTACACAGAGAAAAAAAGGGATATTTATGGATTGAATTTGATATTTTTCATATACAGTTGCGATAAAAATAATAGGACCACTATAACACTTCGTCTATTTGATCAAAAAACAAACAATTAATGTTGCGTTATTTCCAAGTCTTGTTTTTTTTTAATATTGCTTAGTATTCCCCTAATAAGAAAAAAGTAGAACTGCCCTTGAAATGGTTCTCAATATTTTGTTTTTATTTTTTTATGGATAAAGAGCTTAAAAATGCGAAAAAAATAATAGGACCACTTTCGCATTCTTCATAGAAACCGCTATATTTCGCAGAATTACTTTGACGAAAAGCATGTGGTTAAGGGATTTGACTTTGATTTTATTATTTTGATCATCAAGAGTAAGCTAAATCAAATCCAAGGCTCGTGGAAAACACTGGAGTTCGGAAAATAGTGATATCTTCAAAAAATCGATTTTGATTGGAAAATCCTTTCAAGAAGTTGTTCCTTTGGTTGGGTATTCAAATAAAATAATACGGAACGCAATAAACTACAAAGACAAGACTGAAACAATTGCACAAAAGCGATTCCTGGCCCAGTTTCACGTCAAAAGATGGATCCGCGAGGACAAGAGGAATCATTTTAGGGCTGCAACTGAGCTCAAAAAGGACCTCAATATAACTGCGTCAGTGCAAAAAGTTCACACATGACCCAGAGAACAAAACTCAAAAGCCCGGAGGCCCAGGAACAGTCCCTCTTTTAAAAGCCACACATATTAGCAAGCGCATGGAATTCGCAAAGGAACATCTTAATTGGACATCCCCAAAATGTGGGAATATTTTATAGAAATATTACAGTTAAGTTGTTATGTTTCGTGGAAAAGGTTCTCGTTTATACGCCAGGAGTCCTCTTAACTCAGAAAACAATCCAAAATACACTGGAAAAATCATTAAACATGAAGGCTCGAGTGTAATGGTATTTGGATCTTTTTCTTACTATGGAGTAGGTCGACTATATTGTTTGAAAACCTTAATGGATCAGCATGTATACGGTTATATTTTTGATATTTGATGCTTCCTAACACAGAATATGAGATGCCGCTAGTTTGCGTCTTCCAACAAGACAATGACCCCTGGAAAAACCAAAGGAATGGTTAAGAAAACATTTTTTGAAAGTTTTTGAGTGGCCTGCGCAGTCATCAGACCTTAATCCCATTGAAAATCGGTGGCCTAATATCAAAAGGCAGTTACTACAGTGAAGCCAACCATCATCGGATCAGTATGGAAAGACTTTCAGGAGTCCTGAAACAAGATACCTCTTAAACGGTTTCAGGACTTAATAGAATCGATTCCAGGACATTGCGCAGCCTTTATAGCCAATAAAGGCATCCCAAATAAACATGAAATTTTTTGAATAATCTTAGCTTTAATATACAATTATGTTTCAGTAATCATTTAAGTGATTTTTGTAATTTTAAGTGCATATTTGATAAGTGGTCCTATTATTTTTTTCTCCTAATTTCCCTATTTTTTTCATAAAATTCCTTAAATTTGTTAAAAACGGTAAATAAACCACGGATTTTTTCCTTTCATAATTTTTAAGAGTCTTCTCATTCTAAAAAGGTATTCAAAGGTTTCTAAATGTTACAAATGAAGCTATAACGTCTTTGGAAAATTTGCTTGTGAGGGTGGTCCTATTATTTTTTTCGCAGCTGTATATTCAATAATATTTAATATAAATTCAATAATATTTATTGATCAGCATCAACAGCCCACGGAGATTATAAGAGCTACCAAGTTTCCAGTGTATTGTGTGAACGCAAGTATATTTCAAATTTCTGGCCAACATTACAAAGACAAAAGTCAGAAACAGGATGGACGTGGACACCCTTAACTCTATGCTTAACATAAGGGGTATTCAATTGATCACCAAGTGCTGTAGCTCAATTAGTTAACACTTATTACTTCTATTTTCCAGATTATATTGCCATATAGCCGAAAGGTCTGTAAATAGGTTGTTGTCTTATTTTTAATGGTATTTTGTAATTGCTAATCGTGATTTTAATCTACTTAAACACTATTTCGGCAAGTTTGTCAAAATCGGAAAATATATATCGAATAGCTGCCATACAATAATCGTCTTCTGGCTTGGTAGGCCAAATGGGTTCAGAAGAGGCGCCATCTGTTGGTCAACTGGCGCAATCACTCAACCAGCCTTGTTCTAAGCGAAAATTAAATATTTGTAGGAAAATCAGGAAATCTTTGCTTCTATAAAATAAAGAAACTGGAGGGGTATATATATATATAAACATTGGCGGAGAATGATGTGTATAACTATTGATTATAATACATCATCACAGTACCATAACAGAAATTTGCCGAGTGGACCAAGGATTATGTTTCGCGCCTTATTGACAACCCACAGCGTTGCCTTTTTGTAGGACAGTAACTTGAATGCTTCTGTGTTTTGGCGTTTTTTATTCTTCTTCTTTTGTGTAGACAAAGCAATGACACAATGTTCATATGAACCAGATGACTTCAATGAACCAATGATTCTGTAACTGACTCAACTGAGCTGCCCAGGCATGTGTAAATGCTAAACTAACTTGCTCAGCTGAGTTTTTTGTCACTCTCGTCTGAAGAAAGCTCAGGTCTACCGTTAATTCGACGGTTCTATAAGCTGGGTTCTAACAGAACGGACAATCCAAAATCCTACATGTCTTTCCTGCCAACCCAACCATTTTTGTTCTTGTTATTGTAATTCTTACAAAAATATTCGGAACTCGCATGCGATAAATTTGAATTGATTGGAGCCCGAACTTTAATACTACATGCCAATACATGCAACGCTATTGGCCTTTCGTATCATTAATAGATCGGAACACTTACTTTAAGGCGACTTACCAATATGGCCACTTAGGGACCTCAAAGGTGTTGTATACGAGCTATAAAAATGCAATGCTCATATAGTCAAACGGCACAAACTAGATATGTATGCTTTTGACTCAGCGGAGAATCCTTTGACAAAACAATAAAAGAATATGGTGAGATATATATTTATTTACATATTTGGGTTGGTCCCTGAAATATAAAAAGCGGCCCTCGAAAATCCGAATGTAGGTGTGTTTGTTGAAGTGTATGCAAGTCCCTTACTACATTCAAATTAACCCTTGGGTAACCCAGTTATATGTATATAATAATATAATATATACGCATGATTTGTTTGTGTACTATACATACATACTCTAAAGAAGTCGAATTGATCGACAAAGATATATACACATACACAGTCATCATCTATGGCTATGTTAAGCCACACATATGAATGTATTCATACACAGCAATAAAAAAAATACATTTGCGCATACATACATATCGACGGGCCTTACAGTGATGTCTCATATTTACGAAAGCCCGCAAGGGATGCCCCCGGGGGGCGAGCGAAGTAAAACAAACTAAAAACCTTATACTATGACGTTAATCGATTTCGATAATACACAAGAACGTGTGTACCATATACATACGAGTACATATCTATAAATACCTACAGGAGTGAATGTATGTTTGTTTGGATGTATGTTCGTTATAAGAGTCTAAATCACTGAATTTAAATGTTCACTGTATGATCGTGCGGATCGAGAAGGACTATGTCCCAAGTCTGTGAATCTGCTCGTAAGCGGTTTCAAAGTGGTTTAGATTCATATCTCAGAAATTATTTGTGTTCAAATCCGATGCCGAACCAGTTCAAAAGTAAAAGGTGAATTGATTTTAAACCCCTCTTAACGCTATAGAAAATGTTTTACAATTTTGTGAACGAAAATGATCAACAGAATATTCGGAACCGAGCGACGCCGGGTGTGTGACTGGTGTCATATATGAAATGAATATTGCGGATACTCATAGTGGGCGATCCCTCTTATTCCCCATCATCACTAAGCCCCTGTCCGATTGCGAGAGCTCGGGCTCGTTGTCGTCGCGACGAAGTTGTTTGCAAGGAACATTGAACATTGTTCTGCAGAATCGCCATCGCTGGCTAAAGAAGAAGAGAAGAAAAGCTCGTTAACTGTTTTGTTATGGATTTTAAAAAGCGTGGCTGGCGACGTGATGCTAACGAGTGAAGTTTAGAGCTCAGCACAAGGTACAAGCAAGCAAGCGCATCCCATTCCGCAATCAAACTCGTGCACACATACATATTTACATTTGTACATATATGTAAGTGCACATGTATATATATATTGTACATACATATATAACACGTATCCATTTACATTTAAGTACCTTTAAGCACATACATGCATGTCTTTATGTATGAACAGGGTGGACCTTCGGCATCTGACAACCCTATAGTTTTCTGTTTGTATGCCCTATACCAGAGCTACATGGGGTATATTGAGTTTATGCCAATGTATGTAACAGACAAAAGAAAGCATATCCGACCCAATAAAGTATATATATATATGTATATTCCTGTTCAGGATCAGCAGGGCTGAAAACCTCTTCGAATTCGAAGCGGGTTCACTTCGAGTTTAGAACCCGCGAATCTGTTTAAGTTCAGAGTTTATACTTCCGTATATTTGGGGTAACTGTGCGCTCAAAATCGCCATCTTAATATTGATGTTTACGTTTAATGTTAATATTAAAATTTTGTGATTTAATAAAAGATTTTAATTGATCCTTTTCCTGAGTAACGGGTATGTCGAAGTCGAGCAGGGCCGACTTTAATTTACGCTCCTTTTTTTTTTTGCAGCACTGGGCAGCTAGGCTCACTAGCCAGAGGCGGCGTCGGAACTATATAACGGAACGAGAAGGCAAAGCTAACTTCGACTGTGCCGAAGTTTTAATACGCATGCATATACAGGGTTGCCCATATTCGACGGACCCATCTGGCAACGCCATAACTTTTGACAGAGATGTCAGATCGCTTAACGACATACCGCGTTTGAAGCGTCAGTCCAAGCAGATTTTTACCATGGAACAATACACGCCACGCGAGCGCTCTGAAATAGTTGAAATTTACATTCAACAGAACAAGTCAATTGTGAAAACAAAATTATCATGTCCGATGAAGCCCATTTCACATTGAATGGGACCGTAAATAAGCAAAATTGCCGTATTTACGCCACTGAAAATCCTCAGGTGATTCAAGAAGTGCCTCTTCATGACGAAAAAGTCACAGTTTGGTGCGGCGTTAGTGCGAAAACGGTCATTGGGCCGTTTTTCTTCCAAAATGAAAATGGCCATGCTGTTACCATCAACCAGGAGCGTTATCGCGACATGATGACCAATTTTGTGATGCCAATTATTCGTCGAAGACGGCGCTCCACCGCACACAAGTCGCATAACAATCGATTTTCTGAAGAAATTGTTTCCGGGCCGTTTGATGTCGAAAAGTGGTGATTTGGACTGACCACCGCGTTCGCCCGATTTGACGCCGCCTGACTTCTTCTTGTGGGGATATTTGAAGTCAAAGGTTTACGTTAACAAGCCAAGGACCGTAGAAGAGCTCAAGGACAACATTCGTGAAGAAATAGCCGCTATTCCGGCCGAAATGTTGGCGAAAACGATGGAAAATGCTGCAAAAAGGGCACAATACGCCATCAACGCCAGAGGCGGCCATTTGAGAGATATCATATTCAAAAATTGATGTAAACAAATCTACTTGGAACAAATTAAATGATTAAGATTGCCAACCGCCAAATTTTTATTTTTTTCTTTGATTTTTTTAAAAAAAAAAACATGGGTCCGTCGAATATGGGCACCCTGTATATTCAACATGTGAATATATAAATTTTTATAAGGTAGTGTGTCCTCGACAATTTATATTTAGCCTTTGCAATACCTTTAACGTTTATAAAACAATTAGAACTCGTCCTTCAGAGAGAGATTGACGCCTACTTATGCTAAGACATCCGATATTTCATTTAAGCGAATGCCAATGTAGCAGTTAATACGCGCCGGTTTTAAAATGCTTTGGTTTATATTTTGGTTAAAATTTGGCAGTTTAAAAAGGAATCAGCGTGAACCACTGAACCAAACAAAAAACCGCGGTACGGATTGCTACAAAAACCATATTATGAAAACCGAACCACTCCTTTTTTCTGAGCGGTTTGCATACAATTTAGGGACAAGTGTTAGCTGTCCATTTCCTCTATAACCATCGAGGAGTGAGTGCGATGGTGTGTAAACGCGGTGAGTGTAAGTCTGCGATAAAAAGACGTTGCGGTGTCTCACCTAGCCCGATTATTGCACTTATGTTTTATCAGACAACTCGAATATATATGGAGTAGACTATCAGCTGGTTTCCATTTACCAGTACGCACTGTACTAGTTATGGGCGTTATTTTGTGGTAATTATCAGTATTTTGCTATTCTATAAGCTTATGTACATAACAACATGCACATGAATGTATTTGTTTGATTTATTTACATTACCATATACATACATACGTATGTACATTGTACAATGTACATACACACGCTCTTGCATTTTATTTATTTACATTTACTCGTTCTTTCTCTGTTCACATAAACGCACACAGGCACAGGCACAGATACAAATGCAGAGGCAGAGCCAGGCCAAAAGAAAGCAAAATGTAGCAACTGAAAACAAGAAGTGAAGTAGCGTGTCGGCGAACGATCTGCATCACCTTGTTAGCACCATGGAACGGCGAACGGCGGATGGCAAAGCTAAAGTCAACGCAGCCGGTTATTTATCCGCCCCCTCCCTCCACCGTCTGTGGCTCCACCACACAGCCACATGTCGACAGTGTGTGTTTGTTTGTGTAAAAACAATGCAAGGAAGAAACACACACACACACACACACACGTACAACTATATATACAGACATAACCACCCCACCACATACATACATATGTTTGGATGCATCGTGGTATAAGCATGGGCCTACATATAAACGAATAGGCGTAGGGAAGGCTAAATACGGCAAGCCACATGAGTCAAAAATAAAAAGAACTACGTGCGTACGCCGAGAGAACGAAATATTTAAAACGCACCTTACGGGAACACTTTTAAAAGATACATTTTAAGTCATATCCAACTGGAGGCGCGCAACCAACCATGTGCAAATGACAATAATGAAACGAAAATCACACAAGCTTACAAGGTCCTGGGACCAGAGCCAACGTCCTTGTACATATTTTGGCGCTAAATCAAATCAGTTGTCCGTTTTCCCCAGGTTCTCCTGTTCAAGAAATATTTGGATCAATTTTTGTAATAATCGAGAAATGATTCAGTGTTGCCAGATTTGAACAAAAGATGTATAACAACAAGTAAGGGAGCTGTAGTCGAGTGCCCCGACAGCGAAATACCGTGTACACTTGATTTTGTCTGATTTTATATGCATTAAACAGTAACACATTTACACACACACACACACACGTAGCTGAAAATCCCTTGTTTTTCAACCGAACTGGTTGGGCTTTTCGGAATAGATGGTAATTGGACCTAAGTTAATATGTTTTAAGACACAATTTTCTAACTTCAAAATTGTGGGTGTGGCAGATTTTTGCGATTTGTTGGGGAGGGGGGAAAATTGTTCTGCGAATGGTATACATCCACTTATGTACATTCCAAAGCACATGTCTCTATATCTTGTAGTTTTTGAGATCGATGCGTTCATACAGACGATCATATGGCTAAATCGACTCGGATATTGATGCTTATCAAGAATATATCTATTTGAGCGGGTCGCAAATGTTTCCTTCTCACTTACTTTTGCACAACTTCATGAAACTCTTTTTACCCATTTTAATGGGTACAGGGTATAAAAAGCGAATTAAATTAAAAAATGGATTCAAAGCATGCCAATTAATTGTTTGGAATAAATTGTTGGGAAAGCAAAATATACCAGAAGAAAGCACATTGATAAGTGCTAAAAAGAAATATATAAAAAATGCATAGTACACAACTCAACCACTAGTTTCGAATAAGGCATTGGATAAGGTCAATTATGAAACAATTGCTTATCAACAGTTCTATCATAGAACATTGGCCAACGGGATATGATAGAAAACCACTGCTTGTAATTTACCAATGCGCCAGCTTATATAAAGGCTGGACAATACCTGAGGGTGTATACCCAAAATCATACGTACATGTGACTTGATTGGCCGTAACTAACGAAATGCACATCCCCTGGTAAATTCCCTTATACCATCGGTAAACGAGAAGGCAAAGCTAACTTCGACTTTGCCGAAGTTTTAATACACTTGAAAAACTTTACTCCAACTGATTTAACCTGTAAAATATATATAGGATATAGATATCACATATTAAAAATTTTTAGATCATTGATAATAAAAATTTGATACCATAAAAAAACTTTTCTCAGTAACACACATTTTTCGACCGATCGGTCCTATGGCAGCTATATGCTATAGTCATCCGATTTTGATACAATCTTCCAGAATTATGTTGACGCATATAAAACTAATCTATACCAAGATTGGTGAAGCTACGATGGAAAATAAAAAAGTTTTTCCCACTAGAACTAGTTTTTTGACCGACCGTTTATATGGCAGCTATATGCTATAGTGATCCGATTTTGATACATTTTTCCAGAATTATGTGGAAACATATAAAACTAATATATACCAAGATAAGGGACGCTACAATGGAAAACAAAATAGTTTTTCTTACTAAAACTTATTTTCCGACCGATCGTTCCTATGGCAGCTATATGATATAGTCATCCGATCCGGCCGGTTCCGACATATTAGTTGCGTGCAGTAAAAAGAAGACTCTGTGCAAAATTTCAGCTCGTTAGCTTTAAAACTGAGGGACTAGTTCGCGTAGAAACAGACAGACAGACGGACAGACAGACAGACGGACAGACAGACGGACAGACAGACGGACGGACGGACAAACGGAATTGAACTCAGCTCGTCGTCCTGATCAAGAATATATATAGTTTATATGGTCGGAAATGAATATTTCTATGCGTTACAAACTTCTGGGCAAAATTAATATACACTTTTCAAGTGTATAAAAAGTTTTTCTCACTAGATCCAGTTTTTAGACCGATCGTTCCTATGGCAGCTATATGCTATAGTGATCCGACTTTGGTCAATTTTACCAGAGTTATGTGGAAGCATATAAACCTAATATATACCAAGATTGGTGACGATACGATGGTCCCACTAGAACTAGTTTTTGGACCAACCGTTTATAAGGCAGCTATATGCTATAGTGATCCGATTTTGATAAATTTTTCCAAAACTATGTGGAAGCATATAAAACTGATATATACCACGCTTAGTGATGCTACGATGGAAAACAAAAATGTTTTTCTCACTAGAACTAGTTTTTAGACCGATCGTTCCTATGGCAAGCTATATGCTATAGTAATCCGATTTATATAAACTTTCCAGAATTATGTGAAAGAATATAAAACTAGTATATACCACGATTGGTAAGGCGACGGTGGAAAACAAAAAAGTTTTTCTTACTAGAATTAGTTTCTTGACCGATCGTTTATATGGCAGCTATATGCTATAGTCATCCGATCCGGTCGATTCCGACAAATTTGAAGCCTATGTGTATTTAAAGACATTTTGGAAAGTTCGGTCAAGATAGCTTTAAAACTGAGGGAGGAGATAGCATAGAAACAGACGGACGGACAGACTATACTATGAGACTATATAGACTAAGCTCGTTATGCTGATCAAGAATATATATAGTTTGTGGGGTCGGAGATGCTTCCTTCTATGCGTTACAAACATTGTGACAATTTTAATATATCCTCTGCAAGGGTATAAAAAGTTTAGATTAGTCTTAAAACTCGCCATAAAAAACCTAATCATAAATTTAATCCCTTCCAGATCCTTCCAATTTGGCATAATCCAATGTAATTTTTAAAATTTTAATTTAATAATATATAATTCATAATATTTTAATTTGTAAATCAATTTCTAAGTCAGGTTGATGAATGGATTGAAAATATGCATTTCTGATGCCTTACAAATATATTGAAAATAGAAGACAAATCAATTCTGCACACTTTAAAGCAAATAATTTCTATATTTTGAAATTCATTTGATTAAATTAAGATTAAAAGAATGATTCTTGTCTATCTTTGATTTAAAAGCACTTTTTCGGTTGAAATAAATAAATAAATTGGAGGGGCAAATCAATCTCATATAATATAAGCTTTTCTTTCGAGCTGGAACCGGTTAAAAATATTTGCATTGAAATGTATGAAAACCTTTGATTCATTTTGCTCTCATACACACATAAAGAAATGTACGATATGGTATTTAGGTGCTGGACTTCAACGAATTCAAAGTATCTGCATGGATTTTTGAGACAAATATGGCAATACTCACTGAAAACAGGACTATGATCCGGCCTCGATGCTTTGCTACCCTTTTCCTGTGTAAGAAAAAAAACAAACAAGTGTTAAATCATATATACATAAATCATCTCGCCACGTATCAACCGTGAAATACCTCACTTTCCGTTAAGTCTATTAAGCTTGATTTCTCTTCGACTAAAAGGTTCTCGGATGATATTTTCTCATCTTCTCGGTCTCCTTCATCCTTGAATATTTTCACTTCGTCCGTACTGCATAAATCATCTCCGGATGACCCATGACGGGTGTGTGTATGCGGCATGTTTTACTCCTTTCCAGGCGATGTTGTTACTGTCTATGTCGCAGGTTGCCTAAATTATATCAATCGCTTTCGTCTCGCTTTCGCGAATGACTTTCGACGTCACTTGGCGCATCGAAATCGTACCCAGGGCGATTGTGTGATCGTCCATACTTCCGGTAATCGCAAAATTAAGAGACGATTTGTTTGAGTTGGTGCTAAAAGTAGAGGATAAAAGTGTATCGAAATGAATTTTACTTTAGTTTTAGTACTTTTTACAGGATCAAAATGATCCAGGTGTCAGATTTATTTTAATTATCTGGTGGTAATAGGCGCTATCAAAAATGGAAGAATACTATCGAACGAAAGAACAACGGGCACTTCAAATACATTGGAAAACAATCGCATCAGGGGTTTCTACATACAGATGAAAGTGGGCAATGGCAAAAGTATTAGATGGAAAAACTTGTTGGGCCCATGTTTGAAGTTTAGAAATCTTCTCTATAATGGCGCCCAGCTGTGTTCGATAAATCTGGAAATCCCAAATAGCGAGGTAGAAGGCCTTGATTGCGTATTCACTATACAGGAGGTTTTATGTCCACCCGGTCCCAGCCGAATTTATTGGTACCTACTTTGTACCCATCGTAAAAGAACGGTAATCATAATGAAACGCAGAACTATAGACGAATCTCGTTCTTAAATGCAACGATGAAAATCTTAGCCTCCATTATGCTTCACCGACTTGTAAACTTTACAAGCCGCCATCAAATGGAGTTTAGGGAAGAATACAAGACAGTCGATAACGTAATTGTGCTAACGTCGTGACGGTATTTTTCTTCATTTCGATACACACTGCACCTACATTTAAGGTACTTAAACCAGGTCTTCGATATGCCGGACTGCTGATACCGCAAAATGAACGCAAGTCACTGCTCGCTGATGAAACTCAATGGTTCCATCTCTGGAAAAACCTTGCGCATGAGTGTAATGTGGTGCTATCATCAGGAACACCAAGTCTATGGAAAGAGCAACAAGTCAATGGAAAGTGCTTCGCGTTGAAAATGGGAAAGCGAAGCAAGACGCAGCCTGTAGAGAATGATACTGTCGGAACGATGGTTATATCACACATTTTAAGTCATCTTCACGCGGATGTTTCACTTGAACTACAGACCGCACCATCGAAATGAAAACACCATGTGTACACTATGTAATATGCGAAAGCAGGAGGGACACTGAACATTTCATAGTCTTAGATGCCGATAGTATATGAGCTGAGATCCAGAATATATGGAAAGAGCATATTAACGGAAGAAGAGTGCCGTGTGCTGCTGGACGGCAGCAACTGAATTGGAATTGGAGCATACTGCAGGAAACTTTTCAAATATTTTAAACTTTGTACTAAAATTACTAAAATTGTAATAGGAATATGCTTAAGAACTCACGATAACATACGATAATTTCGCGCAAAAGGGGTCGACTAAATTATGAATGTAAACTTTCCAGTTTTATTTTGATTTCGACACATGTTTAAATTTGATTCAAATAGCTTCTGACGGATGAAATATCACAAGATAGACGGACATGCACCGAGAAAAAATTGATATGAAATGTCAGTCATTTCCCCATTTTTTTATATCAATTTCACTCCGATATGACTAAGATTAACTTGATATGATAAAAATATCAATACGATCTTTTCTATAACAAAAAAAACATTGCCTTGTCTGGGGGGATCGAACTCGAGACCTTGCACTTAACACTAATGGAATGACATCTCAACGCAGTCAGCCAACGCACACACTTATGGGCAAACGTCTAAGAGACTGTTTAAAAAAAAACGATATTTTTTTAATATCATTTTAACCAGAAAAGATTAAATTGATCTTGAGATTTTTTTCTCTCTATGTGGGTAATATCATCAACCCAGTTCGTCATGCTCAATAATAACACTAGTTCACAGCGAAAAAGACCCATTGAAGCCATTATTTTTTAATGATGTATTTTGGAATGCTGAACTCAAAAATGAATTTCAAAAAATTTTGTATGGATACGTTTTTGAGTTAGAATTTTTTTTTTTAGTTTTTCGGTAGGTACCCTTACCTTTTAAGCCATATCTCGAGTTACAAACTTTAGATGAAGTCAAGCAAGGGATTAATCAAAAGGTTATGCAATTCCCAATAATCTAGTCAAAGAACATTATCCAATCGGTTTAGTAGTTTAAAAGTAAGAAGCAAAAATATTTCGAAAAAAAAATGATTTTTTTTTCTCAAAAACGTGAAAAAATTTGATTTTCTAAAATCTGTAAATGGTTGAAAATAAAAATCAAAAAATTATTTTTATACCCTTGCAGAGGGTATATTAAAATTGTCACGATGTTTGTAACGCAGTGAAGGAAGCATTTCCGACCACATAAAGTATATATATTCTTGATCAGCATGACGAGCTGAGTTCATTTCGTCTGTCTGTCCGTCCGTCCGTCCGTCTGTCCGTCTGTCCGTCTGTTTCTATGCTATCTCCTCCCTCAGTTTTAAAGCTATCTTGACCAAACTTTGCAAAAGTCTTTAAATACAAATACGCTGCACATTTGTCGGAACCGGCCGGATCGGATGACTATATCATATAGCTGCCATAGGAACGATCGGTCCAAAAACTAGTTTTTGTAGGAAAAACCTGCACCAATCGTGGTATATATTAGTTCTATACGCTTCTACACAATTCTGGTAAAATTTATCAAAATCGGATGACTATAGCATATAGCTGCCATATAAACGGTCGGTGCAAAAACTAGTTCCAGAAAGAAAAACTTTTTGTTTTCCATCGTAGCATCACCAATCGTGGTATATATTAGTTTCATATACTTCACACAATTCTGGAAAAATTTATCGAAATCGGATGACTATAGCATATAGCTGCCATAAAACGGTCGGTCCAAAACTAGTTCTAATGCGAAAAACTTTTTTGTTTTCCATCGTAGCGTCACCAATCGTGGTATATATTAGTTTTATATGCTTCCACGCAATTCTGGAAAAAATTATCAAAATCGGATGACGATAGCATAAAGCTGCCATATAAACGGTCGTACCAAAACTAGTTCTAGTGCGAAAAACTTTTTTGTTTTCCATCGTAGCGTCACCAATCGTGGTATAAATTTATCAAAATCGGGTGACTATAGCATATAGCTGCCATATAAACGGTCGGTGCAAAAAACTAGTTCCAGAAAGAAAAAACTTTTTTGTTTTCCATCGTAGCATCACCAATCGTGGTATATATTAGTTTCATATACTTGCACATAATTCTGGAAAAATTTATCGAAATCGGATGACTATAGCATATAGCTGCCATAGGAACGATCGGTCTAAAAACTAATTCTAGTGAGAAAACTTTTTTGTTATCAATGGTAGCGCCTTTCAAAAACTTCAAGGTATTTTTGAAATATCCGCGGCGCCGGTGGGGGTTCTATTTTTTATTTTATTCTTACAAATTGACCTATTACGAAGAAAATAAGGCGTTGATAATCTGTGGATAAATAGCGAAGTTGTAAGCAATTGTGTGAACAACTAGGGGTCAAATTTGACTATTTTACGTGTTCATTAAAAACATTTTTTTTACTTTGCTTTTTGCTCAATATAAGAGTTCCAATAGAAGCCAAATCACAGAAAAAAATTAAGAGCAAGGCCAAAAACGAAGTAAAAATAAAAATATTTTCTAATAAATACATAAAACATTGAAATTTGACTGTTAGTACTTGTACTCAATTGCTCACAGCTCCTTTATTAATCCGTAGATATTCTTTACCAATGCCTTATTTTCTTCGTAGAAGTGCTATTATTAAGAAAAAAAAAAAAAACAATTTAGTTTTATCAGTTTCAACCTTTTACAGATTTTAAGAAAATAAAATTTGCACGTTTTTGAGAAAAAAAATCGATTTTTTCGAAATATTTTTGCTTATAGCATTTTAACTACTAAACCGATAGGAAAATGATCTTCAACTAGATTATTGAAAATTGCATACCCTTTCGATTAATACCTTGCTTGACGACATCTAAAGTTTCTATCTCGAGATATGTCATAAAATGAAAGGGTACCTACCGAACAAACTGAAAAAAATTCTAACTCTAAAACGTATCCATACAAAAATTTTTGAATTTATTTTTTGAGCTCAGCATTCCAAAGTACATCATAAAAAAATAACAGCTTCAATGGGTTTTTAGTTTTTTTTTTTTTTTTTTTTTTTGTAAACTAGTGTAATTTATATGCTTTATGGGATTGGATATGCTTCCTTCTATACGTTAAATATCAGACCAATTTAATGATACCCTCTGCAAGCGCATGGAAACAAAATAAAGAACAATAATTTAAGTACATTGTTGCTATTGAAGCAGAGTGGATTGATTGTGTGAATCGGCGTGTACATAGGGTATTGGAGTGTAGTCGAGCCCTCCCAAATAACACACACTTTCTTACTTTAATCTTATCTTGCAAAGCGGGCCAGCGATTACAACGGACAGCACCTAGTGCGTTTGTCTTGAAAAGTTCAATGTTTTAATGCTTCGTTTGCGGTGTAGGCGAATGCCCAAAACCGCTTACGATCATCTGAAACCTCCGAATCAAAGTTTAATCAGTATGGATTGTTTGCTTTGTTGGTTATACAATCGATTAAAGCCATAAACCTGCAATGGCTTGTTTGAGCCAGGGAATCGTATATTAAAAAGAACCAATTCAAAGAATTGGAACTTGAAGCGATTATTCGAGAGTTTTTTTTTTACTATATATAACACTAGCATATAACCCGGCGCGCATCGCTTCGCCACCATCAGTATAGCCGCCAAAATGATGAAAAAAACGTTTGGCAATGATCCCAACCCGCCCCCCATTTTCCGTCCTTCAGAAATGAGAAAATTATTTTCCACCTATTTGGCCCATTGAGCGTACAAACGCCACCCATTACCCCCGGAACCCATTATCCGACCTTGCGGGTGAGTATTGATCCTATTTAATTGGCCCATAGAGCTTTCAAACCAAATTTAATACATATCGGCTAAAAACCCACCCCGCACCCATATTCCGACCTTTACCATTATTCACCATTATTCTTGCCTGTGGGCGGAAATTCCACCACCGAGAAATCAAATGTCTAATTATTTTCTATAATGTGTTCACAAACCGATTTTGAAGCCAATCGGATTAAAATAGGTTTTACCATACAGAATTTTCCAGGCATTTCCCCCACTCTTGGGGCGAATTTTCCAACATCGAAAAATCTCATGTCAACTTATTTTGTATACTATTCCTACAAACCGAGTTTGAAGTCAATCGGATGAAAAATAGTGTTTTCCATATAGAATTTTCCGGCCATTTTTCTTGTGGGTGGATTTTCCACAATCGAAAAATCACATGTCTAATTATTTTGCATACTATCCTTACAATACGATTTTGAAGCCAATCGAATGAAAAACATTTTTTTCCATATAGAATTTTCTGGGAATTTCCCGACTTTTCGGGCGGATTTTTCAACATCGGAAAATCTGAAGTCTAATTATTCTGCTTACTTAAATTTCCTTTCTTTTCAAATCAAAATCTACTTTATTCTGTTACCATTCTTACAAACCGAGTTTGAAGTCAATCGGATAAAAATAGTTTTTTCCATGAAGAATTTTCCGGCGATGGGCGGATTTTCCGAAATCTGGGAAACAGGTGTCCAATTATTTCGCTTACTTTACTTACAAACCAAATTTTAAGTCAATCGGATGAAAAACAAAATTTTCCCAATAGTAGCTTTTCCGGGAGTTTTCCACCCCTTAGGGGTGGAATTTACCAAAAACTCGCCTTAGTGCCAACTTTCAACTCATAAGGAAACTTTTGTAAAAATTTCTTACCGTTCAGGCTCTTCGTTGGTTGCCAATTAGTCAGTCAGTCAGTCAGTGAGGACAAACTCTTTTATATGTAGAGAGATTAGACTAATGGGTGAAATAACACTGCGATAGTTTTCTTTTTTTCTTTTATATATATAGAGCAGGGTTGCCCATAGCCCGCTTACGACAGAGCAGACACCAATATATATAAGGAAAATCATTTTTAAAATAACAACAACCACATGAAAGAGATAGAGAGAAACCGGTTATTGTCGGGTGCTGTGTGTGTGTGTGTGTGTGTGCTCGTCTGTGTGTCTATAGCTGCGCGCATTGCAACAACCATTGAGTAGTTAGAGCATAGGCTTTGGGCACCCCTGATATAGAGATTATAATTAATTAATCATCAAATAATTCAAAAACTGACTCTTTTAATAATGTTTCTTTTTGGCAAGGTAATTTTCTAAATCCACATATGAGAGGGTCTGAACTTAGACATTTTTTAAATGACATAACATATAATAATAACAAACACATAACAGAGCACCTAACATGGAAAGCACAAACAACAAAACAGAAATACCTGCTGCATTCGGATCAAAATATTATGACGCTGAACAGCTCCCGGCAGCTGATTCTGTTTTCATTTTAATCTATTATTATTAACTATTATTTATCATAAATATAAACAGCGGAATCGATCGGCATCACAACTAAAAGCTTAAGAGAAAGTACAAACAGAAAACGAAAACACTCACAAAAGGTAATTTAGGAGTTTTTTGATTTAGACGATATACCACAATATACAAAGTGTTGATTTAGATTTCGAATTTTTTATTTTTGGCGTATGGGAGCGACCACTGTGATGTGAACGGATCAGCATACCCAATAAAATTTAATTTAAAACGTTTTGAAGCGTCGAAAACGTTAAAGCAAGATATAAGAACCCGCTGGAGTTCAACATTTATTTTGCCCGATAGTATTTATGAACTCCAAAATGAAGTTAAAAGTCTTTTACTAGAAAAAAAATGAGCTCCTTCACATAACAGACTTAGATTTCGCCTTACTTGGGCCTCTTTTAACTTTTCTAAAACAATTTAAGAATTGCTCAGAAAAATTGAGCTCAGATATAATCCCACTTTCCCCTGTAGTCCGAAAAACTGATGCAAAGTTGTGCAACCGATATTTTTGATTCAGAATTAAAAGCTGGGACAGTCTTTAATAAAACGCTTTCTTCCCGAAACTGCTCAAGGAGATGCATTTTTTATCTGATGAGAAAAGGGCGAATGTATTAACTACAATAATGTATTAACTCAGATAAAAATGGTGAGCAAGTAGTGCAGAATCTCCTAAAATTTATACATCCAAATCAAGAATCGATGAAGAGAAAACTTGAAAAGAATGTAATAGATGCAGAAATATATAAATATTTGGTCCTTCCTGTTTCTGCAAAAATTCATATTTTAACATTCTGGACAAATACAAACGATCTAAAACTTTTACAAATTTTGGATGATCTACATCATGAAACATTTTAATCGATAGACGCACGAGGCTCTTAAGGTTTAATTTAGATAAAAATATATTCCTCTAAAAGAATATGTAATTGATTTTGGTTAATGTATTTAGATTTAAGAACAGACTTTTATCCCTTTCCTAATTTTTAACAAGTCTTCTCCTTTCAAAAACGTATTCAAAGGTTTGTAAAACTTACAAATGCAGTTGTGACGTTCTTGATAAGTTTTGCTTGTGAGAGTGATCCTATTTTTTCTTAAATTGTTCGAATCTTCTAGATATATGTAGGAATCAGCATTATTTATCGATCCATTTCCCGATTATATTAACGATTGTCGAGTTATTAGCACATTAAGTAATTGAGCCCGGCCGCAATCGTGATGAGCTGTGTCAGTTATACAGTTGGGAAA
Organism: Lordiphosa mommai; assembly: GCA_018904225.1. Lineage (NCBI taxonomy): Eukaryota > Metazoa > Arthropoda > Insecta > Diptera > Drosophilidae > Lordiphosa > Lordiphosa mommai. The sequence goes on from JAEIFT010000075.1 coordinate 749,815, forward strand.
AAAATAATAGGACCACTATGACACCTTGTCCAATTGATCAAAAAACAAACAATTAGTGTTGCGATTTTTTCAAGTCTTGTTATTTTTAATATTGCTTAGTATTCCCCCAATAAGAAAAAAGTAGAGATGCCCTTAAAATGGCTCTCAGTATTTTGTTCTTATATTTTTTTATAGATAAAGAGCTATAAAAAAAATAGCGAAAAAAATAATAGGACCACTTTCGCATTATACCTACAAACCGCTTTATTTCGCAAAATTTCTTCGATGAAAAGCACGTGGTTAAGGGAATTGTACTTTTATTATTTTGATCATCAAGATAGGGTAAAGCAATACCAAGGCTGGTGGAAAACACTGGAGTTCGAAAAATAGTGATATCATCAAAAAAAATCGATTTTGATTGGAAAATCCGTTAGTGAATTGTTCGATTGGTTGGGTTTTCAAATAAAATAAAACGGAACGCAATAAAGTACAAAGAAAAGAATGAAACAATTGCACAAAAGCGATACCTGGCCCAGTTTCACGTCAAAAGATTGATCCTCGAGGGCAAGAGGGATAATTTTTTGGCTGCAACTGAGCTCAAAAAGGATCCAAATATATCTGCGTGCGTGCAGAGAGAAAAGAATTCAAAAACTCGGAGGCCCTCTTTAAAAAACCCGACATATTAGTAAGCGCATGAAATTCGTAAAGGGACATCTAAATTGGCTAACCCCAAAATAATGGAATATTTTATAGAAACATGAGAGTGAAGTCGTTTTAGTTCGAGGAAAAGGTTCATGTTTGTACTTCAGAAGTCCTCTAAACTCAAAAAACAATCTAAAATACACTGGAAAAATAATAAAACATGAAGAGTCAAGTTTAATGGTATTTGGTTGGTTGGTCCACTATATTGTATCAAAATCATAATGGATCAACATGTATACGTCCATATTTTGGATAATTGATGCTACCCTTCACTGAATATGAGACAATGACCCCAAGAGGAAGCCCTGGAGTGGTTCAGAAAAAATTCTGTGAAAGTTTTGGAGTGGCCTGCGCAGTCACCAGACCTCAATTTTATCGAAAATCTGTGGTCTAATGTCAAAAGGCAGTTACTACAGTTAAGCCAACCAGCACCGGATCAGTATGGGAAGTCTTTTAGAAGTCCTGAAGCAAGATTAATTTAAAACGGTGCCAGGACTTGGTTAAATCGATTCGAAGACGTTGCGCAGTCGTTATAGCCAATAATGGCATCGCAACAAAACATTAAATTTATAGAATAATCTTAGATGAAATATACAATTATCTTTAAGTAATCATTTAGGTGTATTTCAAAATGTTAAGTGCATGAAAAATTTGTTTGTGAGGGTGGTCCTATTTTTTTTTTAGCAGCTGTATGTATATGTACAATGTACATATGTTGTGTTTCCACCAGGGAATCAAACCGAATGGAATTTCGGTTCTGGTACGTACCGAAAAGGTTCTGTTTAGGTTCTAGTTTATTTCGGTATTCGGTTCCGTATCGGTACCTTGGTTTTTATTTCGGTATACCGGTTCGTACCGGTATGTACCGGTATAATTTAAAAATCCTTTAAACCGAAGATATAATAGAAATGGTAGCAAGCATAAAGGTTCCGAAATACCGGTACTCAAAAAATAAATAATAACGGTTACGGTTCTGGTTCTGAGTTTCAATCGGTTCTTTTCGATATACGGTTTCGGTTCGGGTTCCGGTTTGACACCCTGGTTTCCACAAAACTATTAAAACAGTACACACTAGAAAGCGAGAAGGAGTAAGGCTGAGTATGATTTCTTTTAATTAAATAAGGCATCGTGGCATTGTTTTTGACCAGATGCGCATTGCCTTTATCTAAAAGTAGTTCTTTTTTGCAATCCGTTGAGTACGTCAGGCTGTACAGTTTCCCTTATACTGAACCACGGATTCGTGGAACGACGGCAAGAGACATTTACAGTGCATAACGTAGACTGGGGATTCCCACAGAACACTTATGGTAGGAAGACACCAATGAAGAAAATAATTTGTCAAACAACAACAAGAATACAATTAAGAAATCCGGTTATTGCCGATGGCTTTACGTGTGTGTGCTTGTATGTACGGGCTATGTCTGAATGCCATACAACAACAATTGGGTAGCTAGGTGCATAGGGCTCTGATCTAGTTGGCAATGCATTATTCAATTTGTAAGACGATGACACGGAAATACTCACGATTAGTAATCAAAAATAATCACAATCAAACAAATGATTACATGATTACCCATTCGGCATCGTTGTACTCAAAAATGATTTCATTTACCTGTAACGCTGAAGAAATCGAAAAAAAGGCATGACCAACTTCAACGGTTCCCCCCTATTTCGGGCGATCTGCGAAATAACATTTTTGAGTCATCACGATGGCTTCATACAACATTTTTTTTTTTCCAAAAAAAATTATCTCTAATTTTAGTGAAATTGAATTAAATAGAGTTTTTTAATTTACAAAATTTATAGATTTTCGATAAAATTAATTTATGGTAATTTTGGTAAAAAAAAATGCATGTACAAAATTTCTAATTTTGTTTTAGTTTCTGAATAATCACTTTTTGAATGCGTTAATAAAATCGAAAATCTGTAAATGTAGTAAATTAGAAGACATTTAACGCTAAATATTTAAAATTCCCTTTAAGAAGATACAATTTTTTAGGGATTTATAAAAAAAAATGTAATAAACTAAAGGCACAGCTAACTTCGACTGTGCCGAAGTTTAAATACACTGGAAAAACTTTACTCCAACTGATTTAACCGGTAAAATTTATGTAGGATATAGATATCAGTTATTTAAAATGTTAGAAACATTGATAATAAAAATTTGATACCATAAAAAAAAACGTTTCTTAGTAAAACACATTTTTCGACCGATCGGTCCTATGGCAGCTATATGCTATAGTCATCCGATTTTGATCAATTTTTTCAAAATTATGTAAAAGCATATAAAACTAATATATATCACGATTGGGGACGCTACGATAGAAAACAAAAAAGTTTTTCTCACTAGAAGTAGTTTTTTGACCAACCGTTTCTATGGAAGCTACATAATATAGTCATCCGATTTTGATAAATTTTTCCACAATTATGTGGAAGCATATAAAACTAACATATACCAAGATTAGTGACACTACGATGGAAAACAAAAGAGTTTTTCTCACTAGAACTAGTTCTTAGACCGATCGTTCCTATGGCAGCTTTATGATATAGTCATCCGATCCGGCCGGTTCCGACATATTAGTTGCGTGCAGTAAAAAGAAGACTCTGTGGAAAATTTCAGCTCGATAGCTTTAAAACTGAGGGACTAGTTCGCGTAGAAACTGACAGACGGACGGACGGACATACGGAATTGAACTCAGCTCGTCGTCCTGATCAAGAATATATATAGTTTATGTGGTCGGAAATGAATATTTCTATGCACGAGCCAAGAGATTGAAAGAAGCTCTGCTTGGCCCCATTAGGGGGCTGATTACCTTTTACTCTCAAACTATTATCTTTATCTATAAAGTGTGACTGAGTGGGCGTTTTGTTACCGTTTTTGCAGTCTATTGCTTATAACACCGGTAAAGAAAGTTGTGTGGAAATATTCTCGAAAAAATATCTAATTTCATTTAAGAGGTGGCTGCTTTATGATTTTTGTTATCATTTTATATGCTTAGAAACTTCATTTACCACCAAATTTTATTCTGATTTTTGACAAAGGGTCGGGAGTATAATATAAGTCGCCTTTCTCTATTAGTAAAGGCGATCTTTGGTGAAAGATCGATCAAAGAAAAATATGATTCCACGTGCCAAGAATAACGATCAATGTTTTATTCAAGTGGCGCAAAATTGTTCTTGGACCCCAAATTTGTTCTGTTTTTAGTAAATAATTTTTTGTTAATTCTTAAAACTTTGTCGCTAAGTCTTTCTTCTGGATATATTGCAACAATTAAATGACCTTTATTAAAAAAAAAGGGTGTCCTATTCTATTGGTGGGGAGTGTATGTAGATAGCATTTGCGATATATTATTGACTATTTGGCTTGAAATTACATGGAGTCAAAACTGCTGGTATTTAAAAAAAAAAACTGGTGTTTTTTGTACATATGAAGAATATATTTGAACAAAACCGTTCACCTAAATGTACAGCAGTCTCAAAAAATATGAATAAAGTTGTAACAAGTTCGATAAGTTCGAGGCGTTGGCAAATTGATGTCTTAACATGGACATGGCTTATGTATGCATGTGTGTGGCACCAGTGTCATATTTTTTTCATCATCATCATTACACACAAACGCATACACACAGATTTGCGCCTTGTTGAACCTGTGGAAAGTGAATCGTCCGTTGAGACGTTCCCATCCTCTGGCCTGGGTCCCGCTCGGTTCTGTTTTGTCCAAGCGATCGACCGATCGATTTCCTAGAATCGGTATGTAAGACGAGGACGGAGCGGTCGGAAGAGATGCACAAAACAGAGAAAGCAAAATTATTCCACTGACATTGTTTAGAGTTATCCGGAGCTCTGGTCGCTACCTGGCCGGAGTCGGATCGCCGCGATTTTCAGCAGATTGTGTGTAGGTACTCACAGCAGGGAATACCTAACTACATATTAGTTCAAGGTAACAGTCAGACCAAACCCAAACCACGACGACGACGACGACAACAACAAAAACAACGACGACGACAGGGCAGAGGCAATAACAACAACGGCAGCAAGACTAATCACACAACGAGTTTCTATTTAGAGACATGATTGTAGGATATCAACAGGTAGAGAAGAAAACGGCCCAACCTAAACAAAAAAAATTAAGCGTAAAAGAGAATACAGAAAATTGTTCGGTATTTTCAGCAAATAAATAAACAAACATCGAAATGTGCGTGTAAATGTAATATTGCGCCTGTGAATGTATGTGTACGTGAGCGAGCGTGTGTGTGTGTGGGTAACTCGCGAGTGCTCTTCGGCCGGAGAATGGAGAATGAGTGTGGGAGAATGGATCTGCCTTTCCATGAGCATAATCAATGTTTACTTTAACCCTTTCCCTATGGCACCAGATTTAATAACTCCCATAAATACATGCATATACGCACATAATTAATTGATATACAAATTTCACTTACAATGGCCTTTTTTTTCCTGAATCCAAACACTAACAAGAGCTTGGCGCTGCCTTGTTGTAAATTGAGTTTGTATTTGATTTAAATTCGAAGCATGCGGACTGAAGGCCTGCTTCTTCCGACGGCAAAACAGGTTCAGGTTCAGTTGCCCGGCCGCCGCATTTAGACAATAAATAAAACAAAATCGCACTCATTCACTTTGCTAAAATATGTACGTTATTTAGCCGCTAACCGTTGTAGTTGTGGCTTAAGAACCGCGTGTAACTGCGTGAGTGTGTGTGTGTGTGCACGGTTTATTTAAGTTGCATTTCTACATACATACATTTCTAATATGCAACATCACATTTCACTTGGGAACTTGCAATTGCAAATTCATTCTTTGGATTTTGCTTCACTCCCCCTCGCCAACATTTCGTTAACCAGCAACGATCACAGCTTTGCTCGCGCACTAGCACATTCACATACATACATAGAGATATGTACGTGTATATACATACATTCATATACACAGCACACCAATGTGTGCAGGTCACTACACGATCGATTTGGATACACACATATGTATGTACATTTGTATTTTTCTTAGCTGATTTACATACATACTTCCACGAACATGTGTGTGTGCGTGTCTTATGATTTCATCAAAGCACAAATTGGTCGGAAGCGCGACGGCAACGCGATCCTTAGTTTTCGTAATTTTGTTACTTTTGTATTTGGTAGCAGGCACAGTTCACTATGTTACACGATAATTAAGTAGCTCACACAATCAGCGCGGTCGCGAAGCTGCTATTTATTAGTCTTATATCTAGACAAATTGAAAAAAACAGTTCAAAACATGCAACACCCGCAACCGCACGTCCGCCTTGCTCGAATTTGCTCTTTCTTCTGTTAAGGCGGGACAGTTGATGCGCGCGTTAACAGCACTCTGTTACATAAGTTGACCGAGGTATCGATATTGCCTATCGATAGTTTGTTTGCACATTTTTATTTTCTTGCAACAGGTTAATTAATGTGGCTTCCTCACTGGGGTACATTTTCAAAAAAGTTATCGACAGCTCTGAAAATGCAAAATCCGGTCCTCATTGTGTTGCTTTTGCATTTCAAATTAGCTGTTCTATTAATATTAACATGTTTTAAATATATATATGTTTTAGGAAAAAATTCAAGTTATTCTAAAAACGCATGTTTTATATTAAGTGAAAACGTTCGCATGTAAACAAAAAAATTTGCCTGCCGCACACTTTTCAGTACACACTCCATACTGATTCTGTAACTCTTTTCCAGGCATTTAACAGATTTTTTCACATATTTTTTGTAATAAATGTTTAATTCAATTTGTTTATTTTTTTTTTTTTTTTTTTTTTGACATAAACCTTAAAAGAGGCCAACATGAGAAATTAAGTTGATATTCCAAGATATACGTTTATTACATTGTAGTATAAATATTTGTGATTAGCAAACAATAAACACAGAACCACTGTTCAGCTCGATCATCAAGCTTAAGCAATTAGAACTTCAGCCGAAGATTTATTCTTAAAGTACACATATAAAAGCTTATCCATAGAAGCGTATACTTAAAATCTTATCTCTAAAGCGAAACTCTTAAGCTTCACTTACAGTTATTTAATCCTAGCATAAGATAAGCATTCATATCTTCTCTAACACTTGTAATCATACCCAGCCATTAGAACCCCTGGAAAACCCCCGTATGAAACATTTTTTGATAAAGAAAATATCTTCTAAGATATATGGCAAAAATAAATGTTGAACTGTTTCCCCGATTTTAACTGAGAAAAAAAATCCGAGCCACCTTTGACTATGTTTTTTTTTGTTATCAGCACGCAAAAACGTATTAAAGAAATATATTTTTTTTAAATATCGGATGTAGGACCTTTTTGAAAGTTTATCCCTAGTTTGTTCTTTTGTGTTTAAAATAATTAACATATATTAGAGGGATTCCTGAAAGTGATTTGCTTTCGATTTTGATTTCGTGAAAGCAAATCAAAATTAGTTGACGGAACGACCCTCGTTTTTGATTTTGTGAACAGCTGATCGACAATTGCCGCTGAAGTAAACAAAGGCGCGAAATCACAAAATGCAGAAATAAAGTGTAAAAACTATTTTTGGCAGCCGTTTAAATAATAGTTTGAAAGCAGAGCATGTAGTTTTACAATGTAGCAGCAGAATGCAAACAAACACCAAGTTCGGCCGCATAATTTTCTTTTAAGAGTACGGTCACACTAGAAAGCTAAACGAAATTAAACTGAAATCAGCGTCAAACTGATTTCATTAAATCCATAAGTATGACGTTTATTTCCCTACTTTTTCTGGGCACACTGCAAAGTGTGTACGGAGCAGCTGTGAACACCTGTTCGACGAAATCAAACTCGAAAACAAATCACTTTCAGGAATCCCTCTATTGGTTCCCCGGTTTAACTATCAGGACCTCACCTTGTTTAGAAAACACTGTGTTTTCGCCAAATGAGTCACTGTGATGGCTGTATACAAGTTCGTGATAACTTCCCCAGCCCTGAACTATCGCAATTGATTGTTCCATCTCTAAGCCCAAATTGCAATAACAACAATAACAATTTGTCAACAATAACCATGCCAGCCATACAAAAGATAAATAAAGAGGCAAAGGGCGCCGGGCGATGGCCAGGAACGCGCATTCCTAAAAGCCAACATCAAAACAAGGCAGCCGAAATCCAGAAACCATTGATGGAGCTTGACTACAGCAGTAAGTATTGGCGTGCAAACCTAAAACATCTTTTAATTTCTTTATTTTGGTTTAGGTTTCTCTATACCCAGTAGATAAAGAGATTTATTTGGCCAACTCATGTAATACGAGGAAAGATTTTAACAAAGAATGAATTGGTTACATATTTTACAATGGTTGCTGTTCTACATGAATTTTCAGGGTTGTCAAATAATTCCTCATATAACGGAAACGTCATTAACTTGCCTCTGAGTTAGTTCATCTAAGCCTTGATTGTTTAATAGTACATCGTGAGTAACGCATCAAAAGGTAATGCATCCATGGTATTGCAGCTGGAATGTTTCAACTAGTGGGATGCAACTAGGCTATTACATCAGTGGCGATAACTCCTTTGTTTGTTTCTCCTATTCTCCTTTCATAAACAATGTCATCCGGATTTAGTGGCATAGGTTCATCTCTGAACTCATTTAGATTTTCTATATTTTTAGTTTTTTGTTCCTCCATTATTTTTTTTTACTTTGGGATCAATTTCATTTTGGTACATACCTAATTTCATTAAATAATCGAGTTCATTATCAAATTGAATGTTCCTTTCAAATATATGAGTTCTATCTGTAAGTAATTCGTATGGAGTTAATTTTGTTGTCGAGTGTATCGAGTTGCTCTAAGTCAATAATACCTCATCAAGTGTTACCTCGTGTTGACAATCCATTTTTTATTGTCCATAATGATTCTGTAAATCTCAGTAAACATCGAATGTAATCTTTCTACAGGTGAGTTACTTGAAGATTGTAGAAATAAACTAATGTGTAATTCAATGTTATCCTGCTTGCAAAAAGCTTTGAATATGTTCGACGCATATTCTGCACCTTGATATATGAATTTCTTAGGAATGCCGTTTTGGCTGATGAGAATACCTTTAAATGGTTTTCCCCCACCGTCGATAGTTCTCAAGATAATGCGAAAAAGACTTGAAATTAAAAAAAAATCATAACTTTCGAACGGAACATCGGATTAAAACGATCGATCCCAAGATAAATTTTTGTAATTTTCACGTAAACTTTTCGAAAAAAAAAATGGGACAACTCTAAAAGCTATCTAAAGACGGGTTTTAAAGAAAAAATCCGTTTTATTCTTTTTTCTGGGAAAGGACCAATCGATATTTGATCCGAATATTTTTTTTCAGATTCAGAATATATGCATGTAATACCGGAGTTACACAGGACGCATCATTGTCGAAGATGCGAAAAATGAAAATGGCCGGAAAATTCTTCATGAAAAACAGGTTTCATCGATTGACTTTAAACTCGGTTTGTAGGATAGTATGCAAAATAATTAAATTGTTTTTGATGTGGGAAAATGACGCTAGAAATTTTTATATACTAATTCTATATACTAAATTAAAATGCTATAAAAAAATTTTAAAAGGCTCCATTTTAGAAAAAAAAAATGCTCCAAAAAAGGCTCCAATGCTTATTAAAAAAATCCCGAACTACAATTCCAAAAAAGTACAGGGAATTATTGTTTTATATTTATTTACTTATAATTCTTGAAAACTAAACTTAACAATAAATACATTATTTTTAAAACTTTTCAAATTATCCGTTTGTTATTTAGGCCATTTTTTGTCAGTGGCTTTCCATATGTGGCCATAGCTCCCGTTACCCATTCGATTACTTCTAGGGTTTCATTTTACAACATTTGCTCAAAAAGCTCCATTTTGCAGAAAAGGGCTCCAACAAGAAAATAAAGATCCATTATGGAGCGTTTGCTCCAAAAGTGGCAACCGTGATTCTACTCATCATTACTTATCAAGCCCACATACATCGTTTCTCGATCAGATGAACGATATTAGAGTTGCCACCCCCAGATAAAAAAAAACTCAAATCTTACAGAATTTTAAAGATAGATTGTTCGAACCTTCCTGGCATATATTTAAATCATTATTACTTATCAATCCACCAAATGAACGATATTCGAGTTAAAAGCAAAACAAATAAGTTTGTGTTGTCAGTTATATACAAAATGGTACAGAGTATTACAGTCAGGCTTGACCGACTTTCTTACCTGTTTTCACTTTAAATGTGTACGGAAATGCCCATATGCACATACTGATTTTTTCATATAGCACAGTTCCATTGCAACATTCAGTAAGTCAAGAAAGTGTTTTGACACAGGATAAATTCACATGTTTAAAGTGTTTTGATTAAAAAGGAAAAAATATACATCTGTTCCATATGACATATCGTTCGGAGAACAGATTCGGGTTCAGCGTGAAAAACTTGTCTAGAATCATTAATCAGTTAACCATTTGAGTTCCTTTTCTGAGAATAAATTAATTTTGAAATTTTGTCACTTTCACTTTCTCGACACTTTCAAAAAGAAATGTTTTAGATTTTAAAATTTTTTTAAATAGTAAAACTATAGTTTATTATATATATTTATTTAATATATAGCTTTTATAATAGCGCTGTTCCACTGCATAAAATTCCATCAATGTTAACTTTACATGTTACCTTTAATGCAATGTTAAAATTTGCATGGCAATCAGCTGGGCTGCCTTGTTTTAATTTTTTATAAATGATCCCATGTTTTTCTTCCAGACTTCTATAATTATTTTCTCGTGGTACTAGGACCACGATTCAGATTTATTATTTGTATAAATGTTTATTTTCTACTCAAATGTTAACTGCTTTGGTGATGGTAGTTGTGGAGCTATCGAAATATCGATTCTTTATGTTAACTGCAAACAAATCCATCAATGTTAACTTCCAATGTTAACTTATTCGTTATGTTAAAATTTGGATGACAAACAGATGAGCTGCTTTGTTTAAATATTAATAAATGCTCCTTAGTTCTGCTCACAGACTCATATAATTTTTTCCTCATTGTACTGGGACCAGACGTTTATTTATATTACTTTTTATTTTTTATTCAAATGTTAACTGCTTTGCTGCCGGTAATTGTGGAGCTATCGAAATATGGATAAAATATTGATACTTTATGTTAACATTGACAATTCTATGTTAAATTTTCCCATGTACTCGGTTTGTTCGGGGCGAATACCAACATCACAAACGGATGGACATCCATTTAACATAGCCATGTGTAACTAACTTCTATCCTCATCAACATACGCTTGTACATTGTACGTATCTGTAGCAGTGTAACAAGACTATTAAATCCATCTTTGTTTCATAATATAAAGCAAAGGACGTCCTGTCCCACATCAGCTCTCAATGTGACTCGAACTAGTTCCGAACCGGTACTTAGGGCTGTAGTAGTGGCTCAGCATGTGCTGTTAAGCGCAACACTTTCCAACACTTTTCGGGCGACTTCCGCCTCTTGACAGCGGCCGTCAACGTGACTCGACCTTTTCCGGTTCAATCGTCGAACATGGCAGTCGGTAAAAATAAAGGTCTCTCCAAAGGCGGCAAGAAAGGCGGCAAAAAGAAGGTGGTGGACCCCTTCTCGCGCAAGGATTGGTATGATGTCAAGGCCCCGAACATGTTCCAAACCCGCCAGATTGGCAAGACATTGGTGAATCGCACCCAGGGCCAACGTATTGCCTCTGACTACTTGAAGGGCCGCGTTTTCGAGGTGTCGCTGGCTGACTTGCAGAAAGACATTGACCCAGAGCGCTCTTTTCGCAAGTTTCGCCTAATCGCCGAGGATGTGCAGGACCGCAATGTGCTGTGCAATTTCCATGGAATGGACCTAACCACCGATAAGTACAGGTCAGTTGGAATTTGTTGCATCTGTTAATGGCATCTCACACATGCACACACACACACACACACACACGAGAATTTATTCCGACATTTTCTTTGCACACCCCCAGGTCAATGGTGAAGAAATGGCAAACTCTCATCGAAGCCATCGTGGAGGCCAAGACCGTGGACGGTTACCTGCTGCGCGTGTTCTGCATTGGATTCACCGCCAAGGACCAGCAGTCGCAGCGCAAGACCTGCTACGCCCAGCAGTCTCAAGTCCGCAAGATTCGCGCCCGCATGACTGACATCATCAACAACGAGGTCAGCGGAGCCGATCTGAAGCAGCTGGTCAACAAACTGGCCTTGGACTCGATTGCCAAGGACATTGAGAAGAGCTGCCAGCGCATCTACCCACTGCACGATGTGTACATCCGCAAGGTGAAGGTGCTGAAGAAGCCGCGTTTTGATGTCTCCAAACTGCTGGAGTTGCATGGTGATGGCGGCGGCAAGACCACAGAGGCTGTAGTCTCTGCCGAGGGCGCCGTGGTAGATCGTCCCGAGGGCTATGAGCCGCCCGTGCAGGAGGCCGTTTAAATTGGATTGGAAATGTATCCCATACTGGATAATACACTAAACTTTCTCTACGCTTAGTAGAATCAAAAAATAGTTTGCTTTCTGGTCTTTGTGCTAGCTTGGGGGAGGAGTATTCTTTGCTTTTTCGTTTCAGATTACCAGACATTGGCCGCATTCTCCGGAACCGATGATGCAAACGCAGGGGAGGCTAAGCCCACAAAGAGGTGTGTATGGCAGAGTTTGCAATTTCATTTAGATTGATGATGACTAATTTTTCGTCTCTGGTAATCAATTGATGAACTTTTAATTCTCTGACCTTTGAAATAGGACTCCGCAAGTCCCAGTTCCAAGACTATAACTAATAACTTGACTTTTCAGGTGTCGCAGTGCCCCCGGGTCCCACCAAATGAGCGTAGGAGCACACGTGGGACCATCAACTAACACTTGTCAACTGGTAAGCTGCACATTATTTAGTTGTTTTTCGTCTCACCAGAGCCAAGAACAGAGTCTCGAGAGGATTAAGGCTTACCTACATTTTTTTTTAAATCAAAAAGTGAACGATAATCCTTAAGTATAATGTGCCTATGCCCTTTTAGTGGGCCTATTTACAAGCTGTGATTTTGTATATATATATATTATTCAAATCGGTTGAGTTCTCCGGGAGCTTTAAGTCAAAGTCTTCAGTTTGGCTATAGCCATTTTTATACCCTTGCAGAGGGTATATAAAAATTGTCACGATGTTTGTAACGCATAGAAAAAAGCATTTCCGACCACATAAAGATATATATCTTGATCAGCTTGACGAGCTGAGTTCATTTCCGTTGTCCGTCTGTCCGTCTCCGTCCGTCCGTCCGTCGTCCGTCGTTTCATGCTATCTCCTCCCCAGTTTTGAAGCTATCTTGACCAAACTTTGCAAAAGTCTTTAAATACAAATACGCGCACTGTCGGAATCGGCCGGATCGGATGACTATATCGTATAGCGCCATAGGAACGATCGGTCCAAAACTAGTTCTAAGAGAAAAACTTTTTGTTTTCCATCGTAGCGTCATCAATGCGATATATAAGTTTTATATGCTTCCACACAATTCTGGAAAAATTGATCAAAATCGGTGACTATAGAAAAATGCCATAGGAACGATCGGTCTAAAAACTAATTCTAATGAGTTAAACTTTTTTGTTATCAATGGTAGCGCCTTTCAAAAACTGCAAGGCTATTTAATTTCTATTTTTTCACGTCATCTACAAATAAAATGCACAATAATTTGAAATACACGAAGATTGTGATGATACAGGATAAGTAGGATTACAAATAGAGTTCTAATATTTTCCAATTCAATTGTCGGCAAAGTATTTGTGCGGAATTTATTTGAGCACTTGCTTTTCGATGTGCGGTAGTGTGAAAACTAAAAAGCCCGTTATATGGGTAAATACTCCAAAAAGGGAGAATCATTCAAGCTTTCTAACGGTACGTCACATAGCTCGGAGAAATGTTCACACTGTGAGAAATGGTCGATTGACAGTGTGCAGCTTCTTTTTCTTTTAAGTTCTTGTTCTCCCACATTAACGGATTCCATACTAGGCACAGCTCCACTGTGAATAATTTCATTATACCGAATTAATAATACCCTTAAGGGGGTCTTCTACCTTTGAAAATATTTTTTTTCGATTTTTTTGTTTTGCCTTATTATTACAGCTTGAACATTCCCCTTTCATCCCCTTTAAACCATTTTCAATTATTCGAAATAGTTTAGCAGATATATCCGTTTTAGTGGAGCAATGTTCTTGCCAATGTGAGTATTTTCAACGTTGCTGAAAACTTTAACCGCGTTTTTCTCTAAACCACGTTTTTTGACCTGGTAGCCATGATTGGGCCAGTTCTACGGAACCGATTTTGATCAGCCATGTTGCAATCGACGCAGAATTGATGTAATTCTGGCCCGTACCTCAATCATGAAGATAAAAATTTTTTTACTATTTTTTTACACTAAACAACAAAAAAAAATCGTCGAAAATCTAATTTTTTTTTTAAATGTTTGTAAATTTTAGAAAAAAATTTTTTTTTTATGATTGAGGTACGGGCCAGAATTACATCAATTCTGATCATAACCTCATTTACCGTTTTCAATTTCGATAATATGGAGTCCCGGAATCATGGCCACCACCTCTACACCTTTTTTTTTGAGGCCTTATTTGGCAGGCCGATAACTTTTTGAACAGCCCTCGAATTCCAACATTTTTTTTTTTATTTTACTATTTAATTAATTAGTAACACAAAACAAAAAACCATATTGAAAAAACTCTTATGGTTTTCTCTCCAGAATTTTTGTAAAAAACACTCATAAAACACTCGTCAAAGGTAGAATACCCCCTTAATAATAGATTATAAGACGAATGAGCATTATATAGAATATCGTTCTTCATTGGGTCCAAGGAGGTTAAATTTTGGGACTCATCCGAGTATAGAATGCTTGACCACTCAGATTCACCTCAATGTTTCTTCTTCTAACGAAAGCAAACTTTCCTCATTCGATTATTTAGAAGTTGCTTTTTGGCAGGTGGTGTCCCTCACATTAGGTGCATCTCATTTAGCCAACGTTGAGTACTTCGATCTGAAATATCTTATGAATGCTTTCCCATTTTTTAAACGATCTTTGGAGGCTCGTTCTCAAAATAACACGATCCTCTGTCCGATCCTTTCTTTCTCTCCAATTTTATTCCAAAATCGCCGCACTGATCCTTCACAGAAATTAATTTGATCGCTAGTTTAGTAATTAAAACATTTTGCTCAGCCAATGCAGTAACTTTTGGCTAATTTGTAAGGAGTTCCAAATAAGTTCCAAGTTCATTTAACTGAGACGTCAAAGACTACACAAAAATAGAACTAAAGATCGACAGCGACTTTCACAAATAAAACTTGCACGAATAGAATAAACTTTGCTTGGACATAAATTGAAGAAATCAAAGGTTTTGGGGTATTCTCAATTTTGTTGCGTTCGGAAAATAGATTTTTCCACAAGTTTTAGGTGGGTTGTACTTTCGATGAACCATGATGAACTATTATTTGCTACTCTTGAAAACATTGATGAAAATGATCACCTTTGCAACTGAAGTTTCTATTTGCTCCGTTAAGCATAACCAAACCATATTTAGTTTCCATTTCTAATAATTATTTTTTACTTGCAGATGCTTTCAAGGACTCGGACGGGGGCGGTCCGAAAAGGTAAGTAATCGTGTTTAAACCTAAATGTGAATCTTTCGAGTTGGATGTGCACTTGTAGAACAGGATGAATTTTTATTTGCTACTCTTGAAAACATTGATGAAAACTAACACCATTTCAACTGAAGTTTCTACGTGTTACTTTCGTGCATCACTAACCGAATAATCAAATTTCCTTTTGTTATAAAAACCGATTTCTTTTTATTATAGATACACACAAGGATTCCATGTGACGTCGTCTTTTATTTACAATGTAAGTGTAAACTTTAAAATGATTTTTGATTAAAACGCCAGGAACCGAAAATAATTATAAAGATGACGAAATAATAAATATTTTGTTAGCAAACTTATAAATATACACTCCCCACCAGTAGAATAGGACACTCCTTATTAACAACAAATTATTTATTTACCAAAAAGCGAACAAATTCGGGGCCAAAATTAGGACCCCAAATTTGTTCTGTTTTTGGTAAATAATTTTTTGTTAATAATTAAAACTTTGTCGCCAAGTCTTTCTTCTGGATATATTACAACAAAAGACCTTTAATTAAAAACAAAAATTAAGTCTCTAGCATGCTTTGTTTGGAAGCAGTTGCCAATATAAAACAGACATAAGGATTGTCCTATTCTATTGGAGGGGAGTGTATACATATATGGGATAATATTATCGAAATTTAATTATCCATTAAATTGTTAATTCCAAATTGAATCAACTATATTTATTTGAAAGACCCTGTAGTTTTATTGAAACGACAATAAGCTAGAGTTTTATTCAGGGATCGTAATTATTATAATTTTTAATTTAAAAATTACAAAATAAGAATTATTTACTGATTTTTTTCAATAAATTGGCAAATAACTCTTTTTTTAACCCAAAAATATTAATTACAAAATAATTCTTAAATTTCAATTGTAATATATAAATTGCGGAATAACTCTTATTTTCAATTTTTTTTTTTTTTAATCTTCCATAAGCTAAAAATACTGCAAAATGAATTTCCGCGATTTCTTGAAAACAAGAACTGATAGAGAAAATCCGAGACCAGTTTTGGAATCAGTGCACAAAACTGAAACAGAATTTTGCATCGAGAAGGTAGAGGAAAAATTTTTTATTCTATAATCTTCCCAAAATTTCATTATATTCTTATTTGTATCAATTGGCTTAGAAGAATATCCGTTAATTTCGGTCATGACTAATTTTAACTGTCACTGTTGTCATCCGAATGCTCATTCCCCGAGCACACCTCACATGAATTGAGATTCTATTTTAAATTATTTAGGTGCTTTGTGACGTATTGTCTGACTAGTCGATTTATACGATGACACCGGCTTCTTTTCAGATCCCTCCTACAATGCGATGTCTTATTTTTGTTGTTACCGTTTTGAAATTTTGTGATTCTTAATATTGATCCTTTAAGGACATGTGATATATCAATAGAAAGGTATTGAATCGTAGATCTAATATATATTTTAACTTTTGTGAAGCACCGCTTGGTTCTAAAGATATTTAAATTCAATTTTTATTTTCAATTTTTAAAACAAAAATTGAAAAATAACTCTTATATTCAATTTTTAAAATAAAAATTGACAAATAAGAATTATGTCGCAATTTTTTTTATAAAAATCAAAAATAATTATTATTTCGCAATTTATATATTAAAATTTAAATTTAATAATTATTTGGTAATTAATTTTTTTAGGTTAAAAAATAAAAGTTATTTGCCAATTTATTTAAATAAATTAAAAATAAAAATTTAATTTTTGTTGGTTTGCGCACTCAAAAACAACTCCCGTATTGTTTTTACATTCATCTAAGACCATTTTTCCACTTTGATTTTTTTAAACCCCATAACTCTTATTTGCGATCCCTGGTTTTATTTGTATCTAAAAATAATTCAATTGTTGTTTATTGTATTTCCCAATTTTTATATTAAAATTTTGAATCGTGATGATATTTTATTTGCTACTCTTGAAAGCACTGATGAGAATTAACACCATTGCAGCTGAAGATTCTGCCAAAGAATGTCCATATATATAGCCTTTAGTTACGCAATAAGTTACAACTAAATTTGTTCTCTCTTGGCTTACAGGAAACTTGGCATGTGTGTGTGTGTGCGTCGTCGCATGGCATGAACAAAAAGTAAGTACCAATTTTCTGGTATATAAGATTAAAGTGTTTGGGCTTCATCTGATGAGAAATTTATTGATTTCGAAAAAAAAAACCATGTGAAATGTCAATTTTAAGATAGTAGAACTGACTGCTGTACCTTGTACTCTATAGATATTGTGATTTCGGCTTTGACATAATATTAGATACTTTCTACTTTGCAGATGACTTCCTCCTCTTGCAAAATGCACATCTATGGACAACGACGACATGGTAAGTTTCACTATAAAATAGAATTGAATAAGAAAATACACAAACCCATGATGACAAACATACCCAGCTCGCTTCGATAAACCATGAAGAGAACTGTTCCTAATCCAACGCAAAATTTACATATTGCTGATAAAAGCCGTAGAAATACATTTTTTATTTCAGCAGTTATCTTACATTTTCTGATGTGTTTTTTTTTTTTTTTTTAGGAATTCTTCAACTTCATCTACGATTCCCCTAAGCAATTGTATTGCCAATACAGCTTTGGACTATCTGCATTTTTATTCAGCTGCGGACCGGAGGCAAGGTACGTCTACATCTACATAATTGTATTGCAGTTAACAGTTTCTAACAGGGAATCAAATAGAATCGTATTTCGCATTTATGTTTCCGTAAATTGTTCTGAATATGCTCTTCATTTTTATAATTTAAAAGTCCTTTAAAACCAAAGAGTTCACGGAGTGGACGGGCAGCGTTCACTCATTTGTAATTCAAAAATTAAACACAATAAACTTTATCCCGGAAAATAAATGTTCTAAGAACAGAAAGAAAAACTTTTTTTGGAAATCAAATACATAGATCGCAGCTCTGGAAACTTTATCGATCACCAATTATTGCATTAAAGACAGACAAGCTTCAAGCTTTTAATCTTAATTTCAACAAATGAATTTCTAAATATTCAAATTTTTTGTTTATAAATGTAAATAAATCTACATTTGCAATCTTCGTCCGATTTTGGTAATTTTTGTTGTCAAATTTTCATTTACAGTGCGAACTGTAAGATCCAAATTGGTTTTGGTTTATATGCCAGTATTTGTTGGAATATAAATTTCATTATTTAAAAAAACAAAATATTCATTCATTAAATGCATCCTGTTCAGAAAATATAAGAGGTTGGAAATTAACCGAAATTTGGTTGTAGCGGATTTTCGTGACGTGGTTATTTTTAGCATGTTTGTTTTGTAGGGTTCCAACATGTTTTATCAAATACTGTATATACAGGCTTGTTCCGGTTTTCACTTTCGACAAAATGTGTCGAATTCGTATGTGGTCATGTGATGTTGTGTAAAATTGATTGAGTCAATCGGCTTAATGCATTCGAAGTCGAGTTTGTTCCATTAAAATTCATTTTAAAGTAAAGGATTGATACCGGTTACCTTGATTGTGTATTACAAAAGAGATCATGTACCACATTCGAGTTCACTTAAGTGAAAACCGGAACAGGCCTGATAGTTTAATTTTATTAGCTATATTTATACACTTGCAAACTGTATATTAATTTTGCCCAGAAATTTGTAACGCATAGAAATATTCAATTCCGACCCCATAAACTATATACATTCTTGATCAGGACGACGAGCTGAGTTCAATTCCGTCTGACTGCCCGTCTGTCTGTCTGTTTCTACGCAAACTAGTCCCTCAGTTTTGAAGCTATCGAGCTCAAATTTTGCACAGAGTCTTCTTTTTACTGCACGCAACTAATATGTCGGAACCGGCCGGATCGGATGACTATATCATATAGCTGCCATAGGAACGATCGGTCTAAGAACTAGTTCTAGTGAGAAAAACTTTGTTGTTTTCCATCGTAGCGGCACAAATCTTGGTGTATGTTAGTTTTATATGCTTCCACATAATTGTGAAAAAATTTATCAAAATCGGATGATTATATCATAGCTGCCATATAAAGGGTCGGTCAAAAAACTATTTCTAGTAGGAAAAACTTTTTTGTTTTTCATCGTAGTGTCAACAATCTTGGTATATATTAGTTTTATATGTTTCCACACAATTTCGAAAAAATTTATCAAAATCGGATGACTATATCCTATAGCTGCCATAGGAACGATCGGTCGGAAAATAAGTTTTATTGAGAAAAACTTTTTTGTTTTCCATCGTAGCGTCACTAATCTTGGTATATGATAGTTTTATATGATTTCACATAATTCTGAAAAAATGTATCAAAATCGGAGCACTATAGCAAATAGGTGCCATAGAAACGGTCGGTCAAAAAACAAGTTCTAGTGAGAAAAACTTTTTTGTTTTCTATCGTAGCGTCCCCAATCTTGGTATATATTAGTTTTATATGCTTTCACATAATACAGGAAAAATTTATCAAAATCGGATGACTATAGCATATAGCTGCCATAGGATCGATTGTTCGGAAAATGTGTTTTAATAAGAAAAGTTTTTTTTATGGTATCAAATTTTTATTATCAAAGATTTAAAAATTTTTAATATCTGATATTTATATCCTATATATATTTTACAGGTTAAATCAGTTGGAGTAAAGTTTTTCAAGTGTATTAAAACTTCGGCACAGTCGAAGTTAGCTTTGCCTTCTCCTTTTTTTTTTTTTTTTACTAATTTATTTGGTATACGGTTCCGGCTTGGTTCCCTGTTCTAAAATAATGATTTGTCTACGGATTCCCCATCATTTCAAATAAATGAGAAATGTATTACACTGAACTTAAAAAAAGGCCCCCTAACTCGAAATTATAGAACCTGAGCGTCATTTACAATACGATTTCTTTTCTTTTTTAGGCTGGCGTTGAACAGTTGCCTCAACTAAATGGTCATTGGCACTCATATGCAAGTAAGTATCCCAAATAGTTTCCTCAATTTTAACGTACTTCCATTGTGATGACAAACATACCCAGCTCGCTTCGATAGACCATGAAGAGAACTGTTCCTAATCCAACGCAAAACTTACAAATTGCTGATAAAATCCGTAGAAATAATTTTTTTTCCTTTGCCGTCTCAGCTCTGACTAACGTCTTCGAATGTTTGTTTTATTTTTTTTTAGAAAAACATTCTCAACCGACAACACTTCTAACTTCGATTACATCTTCATATGCAATTGGTGAAATTTTGAATGCTAAAAGTAAATCTTGAACTTCCTAATATAAGCCTGAGTGTCCTGAGGTCGCTGATTTTGCAAGTAAGTAAAACGAATAGTTTCAAGTATAAAAATAAATTGAAATTGTGATGACAAACATACCCAGCTCGCTTCGATAAACCATGAAGAGAACTGTTCCTAATCCAACGCAAAACTTACAAATTGCTGATAAAATATGTAATAATACATATAATCTGTTTCATTGCCGTCGCAGCATTTACTAACGTCTTTGTTGGTGTTTTATCGATTTATTTTCAGAAAAATTTCAAACCGAAACAATTTTTAAAGTCGATTGCAGCTGCACATTGAATTAATGAAATTTGAAGCACGGATTAACTATTCATTTGCTCAGCTGGCATCGTTTTATAGGTAAGTCTGCATCTACATAATTTTACAGCGGTTAAGAGTTTGTAATGATGATTTTACTTTGGATTCCCCATCATTTCAAATAAATGAGAAATGTATTACACTGAACTTAAAAAAAAGGCCCCCTAACTCGAAATTATAGAATCTGAGCGTCATTTACAATACGATTTCTTTTCTTTTTTAGGCTGGCGTTGAACAGTTGCCTCAACTAAATGGTCATTGGCACTCATATGCAAGTAAGTATCCCAAATAGTTTCCTAAATTTTAACGTACTTCCATTGTGATGACAAACATACCCAGCTCGCTTCGATAAACCATGAAGAGAACTGTTCCTAATCCAACGCAAAACTTACAAATTGCTGATAAAATATGCCCAATCTTATTTTGTTTTATTTTTTTAAGTTCAACCGTCGCAACATTTACTAACGTCTTTTTTGATTTTTATCGATTATTTTCAGAAAAAATTTCAAACCTAACACGAACACAACTTGTGATAAAATAATCTGTTTCATTGCCGTCGCAGCATTTACTAACGTCTTTGTTGGTGTTTTATCGATTTATTTTCAGAAAAATTTCAAACCGAAACAATTTTTAAAGTCGATTGCAGCTGCAATTTGAAGCACGGATTAACTATTCATTTCATCAGCTGGCATCGTTTTATAGGTAAGTCTGCATCTACATAATTTTACAGCGGTTAAGAGTTTGTAATGATGATTTTTCTTCGGATTTCCCATCATTTCAAATAAATGAGAAATGTATTACACTGAACTTAAAAAAAAAGGCCCCCTAACTCGAAATTATAGAATCTGAGCGTCATTTACAATACGATTTCTCTTTCTTTTTTAGGCTGGCGTTGAACAGTTGCCTCAACTAAATGGTCATTGGCACTCATATGCAAGTAAGTATCCCAAATAGTTTCCTCAATTTTCACGTACTTCCATTGTGATGACAAACATACCCAGCTCGCTTCGATTAACCATGAAGAGAACTGTTCCTAATCCAACGCAAAACTTAAAATATCTGATTTTCTGTTTAGATATTTTTTATTTGAACATTTTTAAGACGCACTTACTGATTGATCTCTCTCCCTCTCACTCTGTTACAGATCGCTGCAACTGGCGCCTTCTCATACCGCCGTCGAACAGGTTATATCTTCAAAGAGAATAATATAAAAATATTGAAATATTTTTTTTCCATGCTGCTTGGATTAGAAATTAAAACAAAATTAAATTCGCCCAATTTGGATATCGATTGTAATTTGACGAGTTTTCAGAATTGATATGCAGTAGAGGAATTAATGATTAATTTTAGACAGGTCTTTAACTGTATATTGGACCCTTAGTTTTCCTGGCTGAAATATAAATTTACAGTTGATTTACTAGAGACCTTGAAATAAATAATAATAGTTGAAATAAATAAATTTTACCTATTCCATCCAAATTGTAATCTTACTTACCATTATCCCCAAAAATATGCACAATTTTCGTATCATTAGATATATATATGCCGACGACTGTAATTTTGAATGTAATTAAAACAAAAATAAAGGAAGATAAACTATAATTGCAAATTTTTTGATTGATTACATAATATTTATGGGGGGTTCAGCACAACACAGTGCAAAAAAAAAAAAAAAAACAAATGAGGCACGCGTGGTCGTAGGCATTTGTAACAATGCAAAAGGTCTGCGAGATTGGTGGTACACCTTAATCGCTTGGTCAAGAATTAAAGCCGACAGAGTTGAAGTTACGCTTTGATTTTTAAGAAGTTCAAATAATTATTTTAATATAATATGAAGGGCATACAACCACTATGACTTCCTAGAGATGACAGATAATACTTGAAAATTTGGGAACATTTTCTCTTGGTCAAACCCTTTGTTATAATAAATTCGAATCTACAGTTGGGTCTTCCTTGAATACCGACTAGGCCCTCTTATTTTCAAATAAATCATTCATATCCAAATAACTTCTCATTAATACTGGCTTTTTAGGTATTAAAACATGTTTTATAGGGGACAGATGGTCCCCTCAATGCGCGTTCGTCTGATCGCTTACTGATTTAATGTTTTCCAACTCTTTAGATATACAGGCCTGTTCCGGTTTTCACTAAAGTGAATTCGAATATGGTACTTAATCAATTTTCTAATAAACGATCAAGGTAAACGGAATCAAACATTTAATTTTAAATTACTTTTGATGCGTCAAAGTCGACTTCAAATGCATCCAGATGGTTCACTCAATCAATTTTACACAACAACACGTGTACCATATATATTACGTATACCAAAATATTGAGTTTCAAACGGAATAGCATTTGAAATCCGAGAGCGCTTGTCGATCTACTTTAAAAGAGTTAACTCTTAAGAGTATGGTTGTACCACAGACATTCTACGAGAATTCTAAGGTCGATACGCATCTCGTTAGAATACCTTTGGCTGTACGATGATTAGATATGAATCAAATATGATTTGTATGTGGGTTGCTATTTAAGTTTCTGGCCTAGGTCACTTCTAGCTATTTTAGGACCAATTGGCCTTTTCCCAAAAAAAGTTTGGACTTTTATCGATAAAAGCTCCATACAACTCTTTCATGTGTGACCACGTTTGATATCGATTAACGATTAATCAAAAACTTACCTCGCCAGAAAAATGGAATTAACTCGTGAAAATTTTCGTGCAATCATTTTTCACAAATTTCGACGTGGATTATCACGACAAGAGTGCAACGATGAACTTAAATCTTTGTATGGCGATGAAGCACCATCCTATAGCACTGTGAAAATTGGTTTAATGAATTCAATCGCGGGCGACGCTCGCTCGAAGACGAAGGTCGTGAAGGTCGTCCAAAAACAGTGGTTGTGCCAGAAAACATTGATGCCGTGCGTGAACTGATAATGCAAGATCGTCATGTGACATACCGTGAGATAGAGGCATCCTTGGGCATTTCTTCCACCAGCATACATTCGATATTGCATGAACACCTGGGCGTAAAAAAGGTTTGTTCTCGTTGGATCCCGCACAATATGACAATCGCTCAAAAAAAGGCTCGTGTGGATTGGTGCAAAGAAATTTTGAAAAAATATAATCGCGGTGTTTCAAAAGACGTTTATAAGATCGTCACAGGTGACGAATCATGGATCTATGCTTGTGAGCCCGAAACAATACAGCAAGCGACCGTGTGGGTCTTCGAAGACGAGCCAAATCCAACGAAAGTCGTTCGTGGAAGAAACACTTCGAAGCAAATGGTCGCCTGTTTCTTCGGTAAAACTGGTCATGTGGCGACTGTTCCGCTTGAGCAACGTAGGACGGTCAATTCTGAGTGGTTCACCACAATTTGTTTGCCTGAAGTCTTCGGAGAAATTCAAAAAACGAACAAGAGAAGACAGATCATTGTGCACCATGACAATGCGAGCTCTCACACATCGGCTCACACCAGCGCCTTTTTGACCGCCGAAATCGTCGACTTGACTTGGCACACAATGACTTCTTTTTATACCCGCACTTCAAGGGAAAAATGCTTGGTCAACAATTCTCGTCGCCAGAAGATGCTGTTGAAGAGTTCAAAAACCATGTTTTGGAGGTGGCTTCATTACTATTGGACCATGAGTGCTACAGAAATACGAAAATTTGGAAAATCTTTGAATCTATCTATCCGAGTCTTCTGGAAATTTCATTTCGGTCAAGGGCACTTCCGACTTTACCAAATCAAAAGACGGGAAATCAACTCAATGTAATTTGATAGCAAAATTGACTGTACAAAATTCTGCATCTGAAGTGTTCCCAATTGAGCCGCAGTGCGTCGGGCCTGGTTTGTTGATGTCAGTTTTGAGGACGACCTCCACAACGGTTCCAACTCATTTAACGGAGGAGAAAAACGACTGCTGCAGCAATTCTTTGTATGTGCCAACATAAATGCAAAGTGTATGTACATATAATTGCTTCAATGACACTGTGTCTGTGCGACAGAGAATAAGTCCGTCAACTCGAAAGGGGCTAAAGCACAAAGCTGGGCTTTGTATTGCGGTCGGCTTTCAAAGCGGGCTGAGTCAACGCAAGCCCTAACCAAAGCTCGAAACTCTCGAAACTCCACAAGCTCAAAAACCCGATCTCGATCCCACTATAAATAGAGGTGACGCGGGCCCGGTGGTCTCCATTCGCTGTTTACTTTCGCCTGAAGCGGACTACGTTCCCAGTTGTTGATCGCAGTGTTGCTGCTTTTTCGCGCTGTCGTTGTTGTTGTTGTTATGGTCGATTTGTCCATCGGCGGTTAATATCAAAGAGCATTTCCAGTGGAAGAAACTTCTCGTTGTTACAAATACAAAATGAATGCAATTGCTGCCATCATCCCGGTGCTTGTCCTAACGGTCCTTGTGGCCCCTTCCATGGTTGCGGGGGCCGAGGAAAAAGTGGTAGCATCGAGCGAAGCGGGTGGCGATGGTGAAATCAGAATCTACAAACGTCTAATACCCGCTGACGTGCTTCGAGGTGAGTGTTAGGGCAGTGGAATATTTTGTGGTTAACTTTTCAGCACATTGCGATTCGCAGAAAGGGGCACCTGCGCAGTTCGAATGAGATTTGTACATATTTACTTGCTAATATAAGCATGTATGTATGTGGTCGATTTGTCGGCGGGAACTCCCACCACTGCACAGTGGTTTTTTAACCCTTTTTTGTGCATAAACTCTTCACACAGTTAAAGCCTAAAAACAGAGAGTTTGGTTTTTCAGATTCATCTAGACAAAATTATCCGAGAATTATCTATAGCTCGCTCCAACTGATCCTACAGATAGCATATATGTAGAAAATTCATGTTAGTTTCTTGCAGAATCTAATTGTTTGCTTCAAAAATTTGACCATTTATAAAAAAGGTTTTTTTTCATAAATACCCATTTTTCGACTGTTCGGATCTATGGCAGATGCCGGATACAGTTTATGAATTCCTATTCTTATTTATAACGTTTTAAATCTATAAATACGGCTGCTGCCTTGTGAAGTTAATATTCGAAATCTGGAAAAAAAAATCAAATGATTTAATGCCTAAAAAATGGTGGAAATATACCACTGTGCCCTGCGGAACAGTCATTCTCATTGACGTGAGCGGCTCGGTCGTTGTCGTAGTCGTACGACGAAAGCGAAAGCCAAATTTAAAACTAACCCAATGCATTGGCTTGGATTGACGCTTGAGCGCGTTTCGAAAGCCGTTCGGCTAGCGTAGTATATGTATGTATATGTATGTATATATGTGTGGATATGAATGCAGACTTTTTGGTCTGTTTGGCACAAGGTCATTAGCGGAGGTGTCCGCTAGTTATTGCATCAAATTTATTGGTTGACAAGAGTTATGTGTGCGCTCACACGCATTTGTTGACAGTCTTCGCTGGGTGTGGGATGCAGTGGATGTCCCTAAATGTATATATCTGGTGAACCAGTTTGCCACCGTCCGCGGCGACAGCAACTGGCAATCGTAAGCGTGTTACGCAACCCGCCTTAAAGATACAGACATGATCTGGCGTCTTATATAGCGGTCTTATGATCCTGTGAACTCAACTGGTTTCCGCTGCCTGCTTTCAGATTTTCCGGGCATGTGCTTCGCATCCACTCGCTGTGCTACGGTGGAGCCGGGAAAGTCATGGGACCTGACTCCTTTCTGCGGTCGTTCAACTTGTGTGCAAAACGAGGACAACGCTGCAAAGTAAGTGTTGGTTATCCGAAATTTCGTTCTGCTTTATTGATGACAATGTTTTCCCCCAGGCTTCTCGAGCTCGTGGAGGATTGTGGCCCGCTGCCGTTAGCCAATGACAAGTGCAAACTAGACACCGGCAAAACTAACAAGACCGCACCGTTCCCATACTGCTGTCCCATTTTCACCTGCGAGCCGGGCGTCAAGCTGGAATACCCGGAGGTTGGAAAGGAGGAGGACAAGAAGAACGTCGAGTGATAATGTATCGTGTGCTATCTCGGGCATTGATTGGATCATCAATTTGTTATGCCGTTTTATCGACATTTATCAATTAAATGCAATTTGTTTGAATCGGTTTGATGGACTGCCATTTATGTTTCGATTATTTGTGTGGGTTAGATTGAGGCGTCGCATTTCCGACGAAACCAGACTATGGCGAGAATTGCTACTCATCAAGACTGCAAATTAGACAGATGGTTTGGTACGAAGGTTCGAAGAAAGAACTTTTCATAAACTTTAAGGTATATTCCAAAAATTTCATACAGATCGGCTGAAAAATAACGATTGGCCACCAACGCCCCCCACTTTTCGACCTTTGTAGTAAAATTTCCCAGAAACAAAAATATGTTTTCCATTTAGTCGGCATATAAAGCTTACAATCGGAATTTCAAATCAATTTTTAGTCCAAACTAATACCTTCGGTAAAGAGTATAACAAGTAAGAAAGTCGGTCAAGCCCGACTGTAATATACTCTCTACCTGTTTGTATGTAACTGATAACTTTAAAGTGTGAGGTTTTTTCAAAATCTGGGGGTGGCAACTCTTTCGACTATAGTTCATCTGGTTGAAAAACGATGTATGGGGGCTCGATAAGTAATGATGAGTAGAATTACCTTAGTACATAACTCGTAAAATTATAAATTTATTATTTATGCAGCTTTTTTTAGAGATGCGCGTTTTGTAGAAGAATCACGGTTGCCACAGTTGGCGTTTTTGCGCCAAAACTGGTGTTTTTTTTTTGCGGTTGGCGCATTGGCACTTTTTTTTTGGAACTGGCTCTTTTTGCTTATGATTGATGATATGAATCGAATCAATTGTCGGCTTATAACTGGATCCTCTTGATCAGAAAATATTTATATAAATGAAAATTATTTGAGGTGTGTTTATACTTCCAAGTCTAATGGCCATTTCAAACAACCTTTTCAAATCACATTGGTTTTTATGAAAACTAAGATGAATGACGATACAGAAAAAACAACCACAATGTTTATATTTTGTTCTTAAGATACAAATTTTTTTATTTAAATGTGTAAAATTGATTTTTTTTCTTTAAAAACCAATTTTTTCCCAATTTTAAGTAATTCTTAAAAATGTTCAATAAATTTAAAAAATTCCGAAATTATTTTTTTCAGTAAACGTAGGTGCCCTTCAATTTACTACATTCGCAATTTTTATATATCATACTACGGGAACTTGCAATTTTTTTTACCAAATTTTTCTACCAAAAATACAATACATAACATTAAAGTATAGGAAAACAAAGAAAAAGTCAAGAAACAATATTGTAGACATTTAAGAATTATTTTATTTTTTTCAACTCACTTAAAAAAGTTAAAACGAGAATTTTTAGAACATTTTAAAGAATTATTTAAACTTGGAAAAAAAGAGAATTTAAAAAAAAAAAAATCCACATTTTCCACATTAATATTAAAATATTAAAAAAAGTTATTTATCTTATACCCCGTTTATACGCACAGTACGGTATTTATATTACCGTGGTAAAAAACTTACCACTGTTTATACGTGTAGCTCAAAAGCAACTCTGTGCGAGGGAGTTGCCACATGGGTAGGATTAATTAAATATGTCAAACATTTAAAATTGTCAAATGAGTGAGGAAAAAATTATTATTTGCATGAGGCAAAGCCAGGAGCGGGCATCAAACTTTGTGCGTCGTTGCATGGAAAGGAGGCATTCGCGCATGATGGAAATTATAAAAAATTGTGTTGCCAGATCGACGCATATTACTTTATCCTGGTAGACAAAAATGTTCAGGGTAACTTATCACGATAACATTTATTCGCGTATAAGTGTTTATATTGACAAATACGCGGTAAGTTACCGCGTATTTCGCCACATATAAACGGGGTATTAGTTTACATAAAAACCAATGTGGTTAAAAAAGGTTATATGATATGGCCATCAGACTTGAAAGTGTAAACATTCCTCACATAAATATCTTCGAAACAAAAGGAACCAGGGCAAAACGGACGATTGATTTGAATTCAGAATTTAAAAAAAAAAATAAAAACTTGATATCTGCTCTGTTCCAAAACCTTGTATACGTGAGTATTTTTGTTATTCAGAAAGAAATATTTTTAATATAATAAAAAAAATATAACATTAATAACCGAAAAAAAATATTTTGGCTCTTTTTTAACGAATTTGGCTCTTTTTTATTTTTTTTGGTGCTAAAAAATTTTCTCAAGTGGCAACCGTGAGAAGAATGTTTGTAGGTATCATCGATAAATCGATAAATATTTATATGTATGGCCGATAGACGTCCTGTGTATGTATGCTGTTTTGGCGGTTCGAAATTGAAACATACAGGGAATATGTATGAAAGGAGGGGTAAACGCCACCAGACGGCGGATAAGGGAACGATCGACGGAGGGGAGTCTATCGCTATCCTCTTCATTGAGCTTCAGGAGAAGATCGGGGGGCGAGGAAGATATTAATAGAGACAAATGGTCTTGCTCGCACCTATTCTTTCAAAGGGCTTAAGCCTTGGCCTTGAAATTGGCCATTGAACCGGGACGGGGGAAATTGGGTCAGCAGAGGAATCTTAGGATTATGAAACGAGGGCATATAAGAGACCGAAGTGGCGGCCTTACCGGTAGTAATACAGCCAAGCGAACGGTAGAGCATGTTATAAGGGCAAAATCAGTGTCGACTGCCCGGCAAAAATGTTTGGGGAATCATAAAAACCCGTACATGTAACGCGCCAAAAGCTAAAATTGTGCATTTTCCAATTCAGTGGCGAGCAGATTTAATAACTAAAGGAAAACTCATATTTTGTGGGAATTCCAAACACGTGAGTGTGCAAAAGAAAAGTGTAGTGGTTAGTGGAAAATCAAGTTGTCCATCTCAATTTCGTTCCAGCGTGGTCTGGTGGAACTCCACAACGCCACTGGCCACGGGTCTTTTTTTTAAATTTCTGGATATTTTCCTGAGGCGGAAATTCAGATTTTGATCCCAGCGAGTCCATTTGTTTTCTTGAAAAATTTAATGGGAGACATCTCAACGCCCATTAGGAACTGGATTCAGCAGCCAATTCCAAGAAATTTCAAGTGAGTCTGTTCCTAAAAGTGTGCGACTACATGCTGGCCAAAGGCCTGTGTCCTGTTGTTTTGGTTGGCGAGACCTGTCCAAAGTTCAGCGTTCATGCCAGGAGATAGAGTCGACGCTCACCGACAGGAGTCATATATTATACATACATTATTCATATTCATTTTTTTTCGGTTACAATTTTTTCTTTTGTTGATAATATTTATTATTTACATATGTATTTTTATACACTTGAAAAGTGTATATTAATTTTGCCCAGAAGTTTGTAACGCATAGAAATATTCATTTCCGACCCCATAAACTATATATATTCTTGATCAGGACGACGAGCTGAGTTCATTTCCGCTTGTCCGTCCGTCCGTCTGTCTGTTTCTACGCGAACTAGTCTCTCAGTTTTAAAGCTATCGAGCTGAAATTTTGCACAGAGTCTTCTTTTTACTGCACGCAACTAATATGTCGGAACCGACCGGATCGGATGACTATATCATATAGCTGCCATAGGAACTATCGGTCTAAGAACTAGTTCTAGTTAGAAAAACTATTTTGTTTTCCATTGTAGCGGCACTAATCTTGTTATATGTTAGTTTTATATGCTTCCACATAATTCTGGAAAAATGTATCAAAATCGGAAGACTATAGCATATAGCTGCCATATAAACGGTCGGTCTAAAAACTAGTTCTAGTGAGAAAAACTTTTTTGTTTTCAATCGTAGCTTCACCAATCATGGTTTGTATAAATTTTATATGCTTCCACGTAATTCTTAAAAAATTTATCAAAATCGGAAGACTATAGCATATAGCTGCCGTATAAACGGTCGGTCTAAAAACTAGTTCTAGTGAGAAAAACTTTTTTGTTTTCAATCGTAGCATCCCCAATCTTGGTATATATTAGTTTTACATGCTTTCACATAATTTTGAAAAAAATTATCAAAATCGGATGACTATAGCATATAGCTGCCATATAAACGGTCGGTCGGAAAATGTGTTTTACTAAGAAACGTTTTTATACCCGTTACTCGTAGAGTAAAAAGGGTATACTAAGTTCGTGCAAATGTATGTAACAGGCAGAAGGAAGCATTTCCGACCCCATAAAGTATATATATTCTTGATCAGCATCAATAGTCGAGTCGATATAGACATGTCCGTCTGTCCGTCCGTCCGTCCGTCCGTCTGTCCGTCTGTCTGTATGAACACCTAGATCTCAGAGACTATAAGAGCTAGAGCTACCATTTTTTCAGTGTAGACTTGTATTGTCTGCACGCAGATCAAGTTTGTTTTAAATTTTTGCCACGCCCCCTCCCGCCCCCGCAATTTGAAAAATACCGCATATCTATCACAATTTTGAAAATAGATTGTTCGGACCTTCTAGACATATATTTTAATCATCATTACCTATCGATCCGCCATACATCATTTTCAGATTTTAATCCTCATTACCTACCGATCCGCCATATATCATTTCTTGATCAGATGAACGATAGAAAAGTTCCCGCCCCCGCAATTTGAAAAATACCTCAAATCTCCCACAATTTTGATAATGGATTGTTCGAACCCTCTTCACATATATTTTAATCATCATTACCTATCGATCCTCAGTACATCATTTTCTGATCAGATTAACTATAGTAAAGTTCCCGCCCCGCAATTTAAAAAATACCTCATATCTCCCACAATTTTCGAAATAGATTGTTCGAACGTTCTAAATATATATTTAAATCATCATTACCTATCGATCCTCCATACATCATTTCCCGATCACATGAGCTATAGAAGAGTTGCCACCCCCGCAATTTGGAAAAAAAACTCATGTCTTCCACAATTTGGGCATGTTTTGATCTAATAAAATAATCTTAAATAAACCCTACCCTGAGTAACGGGTATATCGAAGTCGAGCAGGGCCGACTTCAACTTACGCTCTCGTTTTTTATGGTATCAAATTTTTATTATAATGATTTAAAAATTTTAAATGTTTGATATCTATATCCCATATATATTTTTCCAGTTAAATCAGTTGGAGTAAAGTTTTTCAAGTGTATTAAAACTTCGGCACAGTCGAAGTTAGCTTTGCCTTCTCGTTTTTATATTCGTTATTTATTACCTATTTATATTTATATATATTTTTGTTGTAACTGTCCCGTGCCGTCGTCCTTGGTGGTTGTTCTCGCCTCTCGATAGGTATTTTGTTGATCTCCATAGACATAGAATTTTGTGACGTGCCCCTTATCCATCCCAACGGACCTCCGTTAGGATAGGTAGGAGATTTTGCTGGTCACCTAGACAAAAAAGGTTTATAATTTTCTCAAAATATTAAGTCACTTCATACTTGCGTGGATTTTTGACCCAAAATACAAGAAGGCAGGACAAATACCGCGGTGCGAAGGTCACTGTGCAAAAAAAAAATAAAAGAAATCAAATTTAATTTTTGACTGCATATTTAAAGTATCAGTGTGATTTAAAGACTGCCAGTCACTGTTACTTAATCACAGTTACGCCGATATGGCCAATCACAGTTACTAAATCAGTATGGCAGTATCGCTCAACTCTTCTAAACATATATAGAAAGTCCGATAGTTTAGTCAGTCTAGACAGATCATTTATGTGCTTGACTTCCAAGGCTTTCTTAGAGCATCAGGCAGTAGTTTAATAGGCATTTCGTCTTCGAATTCTATTAAATGATAAATTATGTACCCGAACCCGAACCGGAACCCCGGTTCTCAATTTGAAGGGATCCGGTTGTGGAACCGAACCCCTAGCGTAGGGTAAAGGTTCGAGCACCGAACCGAACCCCTGTAAAAATTGGAGGGGTTTGCAGCACCGTATAAAACTAATATATACCAAGATTGGTGTCGCTACGATGGAAAACAAACAAGTTTTTCTCACTAGAACTATTTTTTGACCGAACGTTTATATGTCAGCTATATGCTATAGGTATCCGATTTTGATCAATTTTTTCTCAATTGAGTGAAAGCATATAAAACTAATAAATACCAGGATTGGTGATGCTACGATGGAAAACAAAGCAGTTTTTCTCACTAATACTAGTTTTTTGTACGACCCTTTATGTGGCAGCAATAGTCATCCGATTTTGATAAATTCTTTTTAGAATTGTGTGAAAGAATATAAAACTTATAAATACTACGATTGGTGACATTACCATAGAAAACAAAAAAGTTTTTCTCACTAGAACTAGTTTTTGGACCGATCGTTCCTATGGCAGCTATATGATATAGTCATTCGATCCGGCCGATTCCGACAAATGTGCAGCCTATATGTATTTAAAGACTTTTTGCAAAGTTTATGAGGTCGGAGATGCTTCCTTCTATGCGTTACAAACATCGTGATAATTTTAATATACCCTCTGCAAGGGTATAAAAAATATTATTTTAAATAAATTAAATTGTTTTTATACCCTTGCAGAGGGTATATTAAAATTGTCACGATGTTTGTAACTCATAGAAGGAAGCATCTCCGACCCCATAAACTATATATATTCTTGATCAGCATGACGAGCTGAGTCTATATAGCCATGTCCGTCTGTCCGTCGGTCCGTCTGTCCGTCTGTCCGTCCGTCTGTTTCTATGCTATCTCCTCCCTCAGTTTTAAAGCTATCTTGACCAAACTTTGCATAAAGTCTTTAAATACACAAAGGCTGCACATTTGTCGGAATCGGCCGGATCGGATGACTATATCATATAGCTGCCATAGGAACGATCGGTCCATAAACTAGTTCTAGTTAGAAAATCTTTTTGTTTTCTATTGAATCGTCACCAAACTTGGTATTTATTAGTTTTATATTATAGTTTTATGCCCTTCACACAATTTTGGAAAAATATATCAAAATCGGATGACTATAGCATATAGCTGCCATATAAACGGTCAGTAAAAAAACTAGTTCTAGTGAGAAAAACTTTTTTGTTTTCTATCGTAGCGTCACCAATCTTGGTTTATATTAGTTTTATATGCTTTTACACAATTCCAAAAAAAATTTATTAAGATCGGATGACTATAGCATATAGCTGCCATATAAACGGTCTGTCAAAAAACTAGTTCTAGTGAGAAAAACTTTTTGTTTTCTATCACTTGGTATGTTAGTTTTATACCCTTCACACAATTCTGAAAAATTTATCAAAATCATGACTATCATAGCTGATATAAACGGTCGGTCAAAAAAACTATTTGTAGTGAGAAAAACTTTTTTGTTATCAATGGTAGCGACTTTCAAAAACTGCAAGGGTATTTAAAACATCGGCGTAGCCTTCTATTTTTATACACTTGAAAAGTGTAAATTAATTTTGCCCAGAAGTTTGTAACGCATAGAAATATTCATTTTCGACCACATAAATTATATATATTCTTGATCTGGACGACGAGCCGAGTTAATTTCCGTCTGTCCGTCTGTCTGTCTGTCCGTCTGTCTGTCCGTCTGTCGGTCTGTCCGTCTGTCTGTCTGTTTCTACGCGAACTAGTCCCTCAGTTTTAAAGCTATCGAGCTGAAATTTTGCACAGAGTCTGCTGCACGCAACTAATATGTCGGAACCGGCCGGATCGGATGACTATATCATATAGCTGCCATAGGAACGATCGGTCTAAGAACTAGTTCTAGTTAGAAAAACTATTTTGTTTTCCATTGTAGGGGCACCAAACTTGTTATATGTTAGTTTTATATGCTTTCACATAATCTGGAAAAATTTATCAAAATCGGATGACTATATCATATAGCTGCCATATAAAGGGTCGGTCAAAAAACTAGTTCTAGTAGCTTCACCAAACATGGTTTGTATTAGTTTTATATGCTTCCACGTAATTCTGGAAAAATTTATCAAAATCGGAGGACTATAGCATATAGCTGCCATATAAACGGTCGGTCTAAAAACTAGTTCTAGTGAGAGAAACTTTTTTGTTTTCTATCGTAGCGTCCGTAATCTTGGTATATATTAGTTTAATATGCTTTCACACAATTTGGAAAAAATTTATAGCATATAGCTGCTCTACGACCGATCGGTCGGAAAATGTGGTTTACAAAGAAACGTTTTTTTAAGTATCAAATTTTTATTATCAATGATTTAAAAATTTTTAATATATGATGAGTAAACGTTTTCAAGTGTATTAAAACTTCGGCACAGTCGAAGTTAGCTTTGCCTTCTCGTTTTTTCATAAAATTCCTTAAATTTGTTGAAAACGGTAAATAAACCACGGATTTTTTTCCTTTCATAATTTTTAAGAGTCTTCTCATTTTAAAAACGTATTCGAGGTTTCTAAATGCTACAAATGAAGTTATGACGTCTTTGGAAAATTTGTTGTGAGGGTGGTCCTATTTTTTTTCGCAGCTGTACATGTTTTTTCATATTAAAAACGAGTATAAGATATTCATAATGTTTTGTTTCAAGAGTTAGAATTGTTATGATAAATTTTCAAGTACATATTATAAACTAAATCAATGAATAAGCATAATTCCCTGTATTTTGCTGACATAATGTATGCAGTTAGGGATTTGGTTTTTGTAATACCTGTATGACACTTGCTTTAAATTTAATTGACTGACTGGCTGACTAGCACTGCTTCTAAAAACGCTTGCTATACGTTATCACTTTTAGAGCACTTCCATTTTACCAAAGCATGCCGAGCATGCATCTAAGAAATAAACTGTTTGTTGTCTGCCAAGTTAAAGAAATTGGATTAATACAATCAGGGCTGCAAACCGGTTTTAAACCGAACCGGTTTTAGCCCGGAATTCCGGTATTTCTCTTACTGTGAACAAAATCTTGAACCGAACCTCTTGTGAGAAAAATATATGAACCTGAACCAGTTCCGAACCAAAACTTTCGGTCACCAGACGAAGTTAAGCGGGCATTTACTGATAAAAGAAGTCGCATGGACCAACAATTGCTCGAAAAATTATTACTTATAAATTTAAATGGAAAATAATTGATATCGTATGAACAAGTAAACCAAAATTTCGAAATTCTGTATATGCTTTTTATTTTTAAGAAATTAATTACTTCAAATTATTTCTTCTATACAATTTTGGTACAATTTGGAACGAATCAAGGTTTGAACAAAACCTTAGCACAAAAACCTCCATATTGGTTCGAACCCGCTTTGTTTTCAATATAATTACAAAATTATTGCAATAGGAGAATGTTGTGGTCCTACATTAGCAAATCGTGGTCCAATCCGCGCTGAAATCCGAGATAAACCAGTGGAAACCGAATCATTTTTGCAAAATTGTTGTTTGCTGGTTAATCATGACTACCATTCACCATTTTGAAGATGGTCAATCGCCAAAGCTCCTCCTATTAAACCTGTTTTATTTTATCTCTCCAGCTGCGCAAATAGCACACCTTGGATGTATTGAGCGCAGCCATACACGACTTGCTCCGCCTTCACCATGAAACTCAAATGCAAGAGTGGAGTTGCCGCGAGAGAGCAAGAATTAACACCTACTTGCCTACTGGACCTGCGAAAAGTCAATCAGGTCCAGCAAGGGGCCATCAATCATTTACGAACTGTAAAGCTTATATTTTGATTAGAACTACAAAGCGATCAGCAGAAACAAGTGTCCAATTTGTGCATTATCTTTCATTTTGGGATTTATTTTTAAGCTTTTTTTTGGCGTTTGAAAATAGCTGGAAAAATATAAAACTAAGTAAAGAATTCAATGAAATATTTTTAGATAATTATTTAACTCGTTTATCTCTAGCTGGTGCAACTTGGAAGTTATTCGGGAATTTATGGTTGGTAGAGTTGTCTAAATAATGTTTTACTAAATAATTAATTAATTTAAAATATAAATGTATAATAAGTCTATGTCGAGACATTTGATCCCGTTATAAAAGGAACCGAAAAAAACTAAAAGGAACCATACCGAAACGCTAATACCGGTACAGTTTCGGTTTCTTATTATTTATCTTACTGACTTATGATTTATTATTATTATTTGTGTTTGGGGAGATTAGTGCACTACGAACATTATTAATCTATTGTGCCCCATCGCTGAGTTTACAATTCACCTAGCAGCCCTATTTCCTGCCTAAATGTCAGGATTTTCTTGGGGTTTAAGTCCCTCATGCTTCCAGGGTGCAGCGTGTGCTTCCCAAAGCTCCTAAATCTGCGCCTCTCTAGAGCGTCAAAGTATGCTAGTATGTGCTCCGAGAACTCCTCCTTCTCTTCGCAGTATCTAGATAGCTGGGTGTTTGTTATCATCAGTTTATACAAGTGACTCCGCAGTCTACAGTGTCCTGTGTAGGGCCCTGTAACGATCCTCAGGGTACTCTTCCCTTGGTGGATTCGTTTTAGAAACGTTTTGTTGTTGTGGTTTCCTATCAATACTTTCGCTTGTCTTAACCCCCTGGTGTTTTCCCAGGACGTTGTTCTAAGCTTATTCACCTCATTTCTGAGGAGCTCTCTAATGGTGTGCTGTCCAATGCCGCCGTAGGGCTCCGGACCTATCATTGCGGTGACTTATGATTATTGCAAATATATATGTCCACTGATAAAATAGCAATATATACACTCAAAAATAGAAGGCTAACATCGGCTACGCCGATGTTTTAAATACCCTTGCAGTTTTCGAAAGGCGCTACCATTGATAACAAAAAAGTTTTTCTCACTAGAATTTGTTTTTAGACCGATCGTTCCTATGGCAGCTATATGCTATAGTCATCCGATTTCGATAAATTTTTCCAGAATTGTGTGAAAGTATATGAAACTAATATATACCACGATTGGTGACGCTACGATGGAAAACAAAAAAGTTTTTCACACTAGAACTAGTTTTTGGACCGACCGTTTATATGGCAGCTATATGCTATAGTCATCCGATTTTGATAAATTTTTCCAGAATAGTGTGGAAGCATATAAAACTTATATATAACACGATTGGTGACGCTACGATGGAAAACAAAAAAGTTTTTCTCACTAGAACTTGTTTTTGAACCGATCGTTCCTATGGCAGCTATATGATATAGTCATCCGCGTATTTGTATTTAACGACCTTTGGCAAAGTTTGGTTAAGATAGCTTCAAAACTGAGGGAGGAGATAGCATAGAAACAGACGGACAGACGGACGGACAGACGGACATACGGAAATGAACTCAGCTCGTAATGCTGATCAAGAATATATATAGTTTATGTGGTCGGAAATGCTTCCTTCACTGCGTTACAAACATCGTGACAATTTTAATATACCCTCTGCAAGGGTATAAAAATAGTTTTTACCCTTGCAGAGAATATATTTAAATTGT
Organism: Lordiphosa mommai; assembly: GCA_018904225.1. Classification (NCBI taxonomy): domain Eukaryota; kingdom Metazoa; phylum Arthropoda; class Insecta; order Diptera; family Drosophilidae; genus Lordiphosa; species Lordiphosa mommai. Next base: position 788,059 of record JAEIFT010000075.1, read on the forward strand.
CACGATGATTGTAACGCATAGAAGGAAGCATCTCCGACCACATTAAGTATATGTATAAGCATGTCGAGAGGATTCGATGTAGCCATTTCCGTCTGTCCATCCATCCGTCCTGTTTATATGCTATCTCCTTCCTCCGTCCGTCCGCTCGTCCTTTTTCTATGCTATCTCCACCCTCACATTGTCTGCACTTTTGTCGGAATCGACCGGATCGGATGACTATATCATATAGCTGCCATAGGAACGATCAGTCTAAAAACTGGTCTATTTTTTTACCCTTGCAGAGAGTATATTTATATTGTCACTATGTTTGTAACGCATAGAAGGAAGCATCTCCGACCCCATAAAGTATATATATTCTTGATCAGCATGACGAGCTGAGTCGATATAGCCATGTCCGTCTGTTTCTATGCTATCTCCTCCCTCAGTTTTAATGCTATCTTGACCAAACTTTGCAAAAAGTCTTTAAATACACAGGGCAACGGTCGGTCAAAAACTAGTTCTAGTGAGAAAAACTTTTTTGTTGTCCATGGTAGCGTCACCAATCGTGGTATATATTAGTATTATATGCTTGCACACAATTCTGGAAAAATTTGTCAAAATCGCCATATAAACTTGCTCACTGGAAGTTGAAAGAGTACAGAAATAGCAAAATTCATACAGGTGAAAAGAGAGATAAGATGTGTCGTAAATTAACTTCAAGCAGTGAACTGCTTGGATTAATAGTGTACTGCTTGGATTAATTGTGAACTGCCTCAAACTGCTTGTAAATGTTGAGAAAAATTTTATTGTTTTACTCCAATTTTTTAACTTGACAGACTGCAAACAACTTTTTGCAGCTTGCTTAGGTAAAATTGGAAAATTGCTGTAAAATGGATTTTGTGTTTGTTCAAGCATTTAGCCCCCTCGTCATTGAATTTTCGTTAGGCAGTTGTTTCTCATAGAAACCTGTGTCAATCATTTCACGCACGTGCGCAGACGATTTTGAATAATACCTAATTTAAAAAATAAATGTTTCGCAAGCAAGCTGTCCATCTTTGTGACCGCTGGCCATAAGGTTGCAAATACACCGCGTCCACTTTAAATATTTTCTCTTTTGTCTCTATTTCATAATTACATTTTCTTTCTTCTTATTTTCTTTGTTAACTTTGTTTCAATGCATGGACTGGGCAGTGACATTTCGCTCTGAGCGAGATGGTGCCATCTCTAGTTCAGACCTGTGCGGATGAAAACGCACACACAAGCGTAACCGAAACGGGTTTAATAATACCGACCCACACACACACACATACAAAAACCCAGAAGCGTAAGTGTGAGTGTGTATACAACTCAATAAAAATGGACTGGCAACCGGTTTTGGAGTTTCGTTGAATACTTCATCGAGAATAAGCGATCACGAAGAATGTCTTAATTTAGGTACAAAATTGCTGCGTTTATCAGTTCAATGCATGCGCTAACTGAAATTCGGGTATTCAGTGGAGCGCAGTGTTGCCAACTCCATGTTTCTTTTTCATCAAATCTGGCTTTTTCAAAAGAGTAGTTGCAGGATGAATTGGGAAAAAGTCGAAATTTCTGCTATTTTAGTATTTCAATATTTTTACTGCCATTCTTTTTGCAACAATAAATGCTGTAAAACGTAAGTCAGTGACTTTATGAATACATAATGGATATTTCTTATGTGTCAACATAGTGTCGCTTTAGCTCAGACTATTCATCTGCATCTCCATTTGAAAGGCCAAAAACGTAGCGATATTAAAATTAGTTTGAAATCAAGCTTTAAGGCAGCGGTGGGCGCAGCAACAACAAAATGCATTAAATTTCACCTTGATTGGAATAAATCGAAGGGTTGTGAGTCTGCGTCATCAAATTGCTTGAAAAGATGCAGCAATGGACGGTTTATACGTTTCTAATGGTTTTTAATGTTCAGAAATATGGGAAAGAGTATAAAAACTGTTGTTGAATTGGAAATTAAAGAACCTCTCTTTCCGATTAGCCAACAATTCTGTAATTCCTTCATCAAAATTAAATTCGTCGCTGAAAAATAGATTCTTTACTGATATCTCACAGTTTTAATAAGAAATTGTTGCATTTGTGCGTTCCAAATTAGAGTATGCTTCATTTATTTGGAATCCTACAAGTGCAGTTTATATAAATAGAGTCGAAAGATTACAAAAAAAAGTTTCTCAAATTCGCGCTTCTCCCACTCAACTTTTCGGAACCTTTGCCGCCATATTCTAGTGTGTCCTGTTGCATCTGACAACTCTTAAAGATCGAAGAACAATTTCTTTATTGATATTTTTAAATGATCCTATTTCTGGAACCATTGACAGTCCCATTTTGTTAAACAAGATAAATTTTAATGTACCTAGCAGAAATCTAAGATCTTTTTAACCTTTTTCCCATCATATTAGGCACTTCTTATAAACTATAACTCATTACCCATTTTCATGCGCTTCGACTTTGATTATGAACTATGAACAGAGTGCTTAAAAGCGTAAATTTTTCATATGTAGCCCATACCTGGCTACGCCATTGAATAGGTGTCAACTCCATACAAAAGAAAGGGGTCCGGAATGCTTTCAAAAATTTGCGACTAGTCTCTACGCTCAGTCAGTTTTCAGATAAACTAAATAGTAAGTTCATACCCATCAAAGTGCTCATGGGGATGCAAACTTGTGGGGCTGAAGCAGCTGATTGAAAGCTCACACTGGAAAATTTATTTAACCCCGAGCGTAAGAAGCTCGATGTAATAAAGAGTCTTACTTGGACAATCTTATCTGATTCTAAATGATTCTGTCTGATGATGGTGTGAAGTTTAAGGCCTTGTTGATTGTTGAACAAAAGCCGAAATCAAAAAACGTCAATTAAATTTGTAACTAAAGCTTATTAAAAAACAATTAACAAGAGCAGGTTAGCTATATAGTACTGTTTCATGGACTTTCGAGTCTAATCTTCAGTGGTCTTTTTGCTGAAGACTGCAGGTTTGCCAACTGCCTTTCCAATGCAATCAATACTTTAAAGTTTAAACAGTTGGGAAACAGTACTGTATGGAACTGCTCTGTTTGGTGCGAGTGCATAAGTTGTTTATGTTGTGAGCAAACACAAATACCTGACCTCGACCCGGCGAAACTCACTAAATAAACATTTTATGTTAATAATTACATTAAATGTAAAGATTAGCAGTAAACACACAGTGACACCAAATATATGAATAAAGTTAAAAATTGTATATTTCCGCCTAATATTATATAAATTAAGTTTACAGAGAACAGATATTGAGCATATACATAACGAGAAGGCAAAGCTAACTTCGACTGTGCCGAAGTTTTAATACACTTGAGAATATTGATATCAGATATTTGTAAATTCAAAATTTTTGAAAATCAAAATTTGATCACGTTACCATAAAAAATAACTTTTCTTAGTAAAACACATTTTCCGACTGATCGGTCCTATGGCAGCTATATGCTTTCGTAATCCGAGATTAATAAATTTTTCCAGAATTATGAAAAGCGTATGAAACTTATGCGTTTCTACGGCAGCTTTATGATATAGTCATCCGATCCGGCCGAAGACTCTGTGCTCGAAAGCTTGACAAAATGGAGTAAGGCCGCATAATGAATTAAAGCCGCGATCCAAAAATAATAAAAATACGTTCCTTTAACCCTCGGTACAGAGCAGCGATTTTAATACCCGTTACTCGTAGAGTGAAAAGGGTATACTTAGCTTATGGCAATGTATGTAACAGGCAGAAGAAAACTTCTCCGACCCCATAAAGTATATATATTCTTGATCAGCATGAATAGCCGAGTCGATATAGACATGTCCGTCTGTCTGTCTCTCCGTCTGTATGAACACCTAGATCTCAAAGATCTAGATTTGTATACCCTTGCAGAGGGTATATAAAAATTGTCGCGATGTTTGTAACGCATAGAAGGAAGCATTTCCGACCACATAAAGTATATATATTCTTGATCAGCATGACGAGCTGAGTTCATTTCCGTCTGTCCGTCCGTCCGTCTGTCCCTCTTCTTCTATGCTACCTCCTCGCTCAGTTTTAAAGCTATCTTGACCTAACTTTGCAAAAAGTCTTTAAATACAAATACGCTGCACATTTGTCAGAATCGGCCGGATCGGATGACTATATCATATAGCTGTCATAGGAATGATCGGTCCAAAAACTAGTTCTAGTGAGAAAAACTTTTTATACTCTTGAAAAGTGTATATTAATTTTGCCCAGAAGTTTGTAACGCATAGAAATATTCATTTCCGACCCTAATTCTTGATCAGGACGACGAGCTGAGTTCATTTCCGCTTGTCCGTCCGTCCGTCTGTCTGTCCGTCTGTCTGTCCGTCTGTCTGTTTCTACGCGAACTAGTCTCTCAGTTTTAAAGCTATCGAGCTGAAATTTTGCACAGAGTCTTCTTTTTACTGCACGCAACTATTATGTCGGAACCGGCCGGATCGGATAACTATATCATATAGCTGCCATAGGAACGATCGGTCTAAGAACAAGTTCTAGTTCGAAAAACTTTTTTGTTTTCCATCGTAGCGTCACTAATCTTGGTATATGTTAGTTTTATATGCTTTCACATAATTCTGGAAAAATGTATCAAAATCGGATCACTATGATAGCTGCCATAGGAACGATCGGTCGAAAAATAAGTCTTTGTGAGAAAAACTTTTTTTGATTTCCATCGTAGCGTCTCCAATCGTAGTATATATTTGTTTTATATGTTTTCACACAATTCTGAAAAAATTTATCAAAATCGGATGGCTATAGCATATAGCTGCCATATAAACGGACGGTCAAAAAACTACTTCTAGTGGAAGAACTTTTTGTTTTTTATCGTAGCGTCCCCAATCTTGGTATATATTAGTTTTATATGCTTTCACATGATTTCGAAAAAATTATCAAAATCGGATGACTATAGCATATAGCTGCCATAGGAACGATCGGTCGGAAAATGTGTTTTACTAAGAAAAGTTTTTTTTTATGGTATCAAATTTTTATTATCAATGATTTAAAAATTTTAAATATCTGATATCTATATACTATATATATTTTTCCAGATAAATCAGTTGGAGTAAAGTTTTTCAAGTGTATTAAAACTTCGGCACAGTCGAAGTTAGCTTTGCCTTCTCGTTTGTTTTCCATCGTTTCGTCACCAATCGTAGTATATATTAGTTTTAAATGATTTCACACAATTCTGGAAAAATTTATCAAAATCAGATGACAATACCATATAGCTGCCATAGTACCGAGCAGTCGGAATGTGTTTTACTAAGAAAAGTTTTTTATACCCTTGCAGAGGGTATATTAAAATTGTCACGATGTTTGTAACGCATAGAAGGAAGCATCTCCGACCCCATAAACTATATATATTCTTGATCAGCATGACGAGCTGAGTCTATATAGCCATGTCCGTCTGTCCGTCCGTCTGTTTCTATGCTATCTCCTCCCTCAGTTTTAAAGCTATCTTGACATATACTCAAAGGCTGCACATTTGTCGGAATCGGCCGAAACGGATGACTATATCATATAGCTGCCATAGGAACGATCGGTCCGAAAACTTGTTCTAGTGAGAAAAACTTTTTTGTTTTCCATCGTAGCGTCACCAAACTTGGTATATATTAGTTTTATATCCCTTTACACAATTCTGGAAAAATTGATCAAAATCGAAAGCTGCCATACAAAAACTAGTTCTAGTGAGAAAAACTTTTTTGTTTTCCATCGTAGCGTCCCCAATCTTGGTATATATTAGTTTTATATCCCTTCACACAATTCTGGAAAAATTTATCAAAATCGGATGACTATAGCATATAGCTGCCATATAAATGGTCGGTCAAAAAACTAGTTCTAGTGAGAAAAACTTTTTTGTTATCCATCCAAAATCAGATGACAATACCATATAGCTGCCGGTACTATGGAACGGTCGGAAAATGTGTTTTACTAAGAAAAGTTTTTTTTTTTATGGTATCAAATCTTCATTCTCAATGATTTAAAAATTTTAAATATCTGATATCTATATCCTATATATATTTTACCGGTTAAATCAGTTGGAGTAAAGTTTTTCAAGTGTATTCAAACTTTGGCACAGTCGAAGTTAGCTTTCCTTAATTTATTTTCCAAAATGAATTTAGACCGCTTGGTCAAATTTCATTTTGTGATCGCGGTCTGCGTGCAGACAATACTAGTCTCCGCTGAACAAATTGTAGCTCTAGCTCTTATATTGTCTGAGATCTAGGTGTTAATACAGACGGACAGCGCAAAATCAACTCCACTATTGACGCTGATCAAGAATGTACATATATACTTTATGGAGTCGGCGATGCTTACTTCTGCCTGTTACAATTACAATTTATACAAGTTACAATTTTTTAACGACTATTTTAGATTATCTTAAAATTATCAAAGAAAACAAATACTGAGATTTGATGAATATGGTATTTATTTTTACGCACGCTGTTCTTTTATTGTAAACATTGTTCGTATTTCATGATCAGTAGTTCTTATACAATAATCGCTGCGTTCGTACTTTGTAAACGGATGTGCTAGTTCTAGTAACAAGGGTCATTTATTATGAACATGTTGTGCTTGTCCGCGACCGTCGGGCTTGTTTTGTGAACGAAAATTCATTCCAAAGATTCCGCTTGTGCTGGGTTTTGGACGGTCGTTTTTTTCTAAGTGTAGGAAAAACGTTAAGCGTGTATGTAAGGAAGTCATAATGAAACGTTTCGAACCATCCAGTTTTTATTATGTCGGTTTATTTTTGATTCCCTCTTTAAGGGAAATGTTGTTTTTTGCCTAAGGAAATTCGATATGATAAATGGAATGTTAGAAGTTATATCCATTGGTATTAACGATATTATGACATTGATAACCGACGAAATCAATGGAAATTTTCCAAACTTAAATCAAACTTAATCTGCGTATGGTACACACCTACTTACATGACAAAGCACGTAGCTGTATGTCTTATAGTCTCTGAGATCGACGCGATCAAGGAAATGTTGACGCTGATCAAATATATATATATACTTTACAGGGTGGGAAATGTTTCCTTTTTTCTGTTACATAAACTTGCACATCTTCATGATACCCTTTTACCAATTTTTATGTGTAAAGGTATAAAAACTGGCTTTAGTTCTATAAATTCATGGCGGGACGGAAATCTTGCGGACTCCGATATTATTTAAGGCCGGGATCGGGATAATTTGGGTTGTGGAATTGGCATTGAATTTTCTATTCAGCGCCCATCTCTGGTTCATATGCCCTCTCGCCAACGATATGGGAAATGCAAGTGAATTATGAAAATTGAAACTTCTCACTGCCGTGGAATCCAAACACATATACAGAGATATTCTCTATTGCATGCAAATTCTACGAACCCGAAACGATTTTCAGCTCACGAAGGTGGAACCATTTGTGGCCATTGTTACTATGAATATCGTCCGAAACGTGATCCTCGCGTTGCATATCAACAAAATAACAACAGCAGCAGCATCAGCCTCCTTCTTCCGCCAACTAAATGGTCTCCGGACTACCCTTCTTAAGGCGAAAGTATTTACATACATTGATACATATTGTGCATACATATGTACATACATACATATATATCCAGCCAAATACAGCCGCGTCTGGTACTCACATTAAGCTTCGAAACTAAAACCTATGGGATATATGTGTGTGTGTGTGTGAAATGATGATACGATCACAACTGTGTGCCGAAGCACAGGCACGGCACAAAATCTCAAAGACACGCAACAATCCCCGCACTGCGCTGTGGCGTTGGCCTTATAAATAATATAATGTCTTCATCAGCAGAGTGGCTGACTGGGCCGACTGGGCTGTGCTGTGGTCGCAGCTTGGATCGGGTTCGGGTTCGGGAGAAGTGCGAGATTGCATCGAATAGGGCTGACTTTGGGCATTCCACTGAGCTTTAAAAAATTGTGGCATGGGTCAATCGAAATACATTGTAGACATACATATAGTATCTTCGTATGTACCTACATAAGTCAGCGAAAGCAACAAATTTACTTTATTTTGTTGTTTTTACTCCTTTTCATTTTCCCCCTCCACTTACAACATAATTGTTGTTCTTCGGGTTCGAGTTCTTTTAGCTGCTGCTGATGCTGCCATTGGTGCACAATGGGGTCAATAGACGATGCAGCCGATAAAATAAATACTTCTGAACAAGGGTATATTCAACGAATATCGTTTTAATGGAACAATTCTTCCCGATGTATAGAAAACTCTATGACCGACCAGGACCGGCGCGCCGGTTCGTGTCCAGCCCAGGTGGCAAGCTTGATGGTGAGTTCTTGTTTTATACGCTGTACCGAAGGTACAAAGCGTGCGATAAGATGCAGCCATTCTTGTGTTTCAGTCCCAAGTTCGACTCCCAGTCGGGGAAGGCAAATTTATAATCATTTATAATCTCAAATTTTCGAACATTAGCCTATGGTAGACTTTGGTCTGCGAACCGGAGATCCGCAAAACAAGTTTAGGTATGCAGCGCTGGTTAGGATATTCTGTCTTTGGCGTCAATTGTCTGAATTTATGTTATTTTCGACGGTTTCGGGCAATTCATTTCTCTGGGTTTATACTGAGATTGTGCAAATGTAATGTAAGAGCCAGAGCGAAGCATCTCCAAACCTATAAAAAATCTATTATTAATCAGCATCAACAGCCGAGTCGATATACGACGGACACAGAACTGTCTGTCCGTATGAACGCACAGATCTCAGAGATGGAAAGGGCTTGAGGTTTGAAGTGTACATAGACTCCTAATACTTCCAACACGATCTAGTTTATTTTTAATTTTTGCCACTATCGCCCCGCAATAAAAATTCCTCATATCTTCCACAATTTTGTAGATATATTGTTCATACTTTCTTGACTTATAAGTAATCAGCAATATCTATGCATTTCAATTTCCAAAATTTTACTACGCCCCCACCTCCCCGCAATTTAAAAACCTCATATCTTCCCGCATTTTGAAGGAAGAGTGTTCGGATCTTCTACACATAAATAGTAATCATCATTATTTATTGATCCGATCGGTTGAACGATAGTCGAGTTACAAGCAAGCGTAATTCTTTTTGAACGTTTTCGTTCGTGAAATTTGGTGTTGTGTGTGGCTCTGTGTCTAAGTTATAAAAAACGAAAAGGCAAAGCTAACTTCGACTGTGTCGAAGTTTTAATTCACTTGAAAAACTTTACTCCAACTGATTTAACCGGTAAAATATATATAGGATATAGATATCAGATATTTAAAATTTTTAAATCATTGATAATAAAATTTTGATAAATTTTTTCAAAATTATGTGAAAGCATATAAAACTTATATATACCAAGATTGGGGATGCTACGATAGAAAACAAAAAAGTTTTTCTCACTAGAAGTAGTTCTTGGGCCGAACGTTTCTATGAATGGGAATGACCCCCTATGTGATACGTTAAAGATCTGATTTTATACATACATATATATTCTTGATCAGCATCATATATATTATAGCTCCCATACCACAATCGGCTTCTGGCTTGGTCAGCCAAATGGGTACGGAAATTGGCGCCATCTGTTGGTCAGCTTGGGACAGGTTCTTGGCGAAATGAAGACCAATTCCAAACCAACTGCAAGGGTATTTCTATTTTTTATACTCTGTACCGAAGGTACACAGAGTATATTGGGTTTGTGCAAATGTATGTAACAGCCAGAAGGAAGCATCTCCGACCCTATAAAGTATATATATTCTTGATCAGCATCAACAGCCGAGTCGATATAGCCATGTCCGTCTGTCCGTCTGTCCGTCTGTCTGTCCGTCTGTCTGTCCGTCTGTCCGTATGAACGAAGAGATCTCAGAGATGGTAAGAGATAGAGGTTTGAGGTGTATGGAACATATATTTCTTATACTTGCAGGCAGATCAAGTTTAGTTTTGATTTTTGCCACGCCCCCTGCCTCCCCCGCAAATTGAAAAAAACTTAATATCTTCCACAATTTTGGAGTTAGGTTGTTCAAACCTTCTAGACATATATTCTACTCATCATTTCTTATCAAGCCCCCATACATCGTTTTTCGATCAGATGAACAATAGTGGCGCTATATGTAAAAGAAAATTTAATGCAACGACAACAACAACACGCAGCCACTTACGAGAAAGAGAGAGCGAGAGGGCAATAGCTTACTGGTAATTATAATCTGTACCGAAGGTACACAGAGTATATTGGGTTTGTGCAAATGTATGTAACAGCCAGAAGGAGGCATCTCCGACCCTATAAAGTATATATATTCTTGATCAGCATCAACAGCCGAGTCTATATAGCCATGTCCGTCTGTCCGTCTGTCTGTCCGTCTGTCCGTCTGTCCGTATGAACGAAGAGATCTCAGAGATGGTAAGAGATAGAGGTTTGAAGTGTATGGAACATATATTTCTTATACTTGCAGGCAGATCAAGTTTAGTTTTAATTTTTGCCACGCCCCCTGCCTCCCCGCAAATTAAAAAAAACAAAATAACTCCCACAATTTTCAAGATAGATAGTTCAAACATTCTAGACATATATTCTACTACTTATTTTGAATCGACCCGCCATACATCGTTTTTCGATCAGATGAACGATATTAGAGCTATACGTAAAAGAAAATAAAAACCAACAACAACAACAACACCGTAGCCATTGGTAGAACTTACGAGAAAGAGAGAGCGAGAAGGCAATAGCTAACTGGTAATTTCCCAATTGGACCTTGCTATGAGAGGAGCGATGTAATTGAGATGGCCTGCCAAACAGGTACAGAGTATATTACAGTCGGGCTTGACCGACTTTCTTACTTGTTTTATTTTCCAAATGGAAAAACAATAAACTTACCATACACTCTACTGAAAAAATGGAAAAACAATAAACTAACCATACACTCTACTGAAAATTAGAAAAAACTAGTCCCTCAGTTTTAAAGCTATGAAAATTGAATCTGTCTTAGATAATCAGGAAAAGCAATTCTTGTATAAAATATAAAAAATCGTCTCCGCCGATGTTTAAATACCCTTGCATTTTTATACCCTTGCAGAGGGTATATTAAAATTGTCACGATGTTTGTAACGCATAGAAGGAAGCATTTCCGACCACATAAAGTATATATATTCTTGATCAGCATGACGAGCTGAGTTCATTTCCGTTTGTCCGTCTGTCCGTCCGTCTGTCCGTCTGTTTCTATGCTATCTCCTCCCTCAGTTTTGAAGCTATCTTAACCAAACTTTGCAAAAAGTCTTTAAATACAAATACGCTGCACATTTGTCGGAATCGGCCGGATCGGATGACTATATCATATAGCTGCCATAGGAACGATCGGTCCAAAAACTAGTTCTAATGAGAAAAACTTTTTTGTTTTCCATCGAAGCATCACCAATCGTGGTATATGTTAGTTTTATATGCTTTCTCACCATTCTGGAAAAATTTATCAAAATCGGATGACTATAGCATATAGCTGCCATAGAAACGGTCGATCCAAAAACTAGTTCTTGTGGGAAAAACTTTTTTGTTTTCCATCGAAGCCTCACCAAACGTGGTATATATTAATTTTATATGATTTCACACAATTCTGGAAAAATTGATCAAAGTCGGATGACTATAGCATATAGCTGCCATATAAACGGTCGGTCCAAACACTAGTTCTAGTGGGAAAAACTTTTTTGTTTTCCATCGTAGCGTCACCAATCGTGGTATATGTTAGTTTTATAAGCTTTCACACCATTCTGGAAAAATTTATCGATATCGGATGACTATAGCATATAGCTGCCATAGGAACGATCGGTCTAAAAAATTATTCTACTGAGGAAAACTTTTTTGTTATCAATGGTAGCGCCTTTCAAAAACTGCAAGGGTATTTAAAACATCGGCGTAGCCGATGTTAGCCTTCTATTTTTTTTTATTTTATATAAGAACTGGTTTTCCTGATTATTTTAGAAAAATTTCATTTCACTTAGAACCTATCCCAACAGATTGCGCCACTTTCCGTAACCATTTGGCTGACCAAGCCAGAAGCCGATTGTGGCATGGGAGCTATAATATATATTTATCCGATTTTGATCAAACCTAGCAAAATTGTGATGAAGCAAATAATATTTACGATTAACAAGTATAAACACGCTTCCTTTGATAACAAAAAGTTTTTAACACTAAAACTCGATTTTCATCCGTCTGTTCTTATGGCAGTCTTACACTCAGAAAAAAATGGCGTTCTAAAAGGCAGCACAAATTTCTTACTTTTATACCCGGCCCGTTCTCATTTTTTTCGTTCTTGAAATAAGCCCACGTTCTCAAAAGTATACCATCCGTTCTTAATCGACGAACGAACTGAGAAAATCAGTTCTTAAAATGATTCTTGAAAAATTACCGAATTTCTTTAACACTGTGGTTAGGTACGACATATTAACTCGACATATTAACTCTTAAACGCAGAACGTCCCGTCTTAAAAAAGCGTTCTTAACTTAAGCCCGCCGTTCTCGGTTTAAGAAAAAACGGACTTACCCTACTATTGAGAGCGAAAAACAGGGTTTTCGGTACATTTAGAACGGATTTTATTCTGAGTGTATGCTATTGTCATCCGATTTTGATCAAAACCAATGAATACGAAGTTGGGTGACGCTACGACGAGAAACAAATAAGTTTTTCTCACTAAAACTAGATTTTTACCGATCTTTTATATGGCAGCTATATGAAATAGCGATCCGAACCGGCCGGTTCCGACAAATGTGCAGCCTATGTGTATTTAAAGACTTTTTGCAAAGTTTGGTCAAGATAGCTTCAAAACTGAGGGAGGAGATAGCATAGAAACAGACGGACGGACAGACGGACAGACGGACATGGCTATATAGACTCAGCTCGTCATGCTGATCAAGAATATATATAGTTTATGGGGTCGAAGATGCTTCCTTCTATGCGTTACAAACATCTGCACAATTTGAATATATCCTCTGCAAGGGTATAAAAACTGCAAGAGTATTTAAACACCGGCGGAGCCGATGTTAGCCTTCTGTTTTTTTGTTTCCTTAAATTGATGTGCAGCCCCCACTGTACCTGTGTCTGCACTGTCGCTTTAATGAAGAAGGAAAAAACTGGATTTAGAGGCGGGTGTGTGTGTCGACAGACCCCAAGGTGAATTTTATTTTTTAGGTTTCGATGTGCTGACTAATTAAGCTCTTAAAATTGGTTCAGGTCCGAACTCAACGAACAGGGAAAATAAAGTCATTGGGTTCAGCAGCAATAATAATGGGTTGCGGGTACGCGTTCGGCTTAATTTGAGAACTGGGATGCAAGAAGGGACATATAAGTATGTATATGGCATTGGAGGAGGTTGTTCTATCGCTAGAACCTAGTCTTAGAACCGATACGACTAAGACATACTGTTTACGTACGCACATATGGACAAAACAAAATGATACTCCCGTCCGAGCCATTGACAGATCGGGAGCTGTGGGGATCAGAGAATTGCGACTGAATTGCTTAACCTGAGAGCTGGGGATGCAGTCCGCATCCAACTGCAGACGTTTTCATTTATCTTGTCGCATTGCAGATGCAAAAACCGACATACATATTTACAAACATACATACATATCTGGTTTTATGTTGTTTCCAAGAATCGACAAAAGTTCCCTCATAAAATAAGACTAAATGTGTGCATGGTCATGTGCGCGCACACACACATTCATTCGTGTGTATGTATTTGTATTTTTGTATTTGTTGTATTTGTAGCCTGGCATCAGCATCGGCATCTCGTTCTTTCATAGAGAAAAGAAGTTTGGAATGACTTGAATAAGACGTTAAATTACAAAAGGCACATAATGAGAATGTAGGAGCGCCCAGCAAGCGCATTTTAAGGTCGATTCCAGTCTCGATCATGCTGCGTTCCCAGGCAGAGCCGGCCATCTAACGAGGCCGAGCCCGAAGATTCGTTGCTGGTGACTTTTCAAGAATACGAGCCTCGTCTCACCACAGGTTACCACCGGGACCGAAGGGTACTGGTACTTCGCTGAACGCCGACTACCTTCGCTTTGACAAATTTCTGAGTCTGTGTCAGCAGGTACTATGCAGATACTCACACTCACACACACTTGCACACTGTTGCACACATTGGTTCGGTTGTTGTGGGTACTAAAAAACATCTTACCTGTATTTTCAGATGTGTTTGAAAGCGTTGACAGGGGCAGCGATGTCAGTTCAAATGGGTTTGGTAAATAATACATGTCTATAGTATAAACTGACCAATGTAATACACAGGTCCGTCGGGTACTACATATCCAACATAAATTTTGAAGGATATTCCGGCATATTTTTGGAAACTTGTCATTGACATTGACTTTTTCCACTTTTCGTATATTTCGGTTTTATAATTTTTTTTGGGTTGGAATCCTTTCTACAGAATAATAACTTAAAAGATTCTTTGAAATCCACCAAATAGGTTGATACTTGAGCTTAAAGGACACTTATCAACGACGATTAAAATTTTTGAAACGAAATCTGTATCAAACGAGAGCGTAAGTTGAAGTCGGCCCTGCTCGACTTCGATATACCCGTTACTCAGGCTAAGGTTTATTTAAGAATATTTTATTAGATCACAACATGCCCAAATTGTGGATTTTTCCAAATTGCGGGGGTGGCAACTCTACTATAGCTCATCTAATCGGAAAATGGTGTATGGCGGATCGATAAGTAATGATGATTAAAATACATGTCTAGAAGGTTTGATAAATCTATTTTCAAAATTGTGGGAGATATTAGGAATTTTTCGAATTGCGGGGGCGGGAACTTTTCTATCGTTCATATGATCAGGAAATGAAGTAAGGTGTATCGATAAGTAATGATGATTAAAATATTTGTTTAAACGGTTCAAACAATCTATTTTCAAAATTGTGGGAGATGTGAGTTTTTTTTCAAATTGCGTGGTTGGCAACTCTAATATAGTTCATCTGATCGGGAAATGATGTATGAGGGATCGATAAGTAATGATGATTAAAATATATGTCTAGAAGGTTCGAATAAACTATCTTTAAAATTGTGGGAGATATGAGGTCTTTATAAAATTCCGGGGGTGGCAACTCTACTATAGTTCATCTGATCAGAAAATAATGTACGGCGGATCGATAGGTAATGAAGACTAAAATATATTTCTAGAAGGTTTGAACAATCTATTTTTAAAATTGTGGAAGATATGAGGTTTTTTTCAAATTGCGGGGGCGGGAACTTTTCTATCGTTCATCTGATCAGGAAATGATGTATGGCGGATCGATAGGTAATGATGATTAAAATATATGTCTAGAAGGTTAGAACAATCTATTCTCAAAATTGTGGGAGATATAAGGTTTTTTTTTCAGATTGCGGGGGCGGGCGGGGGCGTGGCAAAAATTTGAAACAAACTTGATCTGCGTGCAGACAAAACAAGTCTACACTGAAAAAATAGTAGCTCTAGCTCTTATAGTCTCTGAGATCTAAGTGTTCATACGGACAGACGGACAGATGGACAGACAGACAGACGGACAGACGGACATGTCTATATCGACTCGGCTATTGATGCTGATCAAGAATATATATACTTTGTGGGGTTGGAAATGCTTCCTTCTGCCTGTTACATACATTTGCACGAACTTAGTATACCCTTTTTACTCTACGAGTAACGGGTATAAAAAATCTATCGAATTGTTTGATTGGCGTTTTAGAAGCTTAAAAATCTAAATAAATAAAATTTGGAAAAGGGTCAAACATTTGTATACCCGTTAACGAGTAACGAGAAGGCAAATCTAACTACTACTGTGCCGAAGTTTTAATACACTTGAAAAACTTTACTGCAACTTATTTAACCGGTAAAATATATATAGGATATAGATATCAGATACTTAAAATTTTTTAATCATTGATAATAAAAATTTGATACCATAAAAAAAAACTTTTCTTATTAAAACACATTTTCCGACCGATCGGTGCTAAATTTGTGACGCTACGATGGAAAACAAAAAAGTTTTTCCCACTAGAAGTAGTTTTTTGACCGTCCGTTTCTATGGCAGCTATATGCTATAGTGATCCGATTTTGATAAATTTTTCCTGTTTTATGTGAAAGCGTATAAAACTAAGATACTCCAAGATTAGTGACGCTACGATGAAAAACAAAAAAGTTTTTCTAACTAGAACTAGTTCTTAGACCGATCGTTCCTACGGCAGCTATATGATATAGTCATCCGATCCGGCCTGTTCCGACATATTAGTTGCGTGCAGTACAAAGAAGACTCTGTGCAAAATTTCAGCTCGATAACTTTAAAACTGAGGGACTTGTTCGGTAGAAACAGACAGAAGGAATTGAACTCAGCTCGTCGACCTGATCAAGAATATATAAAGTATATGGGCTCGGAAATAAATATTTTTATGCGTCACAAACTTCTGGGCAGAATTAATGTACACTTTGCAAGTGTATAAATATATTCACATAAACACACACATGTTGCAGACTATGATGACGCTGCAGACGCAACGATACCCTTTCTACCTATTTGTGTGTACAGGGTATACAAAGATAAAATACGATATCAATATTTTAATATCAAAGTAATACTATTTATTGACAAGAAGCTGACAATAAAAAATAAACTGTTGATGCTAAATATTGTGACCCTTTTTCTGGGTACTATTTTCATCAAATTTAAATATATGGCTGATGCAGACGATAGTAAGTAATTGCCACAAATATTCGGTGGCAATTCTGCGCAAGTGTTGTCAAACATTATTGTCAATATGTGCATATGCACACGCCTGTTGACACATGATTCACGTCGAAATGTATGGCTAAAGCAAATCGCTAATTTGCTATATTCCCTTGACCAAACATTTAACCCTCAAATAGCTGAGACCCTTTCTTGTGCATCTCACTGGTTGCCTGAAAGATGCATTCCCTGCTCACCAGCCCACTTGCACAAATATTTGTTGTATGGCTTTGGATCTACACTTGTAGCCATGTGTGGATAAATCCCACCAGGGATCGACTACATGATATCCAGCTCTGCATGTAAAATAATAATAATACACAATAGCGGGAAGGTAATAAACGATATAGGACTGAATGTTTACTTGGAATTTTCATTCTACGCAGCTAAAAGATTGTTGTACAAAACTTCCATGATCCCCTTTAAAGAGTGGGAAGTTATTGGAATAAGTATGCAACAAATATTCGTCTCCCACACCCAGAAAATTGTGTCCCACTTTTCACAAAAAGTTAACAAACAGATATTGCTTTGAAACTGGCTAACTTAATTAATATACTTTAAACTATAAAAGTCAGAGACTTTAAGTCACCATCTTTTTGAAAACACCAAGGCGTTGTGTTTTGTATATGTTTGCCAGCAACAGTATTAAAGATTCCCAAACTAATGTTTATTAAATAATGATACATCTCTGAACTAATATTAATTTTCATTTTATTTTAATGCTTGCTTATATACAATGTTTTTTTTTTCTTATTTGGTGTGTAAATATGTATATCAGTTTCTTGGTGTGCCAACTCTGAAGCAAGCTACATATAATGGATTTTCCAAATTCAGACCAGCTACTTTAAGCGACTGTCCTTGGTCTATATTTATAGTTATTGAAAATGCAATTGTGGTCTCAGAAGGAATCAATGGAATCCGTGGAATTAACACCTCATTTCCTTTAAATTTTCCACTGATGATAAAATGATGACTGAAATTTTCGAAGTAGCATAATGGGAGCTCCCAATTTTAAAGGTAACAAACGAGGCGGCATTCCTGGTGACTTTAACGAATTGAGAAATTCCACTGGATAGTTGACAGCTTAGATACCAATAACTTAGAAAGTTGATTACGAATTTAATGATTTATTTTGTTAACACACTAATACACTCTCTCTTTTTCGCCTTGCTCTTCTTGGGAAACCCTGCTTTAAGTTTATCAGCTGGTGTTGCTCGAGGAATAACTCTTAAAGTTTGCCGAAAATCACCTGCTAGTAATAAAAAAAGGCATTACCGCCATTTGCGAGTTTATGATCAAGTTCAAATCGCTTTTCACAAACTGTTACAGATACAATTTGACATCAGGAAAATATCTAACTCCATAAACCCGTAGGTTTTAAGTTCAAATCTTATATAATTCCACAGATGTTTGCTCTGAATCCCTATTCAAACGGTTCCAAACCTACACATCTAGTATTTCGTTCCTAGCAACTTTTGAGATGTGGTTTGGGACCACTATAAACCGGTAAAGCGGGTTCGGAACTAAACAGTGAAATATCTGGCTCCAAGTGTCTAACCTGCACACCAAATTTCAAGATCATAGCTTTAATAATATCTGAGATATGGCTCTGAACCACTTTTGAAACAGTTCATTGGGTTCGGAACTGTCTTGAACCATTAAAATATCTGAAACCCAATAACTAATCTGCACACCAAATTTCAAGTTTATAGCTTCAATAGTTTCTGAGATATGGCTTTAAACTACTTTTGAACCAGTTCAATGGGTTCGGAAGCAGTCTTGAACCAGTGTTCGGAACCAGTTTACAGTCTTGGGCGACAGCCTATGACTCTTTCCTGATCGACATGAACACGCTGTGAAAATTTCATAAAGATCGGTTTAGTGGTTTCTAAGATATTGTTTTACCGCTTTCGAACCGCTTCAAAGACTTTGCACATAGCCTAAACTCTTTCCCGATCGACATGAACATCTCATTAAGATCGAATAAGTGGTTTTACAGATATGACTCTAAGCCACTATTGAACCGATTTAAACCGCTTTCAAAACCGGTTCACAGACTTGTGACTTATAACTCTTTCCTGATCGTCATGCACATAGTGTGAAAATTTCATGAAGATCGCTTCAGTGGTTTAGACGCCTATAAGGAACATTCACTTATATTTATACATATGTATAGATTATTAAGTAAAGAATAAATTGATTAATTTATTATTATAGTTGCCACATCAAAATACTATTCAAAACAATTAAACAGAGTTTTGTCCATTTTCGCTAAAAAATTGTTGCTTCTGTCTTTAACTTCAATCTACCTTTTTACCAATTTGTAAAGGGTGGGTTCAGTGTATAATAATAGCGAAGTATGTGCTCATATGGTGAAGATGTCTATTGTTATCCCACTTTATGCCTCAAAGGGCGAAATTAATTATCTCTTTTTGAACAGATTCGAATTGGTTCTGATATTTTTGGAGATGTGGAGACTAGACACGTGATATTTACTCAAGAATAGATCTGACGAGAAAGTTATAAATGTAGTTGTTTGGTGATATAGGGGACTTACAATTTCTTAGGCCATCTTTTGATTAAGCGAAGGACACAAGCCATAGCTTTGATTGCAATGGCCGATATATGACTTTTGAAATATTACTAAGGCTCAAATTTAATTTCCCAAGTCGTCAGCTTTATAGACGCGCTGCAGTGACCTATCATCAATCATATTGTAAATAAGGCGACACTTCTTATTGTTGAGTAAAAGACCTCTTTTTAAGAGAGGTAAAGTCCCTTTGCAGAAGAAGATTTTGACACTGCATCATCATGAGACAAGGCAAAAATTCGATGGTCAGCATTCATTAGCACACGAGAACAAAATTACGCATTTGGAATAGCATTTACTCTCCCTGGGATCGATAACGCAAATTAGCCATTTAAGTAGCTCAGGAGGAAAGCCGAGGGAAAACAATTTGTGTGTAAGAAGTGCATGATTAACGAAATCGAAAGCCTTGCTTTAATCTGTATATACATATTGTTTCCCAAAAGATGTTTGACAAAAGATGTAAGCTCCAGAAACTTTGTATTAACTGAACGCTTTTTCATGAATCCGCGAACTGATGGGGGAAAATACTGAGCGACAGAGATGCTGTAAATGAAAAGTGATTAACGATTTGATTAGTTTAGGAATTGCCTATTGCTTAGATATTAGGTCCCTTTTTGTTGTAGAGAAGTCGTCAAGTTCAAGAGAGAGGTGTGAAATTATTGTCTGGCCCCGGACGAAAGGGTGAATCAAGCGGTCCATATGTTATATTAAGCTCACCGTCTGATCTAACCAGCGGTGGCGTTGATTTAAGGGGGGGAAGTCTTTAGAAATGTCAAAAACCTTATATATTTTCCTCTGTAGAGGGTTACTTAAAATTGGTCCGATGGAAGCATAATCGAACCCAAAAGATATTTATTTATTATATAGAAGGCCCTGTGAAAAAACTTCCATCCTCATCAACATCAGCTCGGATGTACATATATGTAGCAGTGGAAATAGGCTATAACAAAGAAGAGTTTAATGAGAAAAGATGGTAGTATTTATTGTAATTAAGACAGAGGTTAATTTCTAAAAAGATAGAAGAGCATCTTCTATCAATGTGTCAAGATTTATCCTAGAGACGATTTACTGCATCGTTTACTGCGTTCTGGCCATACACAGAACGCTAACAAAAGTTTTAACGCTACAGTTTAGAGGCTATCCCGAAAACACCTGCGATCTGGGCATGAAATTGTTGAAATCTCAAGCCATCAAACGCCGAAGATTCGCAGAAAACACCGATGAGGCGCAAGTTACCAGATAGAATCGGAGATGTCTGTCCAGGAAACAGCACAAGCTTCAAGAAAACCAGCGTTTCGAGGGATTGGTTGATAATATAAGTCTTAAAAACTAATCGTTCTATCGTAGTAAAACTAGGATTCCGATGCCTCCCACGCAATTTGAAAAGAAAAACTTTCATACTCAAAATCAACTCCCACAATTTCAGTACAGTTATCATTATTATTTATCAATTCACTATACACCGTTTCCCGATCAGATAAATGATGGTCGAGTTATAAGCAAACCATTAATTAAGCTCAACACTTACCCAGTTTGTGTGATCCTACAATTAAAATCGTAGTTATAAACAAACTTTGGCAGGAACGGAGTATATTACAGTCGTGCTTGACCGACTTTCTTACTTGTTTAAATTGCTCGTTCTGTAATTCAAAAAGTTATTCATCAATTTGGATGCAGTTTTTATCAAAAGGATATTCCACAAGTTTTAAAGATTTCGTGTACATAAATTATTATACCCTTGCAGAGGGTATATTAAAATTGTAACGATGTTTGTAACGCAGTGAAGGAAGCATCTCCGACCCCATAAACTATATATATTCTTGATCAGCAGGACGAGCTGAGTCTATATAGCCATGTCCGTCTGTCCGTCCGTCTGTTTCTATGCTATCTCCTCCCTCAGTTTTAAAGCTATCTTGACCAAACTTTGCAAAAAGTCTTTAAATACACATAGGCTGCACATTTGTCGGAATTGGACGGATCGGATGACTATATCATATAGCTGCCATAGGAACGATCGGTCCAAAAACAAGTTCTAGTGAATAAAACTTTTTTGTTTTTCATCGTAGCGTCACCAATCGTGGTATTTATTAGTTTTATATACTTTCACACAATTCTGGAAAAATTTATCAAAATCGGATAACTATAGCATATAGCTGCCATATAAACGGTCGGTCAAGAAACTAGTTCTAGTGAGAAAAACTTTTTTGTTTTTCATCGTAGCGTCCCCAATCTTGGTATATATTAGTTTTATTTGCTTTCACATAATTCTGGAAAAATTTATCAAAATCGGATGACTATAGCATATAGCTGCCATATAAACGGTCGGTCAAAAAACTAATTCTAGTGAGAAAAACTTTTTATACACTTGAAAAGTGTATATTAATTTTGGCCAGAAGTTTGTAACGCATAGAAATATTCATTTCCGACCCCATAAACTATATATATTCTTGATCAGGACGACTAGCCGAGTTCATTTCCGCTTGTCCGTCCGTCCGTCTGTCCGTCTGTCTGTCCGTCTGTCCGTCTGTCCGTCTGTCTGTTTCTACGCGAACTAGTCTCTCAGTTTTAAAGCTATCGAGCTGAAATTTTGCACAGAGTCTTCTTTTTACTGCACGCAACTAATATGTCGGAACCGGCCGGATCGGATGACTATATCATATAGCTGCCATAGGAACGATCGGTCTAAGAACTAGTTCTAGTTAGAAAAACTTGTTTGTTTTCCATCGTAGCGTCACTAATCTTGGTATATGTTAGTTTTATATGCTTCCACATAATTCTGGAAAAATGTATTAAAATCGGATCACTATAGCATATAGCTGCCATAGGACCGATCGGTCGAAAAATAAGTCTTTGTGAGAAAAACTTTTTTGATTTCCATCGTAGCGTTTCCAATCGTAGTATATATTTGTTTTATATGTTTCCACACATTTTTGAAAAAATTTATCAAAATCGGATGACAATAGCATATAGCTGCCATATAAACGGTCGGTCAAAAACTGCTTCTAGTGAGAAAAACTTTTTTGTTTTCTATCGTAGCGTCCCCAATCTTGGTATATATTAGTTTTATATGCTTTCACATAATTTTGAAAAAAATTATCAAAATCGGATGACTATAGCATATAGCTGCCATAGGACCGATCGGTCGGAAAATGTGTTTTACTAAGAAAAGTTTATTTTTATGGTATCAAATTTTTATTATCAATGATTTAAAAATTTTGAATATCTGATATCTTTATCCTAATATATTTTCCAGTTAAATCAGTTGGAGTAAAGTTTTCAAGTGTATTAAAACTTCGGCGCAGACGAAGTTAGCTTTGCCTTCTCGTTTTATGAATGGCGTAGCCGATGTTAGCCTGCTATTTTTTTTTAAGATGAAAAATATCGGGAAATTAGTTCAACACTTAATGATTTGATTAAATTTATACTTTTATATTGGTTTATCCTTCGCTTGCATGTGCCACAAGCAACGTAATTTGTGTTTTTTCAGATATGTTTCAATAGAAAAAGAGTGACAGGTTCAGAATATTTGGACTTCGCGCAAACGTCATCTAAATATTATTGAAATTTACAAATCCACCCTTTAAGCATTTGACTGATGAAGTTTTATTACACTTGCAAAAGTTCACTCCAACTGATTTAAACTGTAAATGATATAAAGGATATAGATATAAGATATTTTTAAATTCGAAATCATTGAGAATCAAAATTTTATCTTAGCAAAAACACATTCGCCCATCGATCGGTCCTATGTCAGCTATATGCTATAGTCATCCGATTTTGATGAAACCTTCCAGAATAGAAACGTATCCACAAAATTGAATTGAGAACATAACTGATAATAATAATATATGATATAATAAAATAAAACTTTTGGGTGAAGTTAGCATGAATACTGAAGGACTCTTTTTCTTAATTAAGTTGTCGTGCTTCATTTTAAATTATATTTTGCCATATTCGTCAGCGTCATTCGAATTCACAACGTCCAGGGCGTGCGAAAAGGAAAACTGTACCAAAAAAAGAGTAAGACTGCCGCTAGCATTTCCACAAGCTAATATACCCCCAATGGGTATCAGGTACATATGTAAACTAAATTAAGTTAACTTATTCGGCAAATAGGCTGACAAATGTCTGTTTGTAGGAGGATGCATATGAACAAACACGCATATATGCATGTGCACATGTTTTGCATGCATCGACCCGCAGGAGCAGCTTGCAGGAAGAGGATTATTTCATTTCTTCAAATCACGTACTTTGGCCATTATAAACTGCCGATGCCGGATGCCGTCGAGTAATTTCTTCATAAAAAGAGCATGAGCATTTTGTTGCATTAATTGAGCATGGGCATGGGCATGGGCACACACAGACGCCGATGCCGATGCGAGTGTATTGTATGGCAACTCAAGAGAGTGGATGAGTGGGAGAGTGTTGGAGAGTAAGCGAGAGGGAGAGTTCTAAACACATTGTGGGTGCGCCTGATCGTGCGTACGTCTGCTGCATGACAATAACAAGAATCAAGTTGTAGTTGTAGTTGTAGAGATTGGGCTGGCTATGTATGCATGAGTGTATGTACCTGCTGGAGGGCTAAAGGAAGAGAACCAGAGACTTTGGGTTTCTAGTGCTGACAAATCTTTGTTCAAAAAGGCTACATGTTGGTCGTGTAGGATTTATAAAAATCAGGCGTATACAATGCCCTTTGAACCGGCCCCTGAACCGAACCATTTAAATTTATGACTCCCCCATCCTCTTCTTTTGGAAAAAGGATTGGATCAAATAGTGTTCCTATATCATATTTTTTGTGAACTTAAATAAATAAAATGTATTGAATCTGTGCATCATTTAGTAAAGACGCGTATCGAATATAACATTCGAAATCGCCATATTTTGTTATACGACTTCGAGAAGGGTGATTTACAGCACCAAGAGTCAAGTTGTAAAATATCGATATAAATCTCGCACATTTAAATAAAAGGTCTTCAGCATTCAATTACCAGGGACTTTTGGTAGCAGCGCTTGAGGAGGAATTTAATTTAATGTTGATTGATAACATAATAGTGCACTATTTAACAATTAGAAAATGGTTTGAGTACTTCTGAAATTCCTTCTTTTTTTTCTGTTTTGTGGTGCTTGAAATTCTCACTAGGTTCTAGCAACATATGCATAGAGAGACCACTGAAACCTGGAGATGGCTGCGAAACCTCGCTGGTGAGGAAATCTGGTGATTTCCAAAACATCTGTAGGAGGAACCCGCTCACTTTGGCGTTGTTGGTACACTTGTTGTTTTTAAAATTATGGAAACATAAATATACACGACCTCGAGCCGGCTAGTCTCACTATCCTTGGAAATGGCTTCGAAAATGTTGCAAAACAGCGACCTTTCCCAACAAATATGCTTTTCTGATCTATAGTAATACGCTGAAATGGTGCATAACAGTTGGTACGGTATTAAAGCAGTGTTTTTAAAAAACTTAACAACCATTGCAATTGTTGAACGAAGTCAAAGAGCCAAAAAAAATGGCTCTTTTTACTTAAATCATATATTATGTTTCATTCGTTTTAAAATACTTCTAAATCAATGTAAAAAGCCTTAATTGTTATGGGTGACGATCAATGGTTGAAAAGGTCCTGATATTTTTTTTCTAGGTAAGGTACAAGGTAATTGCCAAAAACTATTCCTACTCAACTAGTTAACTGGTAAAAGGAAATATCAAACATGTAAAATTTTTATCAGTGATAACAAAATTGATACCATAAAAAAAAACGTCAGAAAACTAACGATCGGAAGGCAAAGCTAAGCCTCGACTTTGCCGAAGTTTTAATACAGATTGACCTAATAAAAAAAAAAACTATACTACCAACTGATTTATCTGGAAAATATATATAGGATATAGATATCAGATATTTAAAATTTTTTCATCATTGGATAAATAAGATTTTGATAAATTTTTCCACAATTATGTGGAAGCATATAAAACTAACAAATACCAAGATTAGTGACGCTACGATGGAAAATAAAAAGTTTTTCTAACTAGAACTAGTTCTTAGACCGATCGTTCCTATTGCAGCTATATGATATAGTCATCCGATCCAGCCGGTTCCGACATATTAGTTGAGTGCAGTAAAAAGAAGATTCTGCGCAAAATTTCAGCTTGATAGCTTTAAAACTGAGGGACTAGTTCGCGTAGAAACAAACAGACAGACAGAAGGACAGACGGACGGACGGACAGACGGAATTGAACTCAGCTCGTCGTCCTGATCAAGAATATATATAGTTTATGTGGTCGGAAATGCGTTACAAACTTCTGGGCAAAATTAATATACACTTTTCAAGTGTATAAAAAGGTACATTTTACATTAGCCCTTTAAAGCATTGCTAATCATTTATGTAAAATCATGACCTTTCACAGTATTCAGCCGTACTTCTATGAATATACCTAAATTTGGAACCGTAAGAACGTATTTGTAAAGTCTTCGATTAGGGTATACTTTTAAACCCTAAGCTGAGCTTTAATAGCCACATTTCAGTCGTTTGTAACGAATGCAAATGATTTTTTGGTTTTATCGAAATACACTTCGCTGGTTCGATCAAATCAAGAATATTGCTCCCGTCTCTGTTCTCTGGTCGCAGTACCAGACAAACAGTTCCTGATCATTGCTCTTCGAGGGTTGAACTGGGATACCAGCAGGTATCTACCTCCTTATAAAAAGGGATACCGTTTGATTGATCTCTTTTTCACTTAAGTGGTCATTCTGTAACTCATTGTCCGTAAGCTCTCTTCTTTTCTTTTTGGGAAGGTAAATTAAAATTTGGCCTTGGGTTAAGTAAAAGATACTCGATTTTTTAAGTTCCGAGGTAAGTCTAAAAGTACACAATATTTATATCTAGGTACATATATACCTAGGTACAAATACCTAGGTACTTCCTAACACTGGTGACGATTATGAACCAAGCCGAAATATATTTTTCCAGACCAGTCGGTTGTATGGGAGCTATATGATATAGTCGTATGATTTTGATCAAACTTGTCACAATTAATCCACATATAAAATTAATAAATACCTTTTGTTTTTTGATATGCATAATTTATTAGCGATGCTGCGCACACAAATTGCATGCGACCCTGAGGTGCTCGTCCAAATATCTAGATGTCTGACCGATAAATCCTTTGCAGCCTTCTATATCTGCGCGGCCTTGCCTGGACAGTGGCCAGTCGATTAGCTTGATACACAATCTTAGATATTTAAAAAGCGGCTTAAAAATAGGCAACATGAATTTTCTCAAAAAGTACCTAGATTTGAACCGAAATTCCACTATGACTCTAAATAAGGCCTAAAATTTATTTAGGGGTCCTCAAAGGAATATATAAGCAATAAAATCGCGCTTACACAAACAGTTACCTGAAAGCAATGTTAATTAATCCGTTAAGTATATTGAATTATTGATTGATATAATAATTAACGATTAATTATGCGAATTGTATAATTAAGAACTGGAAGATCTGGAAAATTCTCACTATAATAGGACATCCATTTGCGCTTCTCGACAAACATTTACCACCAACTCACCAACTTGCACCCTTCATTTAAGGTTTTTCTGATCTCTAGCTAGTGTGAAGCGTACAAAAACTGGAAAAGGGCCAACTTGGCAGCACTAGCAATAAGAGCAAGAGCCAGAGACAAGCTGCTTGTGTGTGTGTGCTCCCATCTTCAATCTGCCCGCCTTCGCTGAATGTTGGGTAGCGATAGTGAGCGACTGTGGTAGAGCGGATCGTGACCTGTGGCTGTATACACTTGTATCTGTATCTGTATATGTTTCCGTGTGTGTGTGTGTTTTTTTTTGTTTTTGTGTTTGTAGCTCGTTTTGTATCTGTGTCCGCATCTGTGGCAGTGTATCTGTGCGCGTTGCTCCAGCTGAAGCAAGCGAAGCATTGCAAGAGCAAGAGCGGCAGCCGCTCAGTCAACTCGCAAGAAACACGGCAGCAAGACGCAACACACGCCCGTTATTGACTTTGTCACACTTAATTTATTTTTGTTGCCTGCAAGTTAGTACAAATTAAGCGATTAATTTAGGGTCTCAGGCGTTTAAATATGTGCATACTCTAGCATAATTCGCGTACAGCTTGTTCTAGCCCATAGTGCGCCAGCGGCATAGTGTTTGACCTCAACGTCTGCCAGCTATTCTCAGATTAGATACTCATATATAAGTAAATGTTCCTACGCGCAGCCATATGTTCATCTCCACCCGCGATCACTGAGTCTCAAGACGAAAAATAAAAGTGCTAAAAATAATTATAATTCTAATGAAGTTGCTGCAAGACTGCCGTGCAAGTGTATCTGTCGAGTCTTTTGCGCGTGCGCGAATCTGTTTAAGTTCCACGCATTGAACTAGGACGACATTGTTCAACTAAAAATCGGTGTGAAAACGTGCAACAATGATCTTGTATATCTGACGTAATGATCACAATCATATTACTGTGACTATCACCAGGATCAAGTGATTAATGTGTTTTGCATATCAGTGAATCTCGACAACGCCCGATGCTGCAGTGCCGTCGGCAAGTGAGGATTACAATGTAACAATTCAACAACTTAAAGAAATATATAATTACGCTGTGGATATTGCATCACCTGGCACTAAATACATTTAGCGGATACTTGCACTACATTCAGTATGGACGCGTACGCATTACCAACGTACTTTCCTCTTGCGTAAGTTATCCAAAATTACAGTATGAACATAGGATAAAAGGGAAGCTCCCAAGCATAGCAGACCCGGCGGTTCGTGTAAGCGCCAGGTGGATAGCTGATCGTGTGCGTCTGTGTGGGGGACATGACATATACGTTATAGTTAAATTTTTGTATCATATCCGCAAAAAATGGCATTCAGGCAGCACAATTTTCTTACTTTTGTACACAATCCGTTATCATTTAATTCGTTCTTGACAGTATTCCGTCCCCTCTAAATCAATGAACGAACTGAGCAAATTCGTTCATAAAATGGTCCTTGAAAAATTACCGACTCTCTTTGAAACACCAAGCTTAGGCACGGCCCTTGCTAAATTTCTACGGTGTTGGAACTGCCTGTTATATATAAAAACGTGCAGATGTCGAATCTCAACAACATTGTTCAACATTACAAAACCTCCTCACTCAGGCATCTGATTAAATAAGAGTATTTTGGAGTGAATAGTGGCTGCTGGGTTTGGGACGTCAACAATTCAATATTTTTCGTATCAAAAACAAGACCGGGTGGTTCTTAAACTTGGAACGGCCGGCCTCAACAGAAGCCGTTCTCGGCATAAGAAAAATCTGACTTACCGCCGCTGTTAAAACAATCCTATTGACCCGATCCTGATTATCCTGAATACATTTAGTCCCTGGAGTGTAAGAAAACTGAGTAAATTTCAACAAGACGACCCTGGTTTCGCAACAAATAGTTGTGACGGATCAATATTAAAACGTCTTTACAGCAATGATATTATTTTAACGAAAATTTTCAAGTACGATTACGGAAAAAATCGTGGGGAGCTTAAATTAAAAGTCGTTCGCTATTCTAAATTGGAAAATTCGTTAGATTCCGATTAAACAGAAGTTAGACTACTTCTTAAAAATTGATTTAACTCAGATTTACGAGCAGCTTCTAGAATTAATCAGTTCGATTATGAATACAATGACTGCACTTTAGCAATTCTTTGTATCAAAAATGGAGGAAGTTCCCTTCGGTCTACTGAAGTTATTTTAGCCTTGTAGATTTTTGAATATTATTTTGATTGTATTATTTTTTGACATTTTTTTTTCGTTTATTATTAAAACAAGTAAGAAAGTCGGTCAAGCCCGACTGTAATATACTCTGTACCTGTTTGTATGTAACTGATAACTTTAAAGTGTGAGGTTTTTTCCTGAATCTGGGGGTGGCAACTCTTTCGACTATCGTTCATCTGGTTGAAAAACGATGTACGGGCTCGATAAGTAATGATGGGTAGAATTACCCTAGTACATAACTCGTAAAATTATAAAATTTGTATATAATTTCCTATTAACTTAAACGTATCTATATTAGTCACGCGGGAATCACGCGTGATTTTTGACCGCAGGTCATACTTGGTCTTTGCCTACTTACACAAATATCTATTGGAAAGAAGGGAGGGGGAAACTGAAAGCGACGCAGTCCAGTAAGCTATTGCCCTCTCGCTCTCTCTTTCTCGTAAGTGGCTGCGGTGTTGTTGTTGTCGTTGCATTAAATTTTCTTTTACATATAGCGCCACTATTGTTCATCTGATCGGAAAACGATGTATGGGGGCTTGATAAGAAATGATGAGTAGAATATATGTCTAAAAGGTTCGAACAACCTAACTCCAAAATTTTTTTTTTAATTTGCGGGGGAGGCAGGGGGCGTTGGCAAAAATCAAAACTAATACTTGATAACCCTGCAAGTATAAGAAATATATGTTCCCATACACTTTAACTCAAACCACTATCTATGTTACCATACTCTGAGATTTTCTCTTACGTTCACTATTACAGACAGACGGACATGTCCATCAAAAAAATCGACTCGGCTGTTGATGCTGATCAAGAATATATATACTTTATAGGGTCGGGAGATGCTTCCTTCTGGCTGTTACATACATTTCAAAACCCAACTCTTTACCTTCGGCGGTATAAATTTATGCACCACTGTTTCTATAAACTGGACCACGTAGTCTAGTGTTTTCTTAAATCCACTTGAAATCATCATAGAAAACGCTTCACAAGATTTTAAAATTATGGTGTTTCTTTTGTATGCGAAAACGCGAAATTTCTTTAATATTTTATACCCATTCAGACCTTTCATATTAACAGTATAAATTTCAGTTCGATCGGTCCAGTGGCTTAGGAGTTATATTATCTAGACTAATGGATCAAACGGTCGGATTCGACTGGTTCCGACAGATATCCAGCTATATTTAAAGGTAACAAGTGCATGTGCCTTTTTTATTTGAATATGTTTAATTTTAAGTTCGTAAAATGCATTTTAATAGGTTCAAAATCTTGATATTACTGTTACATAACAAGGTCACACATAGTATTTGGGTTGGCAGGGGAGGCAGGGGGCGTGGCAAAAATTAAAACTAAACTTGATCTGCCTGCAAGTATAAGAAATATATGTTCCATACACCTCAAACCTCTATCTCTTACCATCTCTGAGATCTCTTCGTTCATACGGACAGACGGACAGACAGACGGACAGACGGACATGGCTATATCGACTCGGCTGTTGATGCTGATCAAGAATATATATACTTTATAGGGTCGGAGATGCCTCCTTCTGGCTGTTACATACATTTGCACAAACCCAATTCTCTGTTACTTCGGTACTTAACTATAATTTATTTTTTTTTATTTATTATTTTTTAGTTTTTCTTTTTTATATTTTTTTTGTTTTTAAATCTGAATAATTAATTTAATATTTTTAATTAGATGAATTTATTGGGCTAACTACTTGTCTCGAGAATCAAATCTTTTAATGGAAAGTTTTCAATGGGGCGGGAGGGCAAAAAACAGAAGAACAACACACTGAAAAGACAATCTCCACATACAGACGACAGACGACGGAAGACGGACAACGGACAGACGGACATGTCTATATCGACTCGGCTGTTGATGCTGATCAAGAAATATATACTTTATGGGTCGGAGATGTCTCCTTCTGCCTGATACATTTGCACGAACTCAATATACTCTCTTTTCCTCGGTACAGAGTATAAAAACGAGAAGGAAGACTTCGACTGTGCCGAGTTTTAATACACTTGAAAAACTTTACCCGGCTGATTTAACCGGTAAAATATAGAGGTATAGTATCAATATTTAAATTTTAAATCATTGTAACAAAAATTTGATACCATAAAAAACACTTTCTTAATAAAACATTTCCGACCGCGCCTGGCGTATTGTATAGTCCTCCGTTTTGAAAATTCTTCCAATTTTAAGATAAAAACTAATATACAGATTGGACGTACGATGAATTTTCCACTAATGTTTTACCCCGTTTGATATAGCTATATCATCCGATTTTAAATTTTCAAGTAAATAAAACTAAAACGTTGTGACGTACATAAATAAAAAGTTTTTCTCACAAGACTTATTTCGACATCGATGCCTGATTGTCATCTGTCGCAGACGTAATCAGCCTGCTTTAAACTGAGGACTAGTTGCGTGAACAACAGACACGGACACGACGACAGACAAAGACGGACGGACCGGAAGAACCGTCGTCGTCCGTCAGAATATAGTTTATGGGGTCGAGAATATTCTAGGTTACAACTCTGGATCATTCATAATAAATATACTTGATCTGCCTGCAGATATAAGGATTTTATGCTCCTTACACTTCAAATCTCTATATATTACCATCTCTGAGATCTGTGCGCTCATACGGACAGACGGACATGATTATATTGACTCGGCTGTTGATGCTGATCAAGAACATATTCACCTTATAGGGTCGGAGATCGGCTTCGCCGATGTTTTTAATACCCTCGCAGCTTTTTAAAGACGCTACCATTGATAACAAAACAGTATTCCCCACTAGTTTTTGGACCGATCGTTCCTATGGCAGCTATATGCTAAAGTGATCCGATTTTGTTAAATTTTTCTAGAATTATGTGGAAGCGTATAAAACTAATATATACCAAGATTGGTGACGCTTCGATTCTTGCAAGCAAAGAATCTATTTTTGCACTTTGAGGTTTAAAAACCACAAATAAAAGCGAGCTGATTCGAAAGTCTCTCAACTTCCTCCTATTTGATAATTATGTTCAAAGATCCATATATACAAATGTGCATATGGGGTTGGCCGGAAAGACAAGACTGGACAAAATTAACTTATTTTGTTCGTAGAGAGATGCAATGTCACGTTGAATAGAAAGAAAAGTTGACATTCAAATTTTTTAATTTTTTTAACCTATGCACAATTAAAATACTTTTATAATTTTTCCTTTCATAATATGCCAGTCGAAGCCGGGTTGTGGCGGTGCCAATTCTCAGAAATTTGGTAAATATGTTCGTGTTCGGCCACACTATAAGTTAGAGATGAGACATACCGGCGATCTGTGAATGAGCCAAATAATCACGGGCAATCCAATATAGCTCATATCTTCTTTTTGGGCCAAAAGTGTCAGTTCTCCCATCCCAGTACTGTGAAAGAGTAAAGGCATTCGCTGGCATTGCAAGTTACCAGTATCGCTTTACTCTACATGTCCGTCAGTAAGCATGCGGCACAATCTAGAGACTGGATTCTATACAAATACAAATCATTTATGTACTTGACTGAAAATTGCAGCAGGTAATGAGGCATTTCGTCTTCAAATTCTATTTAATTATACGGAATCAACATGTCCCATAAGCATGTACAAAAATATATATAATGCAATCCAAGGGCGTAGTCAGGGGGGGGCAGGGTGGGGCAGCTGCGATTTTCACTGATTTGAAAGAAATCACCAAGCGCTAAACACCAATTAAGTTACATAAGTAAAAGAATCTAATGTTACGTATACGGCAGGATATTCCCACGAAAAAAATTTTGGAATTTTTGGCCCCCCCTTGATGGAAAGCTGGCTACGCCCTCTCAATTTCTAGGGAACCGGTTGTGGAACCGAACCCCTTGCGTAGGACTTGTTTATTAAGCCCCGAACCGAACCCCTGTCGAAATTGCAGGGGTTTGCAGCCCTGATTTAAAGACTTCTTGCAAAGATTGGTCAAGATAGCTTTAAAACTGAGGAAGGAGATAGCATAGTAACCGACGGACGGACAGACAGACGAAAATGAAGTCACCCCGTCGTGCTGATCAAGAATATATATACTATATATACTTTATGAGGTCGGAGATGCTTCCTTCTATGCGTTACAAACATTGTGACAATATTAATATACTCTCTGCAAGTGTATAAAGAGGACTGGATTTAATGTACGGGGGGCTTCTTTGAAGGCGATTTGGAAAATTATAGATTTTGAAGTTTGGAAGATTATAAAGAGCTTTAAAACAAAATAAATAAAAACTGTTCTTACTTTTTAGACACAGTAATTTTTACACAACCGATTGCGCTGTACAAATTCAAAGTTTATATATCAATGAACTGACACAAATCGGTTCAGATTTTTTAAAAGTATTTCGTTTTGGTTCACGAGCAAAAAGTACATTTCGGTTTGGAACCGGTTAGTATCCCTGGTCCGAAGTTCGGTCTTAGTAATTGAAACTGAAACATAACACAAAGAACTGCGTGTCCAACCCCCATCGCTTCTCCGCTCCCGACTGATGCTCAGCGTTTTCGTTAAACGAACTTAATTGAGACTTCAGCTTGGTCAGATATGTATAATAATACCAAACCAACCCGACCGCAATCAAGAGCTTTACTTACATTCTCATGCTTCTTTTACCTCAACTTGGAGACAACGACTGCCGAAGCGTCGCCGTCATTTATTTCACTCGAGTTGTTGCCGTTCGTTAAAACTAGAGATGCGCGCGTGAGCGATTTGTTGCATGTAAGCACAAGTTAAATGGTTGGCACGAGTTCTCCAATAACGAGAGCGTAAGTTGAAGTCGGCCCTGCTCGACTTCGATATACCCGTTACTCAGGGTAAGGTTTATTTAAGAATATTTTATTAGATCACAACATGCCCATATTGTGGGGGATATGAGCTCTTTTCCAACTTGCGGAGGTGGCTACTCTACTATCGTACATCTGATCGGGAATTGATGTATGGCGGATTGATAAGTAATGATGATTAAAATATATGTCTAGATGGTTCGAACAATCTATTTTTAAAATTGTGGGAGATATGAGGTATTTTTCATTTCGGGAGGGGGCGTGGCAAAAATTTGAAACAAACTTGATCTGCGTGCAGACAATACAAGTCTACACTGAAAAAATAGTAGCTCTAGCTCTTATTGTCTCTGAGATTTAGGTGTTCATAAAGACGGACAGACGGACATGTCTATATCGACTCGGCTATTGATGCTGATCAAGAATATATATACTTTATGGGGTCGGAGATGCTTCCTTCTGCCTCTTACATACATTTGCACGAACTTAGTATACCCTTTTTACTCTACGAGTAAAGGATATAAAAATAGGTCTGGGCATAGTTCTATCTACGTATTAACCGTAACATTTAACCGATTTTTCGGCTTTTGTCTGAAGTTTGAATGAAGCCATAGCCATCTCTATATTGATCTTCTCTGAATGCAGCTCAATGGTGTTGCCTAGTCTGGGCACTTTGTCCGCGGACTCATTTCCATCTATGATACTATGTCCAGTTAACGCATTCAAGTTGCATACTAAAGTGTAGGCATACTAAAGTTGATAAGATAGGCTTCAAATGAGGGGGGAAGCATAGAAAACACAACAGAAAGTGAACTCAGCCGCATGCTGATCAAGAATATATATACTTTTTGGTTGAGATGCTTCCTTCTATGTTACAACATCGTGCATTTTCTCGGGAAAACTAACTCGGCGATGTTACAGTTTTTTAACACTCCACTATTGACAAAAAACATATATTTTACTACCGACGACCTCAAGCGATATGATATAGCATCTGATTTTGATCAAACTTCCAGAATCTGGGGCAATAAAACTATTTTCTCCTAGAACTGGTTTTTGGACATATCGTTCCTATGGCAGCTAAATGATATAGTCATTCGATCCGGCCCATCCCGACAAACGTGCAGCCTATATGTATTTAAAGACTTTTTGCAAAGTTTGGTCTAGATAGCTTTCAAACTGAGAGAGATGACTGAGAGGGACGGACAGACGGAAATGAACTCAGCTCGTCATGCTGATCAAGAATATATATACTTAATGGGGTCGGAGATGCTTCCTTCTATGCGTTACAAACATTGTGACAATTTTAATATACCCTCTGCAAGGGTATAAAGAGTGACAAAGCTCAATCGACTTAGCTTATCGTCCTGATCGATAATGATTATTTCTACGTGTTGCAGACTTCCGCGCAAAATTAATATACATTTTGCTAGTGTAGAAAAAGTTGCATTCGATGGGCGATTTAGCGTAAAACTAAGTGATTTGACATAATCACGCACCCATCTCTAGTTGAAACCAGTTTTTATAACTCACTCACACAGTAGCATAAGGCTAAGGCTATGCCACTGCCTCTGACTCCATACATATGCACACACAAACATACAAAAGCAAATATGATAACATATTTCTTTTGTTTTCGGATGTGTGTGTCTAAATACTTTTAAACTTTATAATGTTATTAAGTCATCAGCGATTCGGGACCACGACTCTGCCCGCTTGGTGTTAGGAGAGTACTGTGCAAATGCTCCAGACTTGCGTGGAGATGGGGGTGCTCACCTAATTACGAATTGCAATAGCGTTTAAATGCGAGGCTGCAAATGGCAAATGATGCCATATGAATTCTGGTCAACTGCCCAAAAGTTTCACAGGCACAAGATTTGGTTTTATGGGCGCTGGGCCGTAATTGGCCGCCAATAAACAGCTTTCCAAAGTGCCAGTGCCAGTTGTCATGCTAATCAAGAACCAATAATTTGAGTGTGAATAAATTCCAAACTCACTGTCTCGGTTCCAAACAAAGTTGTCCACTTTAATCACGTCACAGTTTGTCCCCCGAGTCTGGTGATCGTAGCTAATGACCAGCCGTACGAAGGCTAAAAGTCAAACAGAACAGTACGGGTACTACAGGTATTAAGCTCACAAGGATGTTTAGCAAAAAAAAGGAATATGCTTTTAATTTCTCTTAATTACCGCAGCATAGCCAGACTTCAAAAACAGCGCTAATGAAACGATAATAAATCAAAGCCAGGCTTCCTTCTTGTAAGGCCGTCGGGTGAGGCCAAACCTTTATTTTGCCTGAAGGCTGAAGTGTTAATCTGCAGTCCGAATATGCGATGTAGAATAAGTATGTATACATATTTCAATGTTTTCGTTGATTAGTGCAAAATGTATTCGACATTTCCATAAAGTGATGCACAGTGCGCTTTTAAATCCAGCATACTACAATAATAGAAGAACTGGATGAAGACATTACCACAGAAAGATTGATATACAAAGGAATGACAACTCCAGCACAGCTTCGTTAATCTACATATAGGAAAAAATTGAATAAAAAGGCAAAAAACTATCTAAAACTAAGGCTGCAAACCGGTACGGAACAGAACATTTCACAACCGGCTCGGTCCAAGTTATTGTAAAGCCCGAACCGAACCCCGTATGAAATGATCACCAGAACCGAGACCCGAGAATGAGTAAATGTATGTAAAAGGCAGAAGGAAGCATCTCCGACCCCATAAAGTATATATATTTTTGATCAGTATCAATCAGCCGAGTCGACATAGACATGTCCGTCCGTCTGTATAAACACCTAGATCTCAGAGACTATACGAGCTAGAGCTACCTTTTTTTCAGTGTAGACTTGTATCATCTGTGCACGCAGATCATATTTGTTTCAAATTTTTGCCACGCCCCCTCCCGTTGGTTATTTTGTGATTTCGTAATATATTTTTATATGAACCTTTTAACAAAGTCGAGAAGGGCCGACTTTATTTATCTTACGCTCTCGTTTGAGCCTAAAGTTGGTAAGATTGCATATTTTGACCATGTTTTGTTTTCTTTACAATTGAATTCAAATATCTAGCCTACTATACTGCTTTTTGTATTGTATATTTATAGAGACCAAAATTAAATAAATACAAAAATTTGTTAATTGTAACGCGAAAGTTAATGAACATAGCACTAATTTTAACGGAGCTGAATGGTTAGAGCGAGAGAAAAAGTATTTTACGACCCTGTAAACATTGCAGGGAACGATTAAAATATGACAATTAATTATTTCTTACATATTATAGATTTCCTAGTACCTATTAAAGTTCAGTCAAAGGTTCTGGAAAGGTTCATAATGTTTGTTTAATTAAGGGCCACATTGGAACATTGTCTTAAGAGGGTCTTCCAAGTTCTGGAGAAAAAAACATAAGACCATTGACCGAGCCAAACTCCCAACACCAGCTTGCTAATTTTAAAAGATAAAGTAATCCGCTCGGCGTGTTGTTTCAACTTGTTCGTTTATTCAATCCGCTAATTGACATTAATGATCTTTTCGGAACAATTGGAAATAAACTTAGACAATATACATTTAAAATAACATAATTGCGCATAAATTTTGTTTTGTGTAATTCATTAATTATATTTAAAAAATATTGGTAAATGAGATTTTGATCAGGATTGATGTAATTCTGGCCCGTACCTCAATCCTAAAAAATCGAGAAAGCAAAGCTAATTTCGACGGTGCCGAAGTTTTAATACACTTGCAAAAGTTTACTCCAACTTATTTCACCGGTAGAATATATATAGGATATAAAGGGTGATTTTTTAAGCGTAGCTTTCTTCAAAATCGAATTAAACACTCTATTTGCATCATATATTGAAAAATTTTATTGGAATGTTGTCCGAGTCTCCGTTTCAAATGGAAGGTCCAATATTGCTGAACACAATTTTTCGATAAATCAGCGGATTTTCTTGGAGCTGCAGAAATTGAATTTTATGGGCTTTCAAACCCAAATAAACACGTTAAATGTTCCATGTGGTTGAGTAACACATGCCCAATTGCTGAGAACTGCGACGAATCGACATTTCACTTTCCACAGAGCACGAATTTCGATAATGAATTTCAACAATTTGCAATCGTTGCTCGTTTGTAAGTATTTCCATGATTAAATGGCAGGGTATACTGAAAACTTTTCACCTTGACACATGACGTTTGGACGCCATTACCAACCAGTGCTGCCAACCTGAAAGACTTAACTCTTAAAAAATCACCCTTTAGATATCAGATATTCATAAATTCAAAATCATTGAGAATTAAAATTTGATCGCGTTACCATAAGAAAAAAATTTTCTTAGTAAATCACATTTTTCGACCGATCGGTCCTAAG
This sequence comes from Lordiphosa mommai, assembly GCA_018904225.1. NCBI lineage: Eukaryota > Metazoa > Arthropoda > Insecta > Diptera > Drosophilidae > Lordiphosa > Lordiphosa mommai. The sequence goes on from JAEIFT010000075.1 coordinate 826,342, forward strand.
GCAGCTAAATTCGATTCGATTTGATTTTGATCATTTCTTCCAGTATTATGTGAAAGCATATAAAACTAATATATACCAAGATTGGTGACGCTACGATAGAAAACAAAACAGTTTCTCTAACTTGAACTATTTTTTAGACCGATCGTTCCTATGGCAGCTATATGATATACAGGCTGTTCCCGCTTTCACTTTCGACAAAATTTGTCGAATTCGAGTTTAGTTAGATGTCGAGTTTGTCGAATAAAGTAATTTAAATTTGTGTAGCGACCGGTTCGTCCTTTACGTTTGATGTCGAGTTTAAACGAAAAAAATCACACTAAGTCGTAAATTTGAAGTTTAATGTTTGATACCGATTACCAACGCCCCCCCCAAAAAAAATATATCTGTTCAACTTCTAAAGTGTGTTATAAAAGTGGTCGGTCATTTAAAAAAATCGATTATACGTGGATCTAAATCACGACAACAACCCCCCAACACAAACCCAAAACCAATCTGCACTCTAGTAAAAAAGCCGGAGATGGCTTACAGATAGTCATCCGATGGTGGCAACTCTTCTATCGTTCATCTGATTAGAAATATGTTTGCGGACGATATGGTTAAATGTCTGGGTTCGCCATTTTTAAAATTGGGGAGAGGAGGGGGAACATCGTTGGCAAAGATACAAGTCTACAGTGAAAAAATGGTAGCTTTAGCTCTTATAGTTCCTGAGATCTAGGTGTTCATACAGACAGACGGACGGACGGACGGCCGGACAGACGGACATGTCTATATCGACGCGGCTATTGATGCTGATCAAGAATATATATACTTTATGGGGTCGGAAATGCTTCCTTCTGCCTGTTACATACATTTGCACGAACTTAGTATACCCTTTTTACTCTACGAGTAACGGGTATAAAAAGTGTTGGAATGCGTTCGGAAATTTCCAACTAGTCTCTACGCTCGGCCAGTATTCAGACAAACTAAATTTAAACGCTCATACCCATGCGCGTGGGGTTACCACCTTGTGCTACTAAAACAGCTGATTGAATTCCGATTAATTGTTTATATTAATTGTTTGTAATTAACGTAATCAACAATGTCAGCAGCAAAAAATGGTCGATTGGCAAAATTTGAAACAACCGAGCTGAATTCGCATAGCCCACGACGTTTGCTCTCGACATTTCATGCAATTATTCCTGCATTTTTCTACATATATAACAAAAGTTTTTTAACTGAATATAAATAAATAATTTAATCATCATTACTTTTTTAATCATCATTACTTGTCGATCCACGGTACATCATTTCCCGATCAGATGAAATGTAGTCGAGATGCCACCACCACAATTTGGAAAAAACCTCAAGTCTCCCTCAATTTTGAAGATAGTTTGTTCGAACCTTCAAGACATTTATTTGAATCGTCATGATTTATCAATCCACCATACACCTTTTCACGATCAGATGAATTATAGTCGATTTCTTTTTTGCTCCCCCCCTTCAAGCACGGAACTAAGTTTAAACTAAATTTTGCGCTGAGTCTTTTTTTATAATAACACTCTTTCTAACCTAACGATCGGTTGAAATAAGTCTTTTGAACTTTTTTTCCATCGTACGTCTCCAATCGTAGTAATATTGTTTTATATGTTTCCCTGCGGAAAATTTATCAAATCGGTATAATACGCACGGTCGGCAAACAGGTCATGAGAACTTTTTTTTTACGTCCCCTCTCGTATTTTAAGTTTAAGCTTTCACATCATTTTGAAAAAATATTAAACGGACATGATTACTGAAAATTTTTTATATTTTATTTCTGTTAATTTTTAAAAAATCGCAATAAGATCGTGTTCTTTCTAAATTATAGGTATTCGGAATTGCAGTTTTTGGCGTCTCGGCGAGCTGCGGCCGCTGCTGCAGCGGCTTCAGTTTTGCCCAACTCCCCTTCAAGTAATCCGTCGCATACAGCTGATGTTAGCAGCTCCGTCTCAGTACCGCCTGCAGCGCCTGCGTCTGAGGCATCGGACCCAACCGCCACACCCATGAGTAACGGAAATGCCAGCGGCCATGCATTGCTCAGCAATCCGGCCGCTGGACACCTGCATCATCACCCTCAGCCCCAGCATCAGCACCAACATGTCCATGGCATTGGTGTAGCTGGTCAGCCGCAACCACACGACTTTCACCCGGCTTACAGAATTCCCGGATACATGGAACAGTTTTACTCACTGCAACGGAGCAGTCCCACGGCCTCCTATCACGGTATTTAGATAAACTAGAACTAGCTTAGAGAGTGATAACACAGAAAGTATTGATTGATTTGATCCATCCACAGATCCGTATGCGAATTGCGCATCCGCCTTCCACTTGGCTGGACTGGGACTGGGTTCCGGCGAGTATTTGGGCGCTCGTGGCATGGGATCGCTGGGCGAACTGCATCATGCAGCCGTAGCAGCAGCTGTGGCAGGATCACTGGCGAGCACCGACTTTCACTTCAGCATCGATGGTAATGGCCGGCTAAATAGTCCACGACCGGGGGCCGGCGGCAGCATTCGGGCAAGCATTAGCCGCAAGCGTGCTCTGTCATCTTCGCCTTATTCCGATTCCTTTGACATTAATTCAATGATTCGATTCTCGCCGAACTCCTTGGCCACCATTATGAACGGATCGCGGGCAAGCAGCGCAGCAAGCGGATCGTATGGCCACATATCGGCCAGTGCCATGAGCCCCATGGCCCATGCCCATACAACAATGGCTCCGCACTTGCAGCAGCTGCAAGCCCATCTATTGCGCGCCAGTGCCGGGCTTCTGCATCCAATGACACCTCAACAGGCGGCTGCGGCTAGCTTCTCCATGAGCCAAGTGGCCAGTGCCGCTGCCCTGGGTATGAACGATGCCCATGCTAATGCCAAGGAATTGACATTGGTCAGTCAAACGTCGACTTCGCCGGCTGTCAGCGCAGCTGCCGAGGAATCAAGCTCAAAGGTGACCAATTCAAACAAGGTAAGTCCCCAATGATCCAACAAGCTAACCAATTTAATGTATCGATTCCAGAATTTCGACGAGGGAAACCGGAACTCGCGACAGGCGAGGAATAAGCCCATAGAGCAGCCATCTTCAACATCTGATAGCGTAGCTCAAGTGGAGGCAGATAGCGCCTCCTCAAATGTAACGGAGCGGCGACAACGCAGCAAAACATCGGCCCCAGCCTTTGGGGGCAACGTGAATGTCAACGGAAGTCAGTTCGGTTGCGCATCAACGCCGCTGAACGAATACGACTGCACCACTGCTGACACTACGGACATCAAGGACGAGCCGGGCGACTTCATTGAAACCAACTGCCATTGGAGGGGCTGTGGCATCGAATTTATGACCCAGGACGAGCTGGTGAAACACATCAATAACGATCACATTCAAACCAACAAGAAAGCATTCGTCTGCCGCTGGGAGGAGTGCTCGCGCGGCGAAAAGCCTTTTAAGGCGCAGTACATGTTAGTGGTGCACATGCGCCGGCATACCGGTGAAAAACCACACAAGTGCACCGTAAGTTGTCATTTAATTTGTTTAGTCGTTCAAGTGGTTTTCAATCTATCCAAAACGCGAAATTCCATTTACGTAGCCTCATTTTTGAAAAGTTTTAGAGCGTTTTAACTCCTTTGAGGACCCCAAAATTTGTTTACCTGTCATAATTAAAGAACATTTCATTCATCACATCATACCTCTGCTCGCCCACAGTTTGAAGGCTGCTATAAGGCGTACTCTCGCCTGGAGAATCTGAAAACACACTTGCGATCGCACACTGGCGAAAAGCCGTATACCTGCGAATATCCCGGATGCAGCAAGGCCTTTAGCAATGCCAGTGATCGGGCGAAGCATCAGAACCGCACACATAGCAATGAGGTAAGCGTATTCATTCTACTTTCAATCTTAATGCTTCTAGTTGTATCCACTTATCGTTGCAGAAACCATACATTTGCAAAGCGCCGGGCTGCACAAAACGTTACACCGACCCTAGCTCGTTGCGCAAGCACGTCAAGACCGTGCATGGAGCCGAATTTTATGCCAACAAGAAGCACAAGGGCTTGCCTTTGAATGACGCCAACTCTGGGCTGGAAAGGGATAGTGGTCAAAGCCGACAGCACCTGCAGGAACACCATATAGACTCAAGCCCGTGCAGTGACGATATGCACATGAGCAAGGTGATCGGAATGTCCAGTCCGAGCATCAAGTCCGAGTCAGATGCCAACTCGCCGCGGCATCTGGCGGGCAATGCTGGTGGCAACGCCTCAGCTTCAGATTGCTTCTTGACCTACAACCAAGACGACATGGCGACCGAAAATGCTGGCTTGGATGATGGCTGGACTTGTGACGATGATGTCGATGCCGCCGATCTGCCTATTGTATTACGTGCCATGGTTAATATAGGAAACGGCGCATCTGGAGGCGCATCTGCGGTAGCACGTCAGCGTTTCCGCAGCCGGTTACAGAGCAAGGGGGTCAACGCGAGCAGCTCAATGCTCTGCAATATACCGGAAAGTAATCGTGCCATTGGTATCAGTGAACTGAATCAGCGTATTACCGAGCTTAAAATGGAGCCGGGCACAACTGTGATGGCGCAGGCCCAGGCGCGAATTCCGACCGGAGCAGGCGGGTTGCACTTGATGGAGACACAGACGCACATTCGCTCTAATCAGCAGTGTTATGGAACTGCAAATGGGCTAGCCCAAGCGCAAGCGCAACTCCGGCGAGACAGCCAGAACTCGAATGCCAGCACCTACTATTGCAGCATGCAGAGTCGCCGCAGTAGCCAATCATCCCAGTTGTCCTCCATGTCAACAATGCGTCCGGGACCAGCCTATTATGCCGCCTCGGCGTCAGCGTCGCTATATGACCCCATATCACCAGGGTGTTCGCGTCGCTCCAGCCAGATGTCAAACGGTGCCATCTGCTATGCCGCCAGCCCAGCGCTAGGCTTGCATCCGTCAAGTGTGAGCACTAGCACAAATCCGGGAACAGGGGGAAACACCAACGCAACGGTTAGTGGCGTCAATTATTTTGGTTCTGGCAGCAGCAGCCTACCACCACCGCCCTCATCGCACCTGATTGCCACGCATCTGAGACGTCTGCAGGCGACTGACTCCAGCAGTCACTATCAGCACCAGAAGGTGGCCCAGAGTGGCGGTCGCTATTCCATTCCGAATATGGCTCAGTCGCCGTTTTCAGCGAACCAGCTTCATGACGCGGAGTTGCAGGCCATCAGTAGCTTGCAGAACAGTGTTTCGAGACGTCAATCCGAGCCGCTAATGCCGCATTCAGCTCCCAGTTCCGCCGCTACTTTGAATAATCCCTTCCAAAGTGTGCGTGACACACTTCAGCAACGATATAGAACATGCCCATCGACATCCCCAAGTGGAGCTTTGGCAGACAACGCCGAAATACCCAATGCTAATTGCGGCACCACCAACAATACTGTGGCCAATAGGTCGCCAGATCAACACCCGAACGAAAAGGTTAATCTAGATGAAGTTGAAGAGCTCATACTGCCCGATGAGATGTTGCAGTATCTCAATCTGGTTAAAGATGATACCCAGAAGCCAACGCCAATTAAGGGTCAGGGAAGTGGAGGGCCGACTTCCAATGTGGCAGAGAATGACATCGTTGCTCCAGGTGCTTCCAACCTTCCACTGGCGTCACCGGTATTAAACCTTGAACAATCGAATTTAACGCAGCTTCTATCACCCCAAACGCCACTCGGGGCTCCTTACTTGCAAAGGGAGCGGCCGCCTGTTTACTGTCATCTTTCCCAAAGGGCAGCGACACAACCGAGTGTCACGACCGAGATCCCGCGTCCACCATGTTCCCATCCCCCACCGCCCACCAGTTACCAACAGCAGTCAGCGACAAATACCCCAAGCCAGAATCAGATCATCGACTCGTCCATGACGAGTTTACCTGAGCTATCTGCTCAGCCTGTGGGCGAGCAACCAGTTAATCAGATCACAAGTGATAACGAAATACAGTGCGGCGTCATAAGTCAGTCCCAAATGTCACCTGCTATACATATAAACACAAATTGCCCGACTTCGGGTGCCAATGCCCTAATCTACAGTCCCAACAAAAGCCAAATTAAGGCTGTTGTCGCGCCCAAAAGTATGCATTCGATGTCGGCAGCTCTGCTGGACCAGAAAGTTTGCCCCGAGAGCCAGCCCGTTAATGTATCACCCATGCAATCGGATACCTATCAGCGTACTCTCGAATATGTACAGAGCTGTCAGAATTGGATGCAGACGAATAGTGCTGGAGCAGCAGGTCATGCAGCCAGCATGCTAACCTCCAACAACCAGAACAACCCGCCTCCGGTGTGGCCGGATGTTAGCAGCTCGACCCACCCCCATCCTGGTGCCAATATGATTATCAATGATATGACAACGTCGTTAAGCTCACTTCTAGAGGAGAACCGATACCTGCAAATGATGCAGTGAACCGTACACTTAATGATTCGAACTGATTCTACTTCCTATCCGACTGGCACCGCCTATGTATTAGAGAGATACACATCTGAAATGCTTGCATTTATACAGAGTTAGAGTTAGTTGATTAAGCAATAGCCCCAGCAGTGCTTCTATGTCCGGATCACTTACACGCGAGAGCACTAGTACTTACTCAACAATTATGCTAAGACTAATCGCTAGGACGCATTTGAAATTTAAGCTTAAGGTAGTTTCTACTCATGATATTTGTCTTCCCAATCATTTAAATGATTCTGATTCGTATCAGTACATTCATAAAATAAAGCCATTTTTTGAAAATACTCGATTTGATTTATTTATTTTGACAGACATGGCTGCGAATAGACTTACGGTAATATAATATTTAAAGGATTAATAATTAAATTTGAACACGCTGCCATCAAAAACAAATACGTTTTCTCAAAACGACACATTTTCCGACCGGTTCTATGTCAGCTAAAGGATATAGTCTCCCGATTCCGACAAAATTATGCAAAAGTGTTTAAAAGCATTTAATTTTCGTTACTGCCGAGTTTAGGGACGATATCGTAACAAAAACAGAATATTCTCAGTAAGACTTATTTTGTACCCGATCAGTTCTGTTCAAGTTATAAAACCGGGGTGCCCAAAGCTGTTTATTCATATTATGGTACAGAAACATTCATATTTAACTAATTTAATCAATTCAAACGAAAAATCCATTAACCTTATTGAGTATAGCGACTGCAAAGTTGCACAAGTACATTTTCTCTTTTTTTCCATATTTAATTGCATGCATTATTTGTTATTATCTTCTTAAAGATAGATCATACATGATAAAAAGTATTCTACAAATCGGCTCTTACATCATAATTTATCTAAAAAAGCAAAGAGTAGAATGTAATCCCGATTGACTGTAAATTTTTGGATTGCTTCTGTCCATTTCTCAATGTCCCGTTCGATACTGATAAAGACCATTATGTATCTGTGTGTCACCAATTGGAGAAGTGAATGCATGGAAAGTTAAGCACAAACCGATTTATTTATTAAAAGGCTTAAAAAAAAAACGAACTGCTAAAACAATTTTTTTTAATTAAAATTTTTAATTTCGTTCATAGTTGGTCCCGTTCGCGTCCGTAAGTGTAAAGTTTAGTGGTTCAAAATTAATTCATACTAAAATTTTTCGAGTTTTGTGCAAAAAACATATCAATACAATTTTAGAGACCCGAGCGACGTCGGAAATAGTGCTAGTTATTGATTAAATTTAAAATGCTTAAATATATACATAACCATACCTACTTGAATCATATTGAAAAAAATGTCCCGTTCGCAATGTCCCGTTACGAATCAGATTATTATTTATTAAATAATAAATACTTATTATTTTTTAATCAAGCAAAAAAAACATTTCAAAAGAATCAATTATGTATAAAATTTTAAAACTCATGGGGCTTTAAAATTGTGTCAGGTTTCGCTAAGTTCTGCCTATATGTATGTAGGTGGCCCCGAAAACAACTTCTGTTTTTGTCCCGTTCGAATCACTTCTTATAATGCCATTATTTTGGAGTCAGGATTTCACTCGCCATTCGCTTAAGCACTAAATATAATGCTACTGAATAGCTATATTAGAAAGTAAAAAACAAGTTAAAAATGCATTTTATTTTGCCCTTTTTCACTGTTAAGCCCTATACGGACCTGCGAAGTACCGCGAAGTTTCATACAAAATTTGTGGGAAGAAGAAGCAGAAGTAATGATTCCTTAACCCTTTACCTTGGCTCATACGGAGCTATGAAGTACTGTTGCGCTTAACAGCACACGAATGGAACCTGTGTTAAGCCTGTGGATTTGATTTTACTTCGAAAAGCTGATGAAACATTGTTTGAAACAATGTTATAGCCTGTTTATACTAGGGGTTGCGTCTTGCGTTTTGGCGTCTTGCCCAAGACGCGGCGTCTTTTCCATGTAAAAAGTATAGGGCCCTAGTGGTGACAAAAAGTGGCGTCTTGTACGGACGCCGGTTTCGATTGCAGAGTTTATTCGATTTTTTGGGGTATATTCGATAATTTTAGCCCATTTCTGCCTATCATTCGACTATCGTTTTCAACTATCACCACTAGCACAACAAAAAACAGCTGTGAAAGTTTTTCCGGGAATAAATAAATAAAAAGTTGTCAAGTTAAATTGGAAAAATTTGGAATTATGGCTGAAAAGAAAGGTAAGCAAGTGTTTTATTCTCTTCTCAAATTAACTTTGAACACATTGTAGGCTCGGAAAAGAGATTTCAGTGGACACCCGACGTCGTCGTGGCTTCCTTTGCAGAAAATCAAATGTTGCTGCAGACATCCCCGCCAAATCCATAAATTGCATCATCATAGCATCATTTTTCTCCATGGCAGATAATAAATAAAGTTCACTTGTATTCATTCTGTTTTTAAAAATTTTTTTTTGCTTTCAACAAAACCAAAACAAACATCAGCTGTTTCGTTGACGATGGACGCAGGACGCAACCTTGTGCCAGTATAAACGCCAATTCAGAGTTATTGCGTCGATAACGATTTCGATAGCAAACTCAGCGTAGTATAAATGTAGCATAATAAACACTTTTAAAGCAGTGTGACCGTTGGCGATTAGGGGGAATTTTGCTGCTGATCGGTGGTATTTTTGTGTTGAACGGTCACACTGGAATCTGATTTCACCAAAATCGACCAAATTAGACCAGCTAAATTCAGCTAAATAAACATACCCAGTCGGACTTTGCAGCATGTGGTGAAAAAAATCAGTGCATTTTTTGGCATGAAATTTCACGGAGATAGTCTGTACATTATTTTTTTTGGCATGCCTCATGCCTGATTCTGGGGTGAAAAAGCAACCTGTGAATTTTCACGTATTGGTAAGGATAAAAATCAGCATAACTTGAAACGGTTTGAGAGAGAGTGAGCTCTCTCAGTAGTTTAGCTGAGGCACGAAGGAGAAAGCGAAGTCAGACCCGAATGATTTCTGATCGTTGGGCAACAGTGTTGCCAACTTTTGAGCATCAAAAAAGCGGTTTTCAACGGGAACAAAAGAAAAAAGCTGTTTTTTGCAACAAAAAAAGCTGGAAAAAAGCTGATGATTTTTTTTATCTTTCTACGAATATTTTATAATATTTCAATGATTTTATCTATTGTCCCAATCAAATGCAGATATCTGATTGGTAATTTATAGTCAAAACAACATTTGCAATGTCTTTACAACCCATATCTGTAAATATATGTTTTAAAATTCAACACCTTATACTTAGTATAGAGTTAAGATTGTCCACGTGCATCACTTTCAGACCTTTGCCTTTATAATGCTGACCTGACTGAAGACTCTCTAAGCTTCAGTGTTGGGCCATGGCATAGACAACATCTGGATCGCGAAAGCAGCAAACTCTATAAATCTGTTTCTGCCACCAGAATTTTTCTATGAAACTAATTGACAAACAAAATACTCAGCCATGCTCCCATTTTCACTTTCGCCAAAATTCTGCGATTTCAAACCGGTTTTAGGAGCAAATTTGGTCTCTAAATCGCAAAATGTTTGCGAAAGTGAATAGACGACTGTATAAAAATGTTCTCAAAATGTATACGTTAATACAAAAAATAGTTAAATACCTCAGCTTAAATTACTTTATAAGCTAAAAGAGATGACAAAGTTACGATTTGCTTACAAGTTTTGCAAATATTTTTACTAAAAACGAAGAAAAGCTGAAAAAAGCTGAAAAAAGCAAAAATTCTTCAAAAAAGCCAGATTTCCCGCTACCCACTGTTTTCAATTTTTTTCCGCTTTGAACTTTGAAAAAAAGCCAGATCTGACGGGAAAAAGCTGAGTTGGCAACGCTGTTGGGCAAAAGAAGGAGGGGAGAACTGCAACTCTTTTATTCAAAGTCAGTATGAATTTTGCTCTTGCTGCGAAAAGTCGTGTCTGCTGTGAATATAAATAAAAGTGAAAAATATTTAAATGCGTAGAATGATGGGGAGTATCACATTTAATTTAATTTAAAGAATTGATAACATTTTTGCATATATACATTTACACGAATATGTAAATATATTAAAAATTGGTATTTTTTCATTTATTTGCATAAAACAGGCCATTTAATCGAGGACTTCGAAAAACAAAACGTTTCTCTGCCAAACCACAACAACGGCGTAAAGCAAAGAGGGAAGGCACCAGGGCAAACGTCAGTAATAATAATTGTCGAAGAATAAAATAGTTAATTTAATAATGTAATTTTACAGTGTTTATAAAAAATAAAAAAATATTTAATTAATTGAATAATGGTGTGACATTTCATGATAAAAGCTGAGAAAGACACGGGTGAATAATGCCTGATTTCGGAAGGGAACGTCTCATGGAGACGTGCCTACAGCTTACCAAGTCAGTACATCTGGAGTACTGAGTAAGTAGTTGGATGCCTGTAGCACTCCACATATTTTGCACTCCACATAACTGGTGGCATCTTTTTTTTTTGTTTTTTTTCTTCATCTTCATCTGTTCTCAGCTCTTTAATTTTATCATTGCAAATTTGTTTTATTTGCGATATGCTTAAGTTTGTTAACATTTGTATGCATTCATAATGGTCTTGCATCGCTGGTTTTCCCTTTAAAAGCTTATTTAACATTATTGTGTTATTCATCAACATTTTAATTACTTTGTCTTTTATCAATTTTGTGGGATGCTCTTCATCATTGCTGATTTCCTCATGATGACTTTCTTCTGAAGTATCGAAGTCGGACATGGCTCTATTAATAGGTATGTACCTTGGTACAAAAACCTAAGTACTCCCTAACACTTGTTATAACTTCTATTGTAAGCCCAGAGAGGATGACTATGGAGGAGTAGGGATTTATGTCAAAAATCATATAAAATGTATAATACTAAAAATAGATACCAAAGCCACAGTGGGGATGGCAAGGGTCGAGTCATCAAAATTAATTTATAAAGTATAACTTACATGCAGTTGCTGACCATGACTACGTAGTGGTAGTGGTGAAACATTCCGATTAGAATTAAAGGATTGATTCTCCTTTGCATCCTGCGAAGACTTCGGCTGCAAGCCATGCATCTGCTTCATTCTTTTACGCTCACGGTATATTGCTCAAATTTGAAGGAAGTAGTTGAAGTATTTGCTCAAGGAAGAAAACCCCAAAATATTGCTTGTTCATGAAATAAAATTATCTTGAATTTTCTCCAAGGTGAGCTGAATTTTAGCATGATTTTCTTTCATAGTTGTGGAATGGGCAATTGGAATTGATCCGTATTTATTTCCATTGTGCAGAAGAACGCATTTTAAACTTCGCTTGCAGCTATCAATAAACAGCCGCCAATCGCACGATCTATAGTGTTCCATTCCCATTTTTTTAGAAGTACCGTAAATGTTGTGGCAATATACCAAATTGTTTTCTTGCTTGTAATATGGAAGAAAATTTTTCCGGAAGGTTTATTTCTTTAAGCCTAAGGCAAGCAGTTCGGCGTCATTCTTCGAGAGACTGAGATCCCTAATAAGATCATTTAATTCCATTTGACTAAACAGTTGTGGGCTTTGGGAATCCTGCTTTCTTAAATATAAAGCGTCGGCTTCATCAGTTTTAAATAATTCCTCTGAATAATCCAATTTAACGTCATAAAAGTGTGGAATTGTAATATCCTCTCTATGGGGAATAGGTCGAGTTGCTGATTGTATATCTGGATATTTCCAAAAATTGTGGTTTTTGGTATTAATTCCTTTTAAATTTACAGCGCAAAAATAACAATTATGCAAGTGATCAGTCGGCTCGTTCCACACCATTGGCACGCCAAATTGCTTGTCTTGATTTCCAATGGCAAATCCAAAATATGCGTAGTAATTCAGCTCAACATCCTTCGATATTTGATTTCTGTTTGCTTGGAATACATACTCCCCGCAAATATAGCAAAATATATTAGGTTCGTGGCGGCAGGTTCTTTCCATTTTGCATGCCATGGTCTTCAGGGTTTTAAAAACAATTTTTAATTAGTTTTAGATAGATTGGCTACAGGCTCAAATGACTAAAATTTATATCCACCAACCTTTCTAGCTTAAAAGAGGTGATTTATTTGGTAAAAATTGCCATAAATCGAGAAACGTCTGACTTCAGAGACCAATTCGGACCCTTTCGCATGGTCGAATATTGCGCGTTGGATTTTTTACAGAAGCATTGATATGTGCTCTGTCGAATAGGCCAGATAAATCCAGAAAATCATGCCTATTGTGACTACTAATGCTAGAAATACGTTTTTCCGTCATATCTTGGAAACAAGATCTGATGGAACAAAACTGGAGATGCAGTTTTGTTCAGTGCACTGCATATTTATATTATCAGTTACAGATAGGGCTGCACCAAAAACACTGTTGCCCTGCATTTGCATTTTTTGCCATTCTCTTTTACTAATACGCTGGCATTGCGTTATACTGTTATACTATTATACCAATGCCCGTCGGCATTACGTTATACAATGGCATTACGTTATACTAATGCCGAAGAGCATTAAGTTATACTAATTATTATTAGCGTTTGAACACTCAATGGGCCAAATAGGTGGAAAATTATTTTCTAATTTCAGAAGGTCGGAAAATGGGGTTTGTGGTGTATTTTTTTTTTTAGTTATTAATTTTAATTAGTTTTTAAGAACGCTGTAATGACAAACAAAAATGTTTTTCTTACGAAGAGAAGAACAATAGAAATTAAAGAGAAAGTAAAAAGAAAACTAAGGAATTAAAAAAAAGCATGAAAGAAGGAAACGAAAAAAATAAAGAATAGAAACCAAATAGGTTTTCCTACGAGAACAGTCCAAGAGAGACTTGCGGATAGTAAAATGATAAAATAATGAAGAAAGGATAAATGAGTCACTCCACTAGCTACTTAGCTAGCGAAAGCGGGCCTGTGATTTTGCTCAGAGTGAGTTCGGCTCGAATTTTTTTAGTCTCTTAAACCACTCCATGAAAAAACACGCCTAAAACTCAAGTAAGTTCACCTCGTCGAAACGTACCGTCAAAAAAAATAAGTACTGAACTATTTTGTGTTCAATTAGGGCCCGGGTCTCGTAAGTAGTGGTTCCATTGTCCATTATCACTGTGGCCGTTGGTAGCACTTGCGAATTCCGATGCAGCAGTTAAATTTAGGTCCTTTTTGAGCTCAGTTGCAGCCTTAAAATGATTTCTTTTGTCCTCGCGGATCAAAAGATGACGATAAAACTGGGCCAATTATATCAGTCTTTTCTTTGTAGTTTATTGCGTTCTGTAGTATTTTATTTGAATACCACACCAATCAAACAACTTCTCTAATGGATTTTCCAATCAATATCGATTTTTTTGATGATATCGCTATTTTCCGCCCTGCAGTGTTTTCCACGAGCCTTGGTATTAAATTACCTTACTTTTGATGATCTAAATAATAAAATCAAAGTCAAATCCCTTAACCACGTGCTTTTTATCAAAGTAGCGGTTCCTATGAAGAATGCGAAAGTGGTCCTATTATTTTTTCGCATTTTAAAGCCCTTTGTCCATAAAAAAAATGGGCATTGCCATGGTTGTTTTCTTGTGTGTATTTCGCGTATCGCTGAAAAAGGATGGAGTGACGTCAGAGCGGCAAATTGTTGGTCAAATCACTTTAAATAGGTTTCATCCTGACCGCTTTGGGCTCCGTTGTTCATGCTCCGCAAAGTTCTCCAAATTGTTTTTGATTTGCCTTAAGGTTTGAACTGAATCCATTATTTAAATTGTGTGCTCAATTCTCAGAGGTACCTCTTTGAATTATCAAACATGTTTCATAATTCGACGACTTTTTACCCCTATAGCTTCAATAAGTTCTGAGATATGGCTCTGAACCACTATTGAACCGGTTCAGCAGGTTTGGAACTAGTCTTGAAGAAGTAAAAAACCAGTCTTCATATAACTAACCCTTGTGGGCTCAGTATGTAACCACGAAAAGCTTCTCAAAAGTTTACCGTTTGGATTTGGCGTTAAACTGTAGGACTGTTTCTCTTGAGCTAAAATTAAAGGACACACGAGCCAAAAGATTGAGAGAAGCCCGTTTGGGCTGTAACAGCCAATTTAATATTTTTACATATAAAAACTTCAAAAACTTCTGAGAAATGGCTCTGAACCACTTTAGAACCGCTTCAGCGGTTTCAGAACCGGTTCATAGTGTTGGGACATAGCGTAAGACTCTTTACGAGCGACATGTGAAAATTACATGAAGATCGGTTCAGTGGTTAGACGCCTATAAGGAACATACAAACATACCAACATAAATAAATTTCAAATATGAAAGCAATTTAAATCTTGGCACCAAGCTGGTTCTAAGAGCCCTTAGATAAATAAATTACTGGGAAAAATAAAAATCGATAAGAAATTACTGGGAAAAATAAGAAACGATAAGTAAAAATCGATAAGTAAATTACTGGGAAAAAATAAAAATCGCTTAATAAATTACTGGGAAAAATAAGAATCGATAAGCCCATTCGAAATAGACTGCTTTCTAGGAAATATAACAAAGGACAAAATAGCCATTTTCTGCATTTTTCTTATTTCGATAAGAAAATCACTTAATATCAAATATCGTGAAACAGTGACTAGTGATATCGTTGCACATCTCTAATCGAAAAAATTTTACTGTTAATCTGAATCTGTGCGTGCAAGTAGAAGGTAAAGGTAACTTAATTTAATTAATTTAAACTGGAAACGAAAGTTTAATCTGTGCGCGCAAGTATAAGCTACTTCTGTTCGATTGAATAATTAAATTTGCGTTAAAAGTGCGTGTAAAGAAACAAAAATAACTTTGATTTATTGAGATAATTGACATTAAAAATTATGGAAATTGATCCACCTAAAAAGACGTAAGTATTAACCCTCTAGTGCCCAAGACCGCCTCTAGACGGGCAATGTTCAAAACACCGTTATTCGCTTTTCTCATTCCTTTTTGTCTTCGTTTTGCGTTTTTCTAATTCAGGGAAGTCCTAAAATTATGTTCGTTGCGTTTGGAATACATTCTACAGCTTGAGCCAGCTGCTACAGTCATTTGAAGCTGAAATTTTGTGAAATTCGGACGCAATAATTATTTTGCAAAGAGTACAAATTACAACATTTTTTTCAAAATATTTTAAAAAGTTCGCAGCTTGAAACAAAATTATTTCCGTGTTGCTGATAGTCTCAAGGATGCAAAATAAAAAACACACTAAAAAAGTTTTCGTTAGCTTTTTATTGCTTTTATAAGGAATCCCGTCTAAAGGCGGTCTTGGGACAATTCGGAAAAAAAAATGTTAAGGTATGTTTGAAAGTGAAACAACCTTAGACATATTTAAGTCCAAATAATTGCTTTAGTAGACATGGAACGACGACAAATGCATAAGCTATCAGCTCTATCCGATGTAGAAATTGAAAAATTTTTGAATTCGAATGATTTTGACATTGATACGGATGGAGAAGAAGAATTGGAGGACGATTTGACTGGTGATTTTTGCGAGGCCGCGTTTCCTGTCAATGAGGAAGATCAAGAAGCGATTGAAAGAGCGGTAAATATGTCGGACTCTATGTTGGATACAGAGGTTTGTATAACTTCAAGCGGAAGTCCTACTCCGCTTGCGAAATTGTTGTCCCCCTCAACTTCGATTGCATCGAATTCACCTCAAGCACTGAAACGCAAAGTGCTTGCTGAGCATGATATTGCTAATGCTGAAGAAAAAACAAAATCCGAATTTGTAGGATCTGCTTGGGCTATAGATCCAAAATCACCGCTTTTCAAAAAGATGTTGTGGCGCCAAAAGAACTTAGTGATGGATAAATCTGCGTTTTCCTTTTTTGAGCCTGACCTCGGAGTTCTTAGAGAGCTTGATACGCCATTCAAGTGTTTTCAATACTTTTTGGATGATGCTATTATTGAGCATATTACCCAGCAAACAAATATGCTGCCCAATAAGATGTCCAAGGTTTTAGTCCTATAAAACTCGATCCGTGCAAAAGTAAAACTTTTTCCAGAACAAACATTTATTTTTAAGACATAATGAACCCAAAAATAATTTTTTCCATGGGAAAAGAAAATTTGGGCACTAGAGGGTTAATATTTCTATATATATTTCTTAATCAATTCATATTGTTCATATTTAATTTCTGTTTAAGGGGTCTTCTACCTATCAAAAAAATGTGTGTCTACTATTAACTATTACTATTTTTTATACTCGCGATTAAAAAAAAAACCTAAAATCTCCCACAATTTTGAGGTTAGGTTATTCGAACCTTCTAGACTTATCGAGCACAACTTAAAATACTTTTTTTAATATATCTGGCTTTTAACAGAGGGACCTTCTTGGGCTGCAGGCTTTTAAATTATGTTCTCTGAGACATGTGCGAACTGACGCAGTTATATTTAAGTCCTTTTTGAGCTCAGTTGCAGCCTTGAAAGGATCCTTTTTGCCCACGCGAATCAATCTTTTGACGTGAAACTAGGTCAGGGATCGTTTCGTGCACTTGTGCAGTGTTTTCCACGACCGATTGATTTATTTGACACTTTATGTTCACAATAATAAAATTAATTTCAAATCCCTTAACCACGTGCTTTGCATCAAAGTAATTCTGCGAAATATAGCGGTTTCTATGAAGAATGCGAAAGTGGTCCTATTAATTTTTTTCGCTATTTTTAGACCTTTATCCATTAAAAAAAATAAATTAATTAAAAAAAATTTAAAAAAAAATTAAAAAAATAAAAAAAAAAAAAAAAAACGAGAAGGAAAAGCTAACTTTGACTGTGCCGAAGTTTTAATACACTTGCAAAAGTTCACTCCAACTAATATAACCGGTAGAATGCTTAAGTGGGGTGCTATTATTTTTTTCGATATTTTTTAATCCTTTTCCCATTAAAATAAAATATCGATAACCATTTCAAGGGCAGTTTTACTTTTTTCTTTTAGGGGGAATACTAAGCAATAAAAAAAATATAAAGACTTGGCAAAATCGTAACACTCAAACCATTTAGGCATACATTTAAATCGTCATTTTCATTTACGAAGATTTCTTACTTGTTTTCGCTTAATTACCTTAACTCTTTACAAAATTGTAAAAAGTATTTTCGAATTTTTTCTAACCATTTTTCCATTGGTGACATTTTCTTATTTAGAGCTTGCAAAATAAATTTTAAGCTGATCGGATGAAGACGAACAACTGTATATCGATTTTTAATATTTTTATATTTATTATTTAGGTCGAGCTTTTGCCCAGAGTCAAAAGTACCGTGAGCGTAAAAGAATGAAGCAGATGCATGGCTTGCAGCCGAAGTCTTCGCAGGATGCAAAGGAGAATCAATCCTTTAATTTCAATCGGAATGTTCCACCACCACCACTACCGTGGAATATGCATGGCATGCAGCCGAAGTCTTCGCAGGATGCAAAGGAGAATCAATCCTTTAATTCTAATCGGAATGTTTCACCACTACCGTGGAATATGCATGGCATGCAGCCGAAGTCTTCGCAGGAGAATCAATCCTTTAATTACAATCGGAATGTTTCACCACTACCACTACGTAGTCATGGTCAGCAACTGCATGTAAGTTATACTTTATAAATTAATTTTAATGACTCGACCCTTGCCATCCCCACTGTGGCTTTGGTACACTCAGAAAATTATTTTTCTATATTTTAGTAAATCGCCCTAAAATTGAAATTGCCCTTCAGTTTCTGACTGTGCACGTTCGATTTCTGAGACACAACAGCCGAAGGTTTTCTGAAGAAAAAGAAAAATTAAGAAAAATGTTTCGGTTTCCCAAAATAATTTGATGAAAAAGAAAAGAAAATAAAATGCAGCAAGGGCGAACTTGTCCCTTGGGCTGCCAGCAGTCGAGTGACTATCAAATCAGTTGGTCTGGGCTCCATGTCAATTATCATAGCCTACTTGTTTATTTAAAAACAAATTCCAATAATTTTGCCCAGAAGTTTGTAACGCATAGAAATATTCATTTCCGACCACATAAACTGTATATATTCTTGATCAGGACGACGAGCTGAGTTCAGTTCCGTCCGTCCGTCTGTCCGTCTTTCCGTCCGTCCGTCTGTCTGTTTCTACGCGAACTAGTCCCTCAGTTTTAAAGCTATCGAGCTGAAATTTTGCACAGAGTCTTCTTTTTACTGCACACAACTAATATGTCGGAACCGGCCGGATCGGATGACTATATCATCTAGCTGCCATAGAAACGGTCGGTCAAAAAACTAGTTCTAGTGAGAAAAACTTTTTTGTTTTCAGGGCATTTCACCCTAAATTTAAGAAACATTGTCTAAATTTTTAGAAAAATTGCCTTATAATTTAGAAATAATTTTCTATTTTGTAGGGCGTTTTACCTTAAATTTAAGAAAAAATTTCTAAAATTTTTAGAAATGCTTTTCTAAAAAATAAGGTGAGTCGGCTTTGGCCCTTTTTTTAGGGCGATTTTCTAAATATTAGGGCGAAAATGGGCCTTTTTAGGGCGAGTTGTTTTTTGAGTGTATCTATTTTTAGTATTATACATTTTATATGATTTTTGACATAAATCCCTACTCCTCCATAGTCATCCTCTCTGGGCTTGCAATAGAAGTGATAGGGAGTACTTAGGTATTTGTACCTAGGTACACACCTAGTTACAAAATCGGTGTACCTTTTCTTACCTAGGTATTTAAAAATTCGATTACCTTTTACCTTACCTAGGTCCAAATTTTCATTTACCTTCTCAATAGGTAAGGGACTAGATACTTTAATTTCAAAAGTATTTATGGTCTCAGTATCACCAACAAAAAGCTTATGGACTACGGGACTTTAGAGAAACGGAGTTAATCAAAAGATATCTATCTCTGTTTGTAAGAAGCAAAGGTTAAGGTCAGGAACTGTTTCTGAACTAAATCAATCTGATCCTGCTATATCTGATACTGCAAAGACCAGAGGCATGAATAATCTGGTATGTTCCCGTTTCAGAATTAGATTAATCAGAATTGGTGAAGGGTCTTATTTTCAAGAAACGATTAGTTCATTTTTATATAGTTCATTGGTATTCCTGTCTCTTTTTTTGACTCTAATCACTTCCGCTCACACATTTCCCTCTCATTTTATAGAATATTTTGTCATCATCTGAGTCAGAATCCTCTTTTGAGTCTCTAATTAGCAATGATATTAATAGAGCCATGTCCGACTTCGATACTTCAGAAGAAAGTCATCATGAGGAAACCAGCAATGATGAAGAGCATCCCACAAAATTGATAAAAGACAAAGTAAATAAAATGTTAATGAACAATAAATTAATGTTAAATAAGCTTTTAAAGGGAAAACCAGCGATGCAAGACCATTATGAATGCTAAAAAACTTAAGCATTTCGCAAATAAAAAAAATTTGCAATGACAAAATTAAAGAGCTGAGAACAGATGATGAAGAAATCAAAGATGGCACCAGTTATAAAATATGCAAAATATGTGGAATGCTACAGACATCCAATTATTTAAAAAGGCACTTAAAAGTTGACCATTATAATAAATGCGAATATTGCGTACTGGCCTTCGCAACCAGAAGACAGAATATATGCATGTAATACCGGAGTTACACAGGCCGCATCATTGTCAAAGAATTAAAAATAAAGAATTAAAATTAAAATGGCCGGAAAATTCTTCATGAAAAAAACAGGGCTTCATCCGATCGACTTTAAACTCGGTTTGTAAGGATAGTATGCAAAATAATTAAACATGTGATTTTTTGATGTGGATACATTTCAAACTTTCTTTTTTGTTAAAATTTAAAATTATATTTAATTGTTAGTTTGCCATTATTACATAAAAATTAACAATTATTTGTTATTCAAAATTAGCATATAATAAACATTTTTTTTGTCTTTGACACAAACTTAATAAACCATTTGTAACTTTACTATAGGGAATAAAAGCGAATCCATAATTTTCAATTCGATTAAATAGCAAGATTCAAATGTTGATGTTAATTTTAAATCTTGGCGGGTAATGTGCCTATCGAGTGTCGATAACTTAGTACCTGCCCACCCTTCGATAAAAACTCGACAAGCATAAACAGAAAATTTATATGGAAATTGTTAACACAATTGCAATAATTTGTGCATGGATCATATACACCGCGGATAAGTATCCGCATATATATCGGCAATACCTAGGTGCATCTTTCTTCAAAATTCGTGAATAAAATGAAATGAGCGTAGCGTCTGCATATGCGACTCGTGTGTGTATGTGTGAGTGTGTGTGTGTGTAGCCCATGTATACAGAAAATCCGTTTGCAGAGCAAAAAAAAGTAAAATTAATATCATAATAAAAATATAAATCGATTGAATATTAAAAATTCCCGAAGGTTTGGTTAAGTGAAGGGGCAATCCCGGCTTATTTGCCACAAAGAAGCCGCTGCCTGCCTGGACTATTCCGCAGGTATTAAAGCCATATTTGAGCCCCGAATTGCACACAAATCTAACTCTGTTGTCGTTTGCAGCGGTTCACTGGCCAACACACACAATACATACAAAAATAAATGCAAGTCGAGCTGAGGTTGTGCGAGAATTATAAGGAGGAACGGGGGACCGTGACCGCCATGCCACTGCCAGGGCGCAAGTAGAAACGCCACATCCTCGCACTCATCCAACTTGGAGTCGAAGTCGAGATAGCATCTGCTTCCATCGTCTCCTTCCTCGTCCATTAACCGAGAATGGTGTACAACTACTGTCGTTGTGATGCCTTCTGGGTCATCTATTTGCTGAGCTTGATGCACGGTGCGTTTGTCCACTGTGCCCAAACGGCTGCGGCAACCGGCCAGGCAGCACCTCAATTCCCCTCCAATGACATTGTAGCACAGTTCAGTCTGCCTGTGATAGCGGGCGGTCTGGCGTCCAGTAGCAGCTCCACTTCAACAGCGGCGAACTTTGCCAATCGCTCATCCTCAAATTCCCCACCAGGCACCGGCGCAGGCGGCGACGCACAGTCCAAAAACTATTTTACGCATTTGAGCTTCGACTCCATGCACAATGTGCTGTATGCGGGCGCCACCAACAAAATCCTTAAGCTGAACGAGAATCTGCGAGTTCTGTCTGAAGCGGTGACTGGCCCCAAGCACGATGCTCCACAGTGCCACGCTGGCGGCGTTTGTCCCGATGACGTAGAAACGACGCTGATCAACAACTACAATAAAATATTGGTGGTCAGCTATGCGCATAACGATGGGATACTAATAGCATGCGGCAGCATTCGGCAAGGTGAGTTCAGTTTACACAATGTCCACTTCAGATTCCATGACTAGCATAGCTTAGATTACTAGATCACATCAGGACCGACGGTTTTTGGTAAACTACCAACCGTGTGGATTTGGCATTTTCTTCTGCATACTCTCAGTACAGATTTAAGCAAGGAATTCTCCAAATCTAGCTTCATTATTCTGGATTATGATTCGGAGGAATTACGTGCGATCCAAGAACATTAGAGAATGTCGTGCCTTAAAAATTACAGAGAAATTACTTTTCAGACAAATTTAGGGAAAAGCGGAAGTTATCCTTAAGGAGAGGCTTTAAGGCTTGAGATTCTGCCGACTTACGGACGGTCAAAGAACAGAAATAAGTTTTATCCATTTTTGTCAAACTTCCATTCCATTGAAAGTTCGAAAAAAAAATTGTTAACAGGCTGATTGAAGGGAAAGTCGGGTCATTATCTTAAGAACGGGCCCAAAGGGCTAAGATTCGGCGGAATAACGGGCGATCTAAGAAAATAATAAAATAAAATTTGAAAGAACTAAAAGAAAACTTTTCGGGCAGATTTAAGGAAAAGCCGGGTCAAATTTCCTAAAGGGCTGATTCGGCGCAATATCTGTTCAAATCTGAAACAATCTTTATCGGCTTTTGGTATACACCTACTTACATTTCAAAGTTGTTTCGGTTTTTATACACTTGCAAAGTGTATATTAATTTTGCCCAGAAGATTGTAACGCATAGAAATATCCGACGAGCTGAGTTTAATTTCCTCTGTCCGTCCGTTCGTCTGTCTGTTTCTGTTTTTTACTGCACTCAACTTATATGTCAGAACAGATCGGATGAGTTAATCTTAAAGCTGCCATGTTGCCATTGGAACGATCGGTAAAAAAAATAGTTCTAATTAGAAAACTTTTTTGTTTTCCATCGTAGAATCACCAATCTTGGTATATATTAGTTTTATGTGCTTCCACACAATTCTGGAAAAATTGGTAAAAATCGGATGACTAGAGCATATAGCTGCACATAGCACCGATCGGTTGGAAAATGTGTTTTACTAAGAAAAGTTATTTATTTATGGTAAAGTGATCAAATTTTGATTCTCAATGATTTTGAATTTATAAAAACTTCTAATATCTATATCCTATATATATTCTACCGGTAAAATTAGTTGGAGGGATCTTTTGCAAGTGTATTAAAACTTCGGCACAGTCGTAGTTAGCTTTGCCTTCTCGTTTATTATTTATTTTATTTATTTATGATTAATTCATATATATATTTCCGCAGGTAAAATATCAATTTATACACTATAAATTCTAAATTAAAGAAAATAAAGGATAAAAATATTTTTTAAGATAAATAATATATACAAACAATGTCTATAAAGCCGGACAAAACTTTTCTTTTGTAATTATAATCCTCTAATTAAATGATAAGGATTTCTTAGTCTTAGAAAAATCCTCCCTTAAATTTTGAAATGTTAGAAAAAGGTTAATATTAATTTTAGAAAAAGTTTCTTGATTTAAATCAAAATTCGCTCACAATTAAAAAAATATTATTTCCTATTTTAAGAAAGATTCGTTTTAAAATTTAGAAAATTGTAATGTTAGGAAAAGCTCAGGCAGATTTTAGGTTTCCAACTGTTTTAGTCCGCACTTACACGATGAAGTTTCCTTCATGAAGTTTTTGCTTGTGGGAAAGGGGTGAAGAGGGGCAGCCGAAACTGGCAAAGCTTCATGACCTACCCTGGCGTGAAGCTTTTCGATAATTCTCCTTTGCTTTGTTCCGATTAAACTAATGCAGGGTTGATTTGTGGGTTATTTACTTATCGATAACTCATGTTCTCAGGCGAATTGAAATCGAACTTCATGAAGCAAACTTCTTCATGTAAATGCGCATGAAGTTTTGAAGATGCTTCAAAACGAAATCGAAGAGAGCTTCATGAAGCAAACTTCATCGTGTAAACACGGACTTAGTCTAAAACTTTTAGAGCGTTTTCTTAGCAGCGTGTTATGGGCTGTATTGAACCCTAATATTATAATGTGGGTGCAAATCTATCCAAATGGCAAAAGATCTCTACTTATGGCAGGAATCCAGCAAATTTAAGGTCTGATACGTTGAAATACTTTACTGATTCTTAAAAAGTTTTTATACAAGATTGGGTCCAACTTCTCATCTGCAGGAAAGCAAAGTCTGTCACAGAAACTAACAAACATCAGAAATTAAAGTTTATCTGACACATATTGGCTATCTTGAAGATGAAAAATCGGCCCAACGAAGGATAAACTTCCAATTTACTCTGTTAATTTTTAAACACTTGCAAAGTGTATATTAATTTTGCCCAGAAGTTTGTAACGCATAGAAATATTACCCATAAACTATATATATTCTTGATCAGGGAGACAAGCTAGGCTCATTACCGCCTGTCCGTCCATCTGTCCGTCTGTCTGTTTCTACAAGAACTTGTCCCCCAGTTTTAAAACTATCGAGCTTAAATTTTGCACAGAGTCTTCTTTTTACTGCACGCAACTAACATGTCGGAACCGGCCGGATCGGATGACTATATCTTATAGCTGTCATAGGAACGATCGGTCGAAAAATAAGTCTTAGTGAGAAAAACTTTTTTGTTTTCCATCATAGCATCACTAATCTTTCGTACAAATCTGGAAGGTTTTATCGAAATCGGGTGACTATAGCATATAGCTGCACATAGGACCGATCGGTTGGAAAATGTGTTCTACTAAGAAAAGTTATTTATTTATGGTAAAGTAATCAAATTTTGATTCTCAATGATTTTGAATTTATAAATATGTGATATCTATATCCTTTATATATTCTACCGTTTAAATCAGTTAGTGGACACTGTTGCAAGTGTATTAAAACTTCGGCACAGTCGAAGTTAGCTTTGCCATCTCGTTAAGATTAAGTGGCAGATCGTTCTATGTGGAAGATGAGAAATCGGCCATAAGGCTAGCTTGTCGCGGCAACAAAAAACGAGAGCGTAAGTTGAAGTCGGCCCTGCTCGACTTCGATATACCCGTTACTCAGGGTAAGGTTTTTTTTTAAGAATATTTTATTAGATCACAAATTGTGGAAGATATGAGTTTTTTTACAAATTGCGGGGGCGGCAACTCTACTATCGTTCGTCTGATCGGAAAATGATGTACGGCAGATCGATAGGTAATGATGATTAAAATATATTCTATAAGGTTTTAACAATGTATTTTAACAAATTTGTGGGAGATATGAGGCATTTTTTGCGGGGGCGGTAACTCTCTTGGTTCATCTGATCGAAAAATGATGTATGGCGGATCGATAGGTAATGATGATTAAAGTATATGTCTAGAAGGTTCGAACAATCTATTTTCAAAATTGTGGGAGATATGAGGTTTTTTTCATATTGCGGGGGCGGGAGGGGGCGTGGCAAAAATTTGAAACAAACTTGATCTGCCTGCAGACAATAAAAGTCTACACTGAAAATTTGGTAGCTCTAGCTCTTATAGTCTCTGAGATCTAGGTGTTCATACGGACAGACAGACTGACGGACATGTCTATATCGACTCGGCTGTTGATGCTGATCAAGAATATATATACTTTATGGGGTCGGAAATGTTTCCTTCTGCCTGTTACATACATTTGCACGAACTTAGTATACCCTTTTTACTCTACGAGTAACGGGTATAAAAAGGTTTTCTTAGTTCTAGGTCGTTTTTTTCTGAGTGTTGGAATACCACTGGAAGCGCCTACAGGAAGCGTTTAGCGAAATTGTTTGTCCAAAAATAAATACTGATAGAAATCGGTATATTTAAAAAATTGTTTCTTGGAATAATTTTTTAAAATTTGATTACATCCATTAATTTTTGGGGATATTGTGAAACAATTAAAATTTTTGAATATTAGGGACGTACAGTTGAACGGCGAATCTGAACGGCAAAGTTTTAGAAGCTGTTTCATGGCTAGTTTATACTTCACAGCTGGCTGTGTGAAAGTTTGAAAGAAAAAACTTTTTATTAGATGTTCCGAGGCGGGATCGAACCCAATGAGCGCACATACTGCCCATTGCACCAAACACGTCCTCTAAAGAAAATGGCTTAAAATAATATGGATTGCATTTAATGAAACGAACTTTAGACCTAACCGTGACTTGAACCCAGGTCTAGTTGACTTTCAGTATCAGACCTTAACCGCTACACCATTGGCACCAAGGTGCACCCTAGAGCTAGGGCGCTTCATCAACAAAATATTAAAATTCTGACACCCAATGGGCAGCACTGTTTGAACTGTTTACAAACACTGAAAATTAAATTTGGTCAGGTAACCACATGACCCAGCTCTGGGCTGGTGATGTCAGCTTATTTTTCTGTAGTAAATTTTGTTGTTGAAAATTTCATTTCTCAGCAGGTTATCTAACAAGCTAGTGATCGTGAATACCCTAATAATAAAATGTTGATAAATGAATGCAACATCCTTTTCACTTCTTCAAGTAAAATAGAACACAATAGTATATATTCAAGCAATTTTTGTAAATGAAACTTACTGATTTACTCGATATGTGTATTCGTCTGTGTGTTGCAGGTGCATGCGAGATTTACAGCCTACCAAGATTCCCAAACACACCGCAGTTCATTGCCGTTCCATTGGCTGCCAACGATGAGTTTGCATCCACCTATGCTTTCGTTGGACCCGCACGATATTCATGGAAGGAAGAAGATATACTATATGTGGGCACCACGTTCACAAACGTGGGCGATTATCGGCATGATGTGCCGGCGATATCATCCCGGCGGCTTGACGATTTAAATTATGCAGAGTTTTCTATACAGCAATCGATCATCAATATTGATGTGAAGTACCGGGATCACTTCCTAGTTGATTATGTGTATGGATTCAACTCGTCGGAGTATGCATATTTTGTTCTGGTGCAAAAGAAATCGCATTTGGCCGAAGAGGCGGGCTATATAACACGTCTGGCACGTATATGCATTACAGATCCCAATTATGACAGTTACACAGAGATTACCATTCAGTGCACGGCCACCGACAATCAAGTGGACTACAATATATTGCGCGACGCCAAGATTACACATGCCAGTCAAAAGCTGGCCCAGCAACTGGGTATTAAACGAGATGATCATGTGCTGGTTACCATATTTTCACCCTCCAAGGAGATCAGCCAGCAGCCCGAGAACCGGTCAGCCATGTGCATTTATAGTCTGAAGGATATTGAAGATATATTTATTGAAAATATTCACATGTGCTTCAATGGCACGATTAAGGATCGCAATCTGGGCTATATATCCGGCACCATAAATGATGGTCGTTGCCCGACCCATGGTTCACTGGGTAATATTTACAACTTTTGTAATGTGGGACTGAAAATAAGTGGCGTGGCTCCCATTACTGCGCAAGCTTTGTTCCATTTCGAGACGTCGATTACATCGGTGACGGCTACTACAACGACGGATCATCAGCATTCTTTGGCGTTTTTGGGCACCCAGGAGGGTACCATTAAAAAGGTCCTGCTTTCCGGCCAAAAGCCGGGCGAATATGAAGAGATTGTAGTGGATGCCGGCAGCCGTATCTTGCCCAACACCATGATGTCACCGAAAAAGGATTTTTTGTATGTGCTCTCCCTGCGCAAGATTACCAAACTGCGCATCGAACATTGCTATGTGTACACCAATTGCTCAGCTTGTTTGGAGTCTCGCGATCCGTTCTGTGGCTGGTGTTCTTTGGAGAAAAGGTGTACGGTGCGTTCCACCTGCCAGCGTGATACTTCAGCCTCGCGTTGGCTTTCATTGGGCAGCGGACAGCAGTGCATAGACTTCGAGTCCATAATTCCCGACAGAATCCCCATCAGCGAATTGACACAGCTGCAGCTCGTCATACGCACACTGCCAGAGCCATTCAATGCCAAATATCGTTGTGTCTTTGGCAATTCCACACCTATCGATGCCGAAATACTAGAGCATGGCCTGGCCTGTTTGACGCCGCCCCTAGATCAAAGACCAACAATACCGAGCAACTCGGATCATGTGCTGGTGCCTCTCGCGGTGCGTAGCTCCGAGACGAACAAGGATTTTGTTTCGCGCTCATTCGCCTACTTCGACTGTTCCCATCACCTCAACTGCCAAAAGTGTGTGCTCAGCTCGTGGGGCTGCAATTGGTGCATTTTTGATAACAAATGCGTGCATAAAACGGAACAGTGCCGCAATATGGAGAATGCCATAAGTGCGGCGGGCCAGTGTCCGCACTTAAAGCGCCAAAGCAAACCAATCCTGTTGCCGGTACGAGTGCCCCAGGAAATACGCCTGGAGATAGAGAACCTGCCCAAGCCGAAGAGCGCTCATGCTGGTTTCCTGTGCACCATTCACATAGAAGCCGCCCAAATGCTTTTACCCGCCCATATAGAGTCCAACAAAGTGGTTGTTTGCGAGAAGACACCCTACTTCTATGAGACGAATACCCAGGAGTATGAAGCCAAGGTGGATATTACCTGGAATCGTCAGCACTATGTGGATACGGCCAAAATTGTTCTCTACAAATGCGATGTTTTGGGCTCACATCGAGAGCATGCCGATTGTAGTCTCTGCGTGACACGTGATCCCAAGTATCAGTGTGCCTGGTGTGGCAACTCGTGTGTTTACAATGAGACTTGCGCAAACAATGCGGCCACAACATTGGCCTATCAAGGTGAATGTCCACGCCCCCGTATTGATATTATTAAACCACTTTCCGGACCCATCGAAGGCGGCACTCTGATAACCATCGAGGGCAGCAATCTGGGCATTCGCGAGGAGGATGTACGCGGAAAGATTTCCATAGGATCAGTACCCTGTGAGCTGGTTAACTATGAGATATCGGTCAAAATAGAATGCCGCACTGGTGCAGCTTTGCATGAAATGTCGGCGCCCATTAAGGTGGCCAATGAGGCCGGCTACACGGAGTCCAGTGTACAGTTTCATTTTAAAAAAGTGCAACTAACGGGATTGTATCCCACCATTGGGCCCAAGTCGGGAGGAACGCAACTGTACCTGATGGGCAAGTACCTGAACATTGGCTCCAGCATACGCGCATTTCTCGACGAATACGAGTGCCATATAAACGTAACGCAGGCCTCGTCGTCGCGCGTTACCTGCACCACTTCAGAGGCTACACAACCTGAGCCCATACGCTCACTCCGTCTGGTAGTGGACGGTGCCAATCGTACATTCACCTGCCAAACTCCAGCCGTAAGCTCATCCCGTAACCATCCATATCAGTATCAATATCATCTGCCGCCGCCCTGCTCCATTTTCAATTATACGCAGGATCCGCGTATTATGCAAATAAAGCCATTGCGTAGCTTTGTCAGTGGCGGACGGATTCTAACTGTACACGGCATGTATCTGGATTCCATACAAAAGCCCGAATTGGAGGTGTTTTTCGACCAAGAGCGTGTGAACAAAACCTCTTGCCTGGTAATTAATTCCAATCAAATGGAATGTGCCTCGCCACCTGTAAATTCAAAATTTCAATTCCTAAAAGATGAGCTCAAAAAATCCGAAACGGAAAAGGATGTAATAAGACGAAAGCGTGGAAAGCGCTTGGCTCAATACAGTGACAATTTTCATTTATACTCCACGGGCGGCACTGCCTCCACTTATTTGGATGTCTCGGCCTTTGTCAAGGTGCACGAGACGCAACTTAATCTCCAGCTTAGTTTTGTCATGGACAATGTGCAAATGGTGCGTGATTTGAATAAGCATTTCCATGATATACGCAGCACGATAGTCTATTTTGCGGATCCCAAATATCTGCCATTTCCAAATGATGGCATTAAGCTTTATAAGGGCGATACTTTGGTTATCGAGGGAGAGCTCCTTAATTTGGCCGCCGATGAGTATGATGTGAATGTAACCATTGGCACCAAGCAATGCAACATCACCAGCCTGGCCCTCACACAACTTCTATGCATTCCGCCCGAACAGCAGCCGTCATCCACTGATGAAAATGGCGTGGATCAGTCACCCGACTTGCCCTTGGTTGTGGTCAAAGTTGGTCGTAATCTGCGCTTTGTCATTGGCTATTTGAAATATGATCTGAACAAACCCTATGCCTACTCCCAGGCTTTGTTTGGCATTATTTTAACGGTGGCCCTAATTGTTATCGTTTTGGTCATAGTGCTCATCATATTCCGGCGTAAGTCCACGCAAGCCGAACGCGAGTACAAGCGCATTCAAATCCAAATGATCACTTTGGAGAGCAATGTGCGCTCCGAGTGTAAGCAGGCGTTTGCCGAGCTTCAGACCGAGCTGATGACTGACCTAACTGCTGATTTGGAGAGCTCGGGCATACCCTCGTTGGATCATGTGAATTATATCATGAAGGTATTCTTTCCGGGTGTATCGGATCATCCCATTCTAAACTCCCCGAAATTGCGTGGTCCCAGTCCGCCAACCAATTACGACGCGGCCATGCTGCAGTTTGAGCAACTTTTGGGCAACAAATACTTTCTGCTCATATTCATTGAAACCCTGGAGGCTCAGCGTTCATCCTTTTCCATACGGGATCGCGTGAATGTCGCCTCGCTGCTCATGATTGTGCTGATGAATAAAATGGAGTATGCCACCGAAATACTGAAATCGCTTTTGCTGCGCCTCATTGACAAGTCGCTGGCCAGTAAGCATCCGCAGTTAATGCTTCGCCGCACTGAGAGCGTGGTGGAAAAAATGCTAACCAATTATCTGGCAATCTGCATGTACGACTATCTGAGGGAATATGCCGGATCCAGCCTCTTTTTGCTATTTAAGGCCATCAAGCACCAAGTGGAGAAGGGTCTGGTGGATGCAATAACCAACGATGCCCGTTACTCACTCTCTGAGGAGCGCTTGCTGCATGAGCAGGTCACCCATTCGGTGGTAATTTTGCATATTTTGCAAGACGATCTGGATGAAAAGGTGCAGTGTCGCGTTAACGACTGGGACACCATCTCGCAGGTTAAACTAAAAATACTGGATGCCATATTCAAAAACACACCCTTCTCGATGAGGCCGTCGGTGCATGAGGTAGACCTGGAGTGGCGTCATGGTCGTGGCGGCCATTTAACACTGCAGGATGAGGATCTCACTACTAAAACCATAAATGGCTGGAAGCGGCTCAACACGTTGGCCCACTATGGAGTCAAGGAGTCGGCCGTAATGTCTCTAATAGCCCGGCAAAATGATAGCTATAACATACCTTATTCCAAGCATCAAGCCCCCTACCACAATTGTAAGTGTCCCACTACCACCCGTCAGCTTTGGCGCATCCATACAATTGTTTCTAATCTCCAAACGTTTTTAATTGCAGTTTACTATATTAATAACTCACAGAGCCACATTATCATGAACAACGACATTGAGTCCGGCCTGCAGCAGCCACGGATTTATCATCTGGTGAAACCCATCATACCGGATCACTACATGAACATAAAGAACTCGGCCATATCGGGAGCAGGTGCCACCCAAACAGCACATTGCGTTGCGAGTGGCAATGAGAGGGTGAATAAAACCATACCCGAAGTTTACTTAACTCGTCTGCTTGCCACAAAGGGCACCATTCAGAAGTTTGTAGATGATTTCTTTGCCATCATTCTTACTGTTAATGAGGAACTGCCGCCGGCAGTGAAATGGCTATTCGATCTGCTCGATGAGGCGGCGCGGCGGCATGATATCGCCGATACCGACATTCTGCACGCATGGAAATCAAATAGTTTGCCCCTTCGCTTCTGGGTTAATTTCATAAAGAATCCGGACTTTATATTTGACGTAAATAAGACCTATTGTGTGGACTCCTGCTTGAGTGTAATAGCGCAAACATTTATGGACGCCTGCTCAACAGCGGAGCACAGGCTCGGCAAGGACTCGCCGTCCAATAAGTTGCTCTTTGCGAAAGTAAGTATGCTAATTTGAATGCATATCCTCCATGACAAGAATCCCCCCCATCTTTTTACAGGATATTCCCAATTATAGAACAATGGTTAAGGAGTTTTACCGCGACGTGGCACGACTTCCGCAGATAAGTGACCAGGAAATGAGCACTGCCATGCAGCAGTTGTCGGTACAGCAAAACGACGAGTTTGATACGATTGCTGCTTTGAAGGAACTGTACATTTACATAACTAAATATAGAGAACAGGTGAGCAGCAGCTAATTCTCCAATCGAACAGCGCGACATTAATTCTCTGCTATGTCTTTGCATTCCTCTACAGGTTATGGACGCTCTTGAGTCCGACATTAATTGCAGAAAAATGCACCTTTCGCGGAAACTGGAAAATGTTGCCTGTACGCTCGACGGCGAGGATACGTCCAATTGCTGACAGTGACACTTTATATTTAGTTTCCACTGTCACTTGGGTCGGATCTTGATCCTTGTGCGTAGTATTAAACATCTAGTATATGCAAGTGCTGTACACAAAGGCAGCCGAGTTCAATCTTACAATGCATGCAACGAGTTTTCTTAAACTGGTTTTTTAGCATTTCTACCACCATGTTAAGTAAATCTTAGAATGAAGCTTACCTAATGTAAATGAACGCAAGCGCATAGAAATGATAAATAGGGTGGCTCAATGTGTTCGGTTCAATGGAAATTCCAACTAGCGTATAGCAAACACGAATTACAGTGACAATTGTGAGAACATTTGTCCAAGAAACCATAGGTCTAAAATTAAAATCGATAGTTTTTCATCCCTCATAATCATTGCATTATTTTGAATTGATTGTGGTAGCATATTAGTATTCAGGATAATTTAATAGACGTATTTTAATTATAATTAGGTTCCAAAAACATGCTTTATAAAAAAATAAATTTTTTTTAATGCTATTCTCTAGTTTTTCTTGTTTTCAAACGAGCAATTTCATTAAACGCTCCTGTCCTCGCTTACACGGTTATTCCTTCATTCACCAATTTGTTTGATTTATTTTTTTTTAATATGCTTTGAGAGGAAAATTTGATTATAAATTAGAAAATATATTTCGATACACTTGGGCTGACATTTTTCAAAAACTTTTGTATTTTTGAAAGGACATTTCGAAAACTTAAAAATCCGTTCCATTTATCCATTTAATAAGTCGATTTAATTTAGAAAGGGCTTTTTTAAGCATTTCTTATTTGATAGTTGTTGATATAGCGACCTGTTCTTAATTATTTAAGAAATTGGCCCAAGGCCCAATTTCTTACATTTCTTATTTTGTTAGCACATTTATTTTTGCGAAAAGCATTTCTACAAAATAGAACTACTTATTTCAAAAATATTAATCTTTTCTGATTTTAACGTCAATTTGAATCGAAGGTAACTTTTACGGATTTTAGAAAAATGTTCTAATTTGAATAAAATTATGTCTTAAACTTTTTCCGGTTTTGAAGAAATACATTTTCTGTGAGTTTATAAATGTAACTATGTAAATATATAAATTGGTATTTTACCAAGTAAAACATATATTTGTAATAATCAAAAATCAGTTGGAAAAATTACACTGATTGTTTTTTAGTTAAATGTAAACTACTTGAACTAAATGTCCTCTAATTGACTGCTTCTACAGATTTCCGAAATCATTGCGCTTTATTTTTCTCATAACATTTATTCTCAAAACCACTTAAAAAAGAAAAAAACAAAAGATTAAGCGTAATTGTTGGAGAACAAATGAAGACATAAAAAAATTATTTTTACTTTGATTTTTCACAGTTCTTACAATTTTTTGCATAATTTTTGTAGTAAGGATTTTGTTTTTTTTGAAAAGTCGTATTTCTTTTTTTAGTTTTACGATGACATTAAGTTTTATTAATTTAGATTTCACGATAATAAGATATAATTTATTTACAATTTAGACGAATTTTTTAACTTGGTGAAGAACATTAAAAAATGTTCTTTGAAGCCATCGTAATGGCTCAAAAAACATGATGCGGTTTCTATTCCTAGGGGACAACCGTATGTGTTGGTCATGTCTTTTTTTATGACTTGCTCAGTTTAATTAAAACCGAAGCTGTACTTCAATTATAAATATATATAAATCGTGTGCTCGATTTTGGTTCAAAAACCTATGGTTTCTTGGTAAAATTGACTTTCATTCGTGTCTAGATTACGTCAGTGCCATTACGATTGGTTGAGACAAAAATTGATCCACCCTAATGTTTATCATGGCAACTGTGCTGGCAGCTTTTCGCACTTGGGCGAAATATCGAATAAGTTTGCTGTTAGTCGTAAAACTCTGCTCCCTCAATTCGTCTCAACCACAAGCATAGTATTTTCAGAACGTGTGATATGTAAAATATTAGGGATTTCGAATAATTCCACAAGATTTCTCGAACGGATCTTTTAATTCAGCGGGAGAAGGCGTATTTCGTTTATTAATAATATCGGTGGCATTTACAATAGTTGTACCGGTAGCTGTAAGACTCTCCAAATGGAGATTTCTCATATTGTGGGCTCCCAACCAACGACACCCAAAAGGGGTCCGCTTCCCGATTATCGATCAATTCAACGTTTATACATTAGCAGATTGGAATGCTGCAGATATATACACACAATACATAAGACTTCATAGCAAAAATTGCGTGACTTGAATTTTAGTATAAGACTTGGGCTTGTCCGTTTTTAGCTGTAGTCACTTATTTAAGTAAGCGCCATTTTGTAAATTAAAATCTTTCATTATAAGAATGCATTCATAACTTGGAGATGCGCGTACTGAAAATGCGAATATTATTATTAATTACACACACAAATAATACAAACATCTTAAGCTATCTATATTAAGGATTTTATAGTACATTTGTATACAGTATATGTATATATAAAGGAGAATAAGTGCACTAATAAAGATATTGTTTAACGGACTCAACGCATCTCTACGGAAATGTGAAATTTACGCCAGATTCCACAAACAAACAGGAATATTATTTTGGATGCTGGAAATTACGAATACACAAAAACATCAAGTACAGGATCGGCATTAGCCATATTAATACTTTTTTTTTTGAGGATATCTGACACCGCAAATTATGCCAATTCGGCGGACATTCATTAAAAGATAAATGGGAACATTTTCCAATTCCGATTTCACATAATTTGATCAATATGGAAACGGTAACAGGCCTGAATATTTTAAATTTGGTCGAACCAGCGAAAGGCCTAATTTTACAAATATTTATATTATTTAAGTCCATGTGACCAAGTGCTCAGAGATCTTAGGTCATTTTGCAATAGAAGCCGAGAAACTGGATTGTCAAAAGAGGCACAGAAATAGCTTAAATTCATAATAGATGGAAAGCACTTGAGGAAAATCATTAATGAAAAGAAGGAATAATAATGAACCGATATGACTTCCTGCGGATCCCCAAAAGAAACGAAATCGAATTCTGACACGGTTGACTTAAATCGTGGTGGGATCGATGACCTAGTGTATAATGCTGGATAAAAGACACGCTAAGGGCCGTTTTCTCATATTCATGTTTTTGAAATCTAGGTGTATACTAAGAAGAAGATACCTTTTACCTTACCTAGGTATAGTTTTAGCCATTTACCTTGTACCTTACCTAGGTAAGAATAATGAGTACCTTTCCAATCACTGGTGATACTCTGCTTTTGCCTCCGTAGTTGCCTCTTTTCGCACCAGCTGCAAGGATTTCAAAGCCTGCCATCTGGAGCGAGACATTCAGCGTTCAACCAACCACATTATCGATTGCTTGGTCTTGGTTGAACTGGTGGAGTTGACGATTTAGGTTTCGCTTGTATTTTTCTGTATGTCGGTTATTCCATTTAAGATTGGGCAGCAGATGGGTGTCAGCAAATCAATTTTTGGTTTTTAATTTTCAACCATTTTCGGACTAATTTTTTTAGGGTAATCAAAACAGAAGAAGAAGAAGAGGTTAATATAGGGAATTTCAAAATTGAGAATTTCTTTAAGTAAACTTTTAACGTGCAGTGTTGTCGACTGCTTGTCTAAATGGCAATGAAGAGTTTTGCCTCCACGGTGATGAAATGGGCCTAAATCAAAGTTTGTACCACAAAGCGGCAGGCGGACGATAACATTGGATAATTCACACAGACACGAGCCAAACGCATCCCGAGCCCTTCGCCAAAAGAATGATAAATCAGCAAAATCAATGGCTGCCTAGCCTTCAACATAGCACACCAATACACTCTCACTTTTAGCCTTGCTCTTCTGGACAAACGCTGTTTTACAGACCCGTCCTGATACCTTGTCAATGTCTTTTCTGATTAGATCCCTTCTCGCTTATAACTTTTGAACACAGTGAAACTCAGACACCATTTGCCTCTGGGTTAGAGGATTATAGGGATTTCCTTTTGCGGCTTCTCAGATTTTACTATGTGGTTCCTCCATACTCCCACTGGTCAACATTAGCTTTCGATCTTCAAAATGCAATACTTTTACTTCACAGTTTTTATTTTGATGCACTTTCAAATGAAAAAGTTAAGTTTGAGCAAATTCAAAGATCTGCAATTTAATTGCTCCCATTGGAACATTGCCAGGGTTTAACCACTTCGATTTAATAGTGTGTGACACAAACATCGAGAAGGTTATCGAGTATATCATCCGAGCGACTAATCTCGGCACCACCATGCAGATAATGGAACGGCTCATCAATGCTGTCCATGAATGGTCGGAAATTTGCGTAATCGCAATTGATGGTGATACTGCTGGCTTGCGTCGGACTGGACACAGCGGTTGTTATCAAAGTAACGTCCGAGTTTTTGTGGACATCAAAGTCAACGTCGTTTGCCGTGGATGCTAGCGCACTGGCCATTGGAGATGAGATGGAGACGTGCTCATTCGGTTGCGGTAATTCGTCTTCTTTGTTGTTGATCTGAAACGACAGTGGGATCTGGTGAGCCGAAGGCGGCAAACTTGCGACCTGGAAATCTTTTTACAAACCATGCTGGCGCATCCGAATTTGTCAGCGATCAGGCAGTTCAGGCCAGAGGATTCGTCAATAATCCCAGTGGTGCTTATGATAATAGTGCCAAGGCCATATTGCTGCTGCAGGTAAATGTTTTCGCTGGAAATGGTTGCCATTGGCAACACATCCGAGCACAAGGCATGAGTGGCAGCATCATGCACCTGAGAACCGGGGACACTAGATAACGAAAGACCCAGACCAAGGCCCACCTCTGTTAAGGTAAAGGACTTGGGTGATGGAGGATCAAGCTGCACTGCCTCCTGTATTTCCTGGGAACACTGCCTATAGAATACATGCAGAGAGTCCTGTGAACGGGACGTTGTTGAGATTAGTGGCTGATTACACTCGCTGGTCAAGTTTTTGGGTCCCTGCGGGACCCATTGATTTTTAGCCGCCTGACTCTGGTTCAGCTTGGCATGTGCCGACTTGCGATTGCGGATGCGTTTCCTGTCACACTTTTTGGGATCCACTCCCAGCTCCCAGTAGCCACCTTTTCCCTTCTCCTCGCGCTTTCTGTTGCGAAAGCAGTGATGCAGCGATAAGTTGTGCCTTATGGAGTTCTGTGGGATAAAAGCAACAGTTTCTGTATGATGAAGTACAGTGTGCTAGTGAAGTGGGCATTGCTACTTACATTCCACTTCTTTCGTACTCTGAAGAAGGCAAATTTCGATTCGATCCATGAACATATCTGCTGCAACGTGACCCGTCCATTTTCCAACATTGCCATCCCAATGATGTGCGAGTAATTGAAAGGCGGTTTCTCCATCACGTCCGTCTCATACTTGGATGCCAACTTCTCGTACTCAACCAAATCACTGCAAGCACACATACGGATTAATACGAGAGCTTCCCAACTCAGATTGATGTACAGATAGGGGAGCCCCCTTTCTTGGCATATTCCTAGTTTGGGCAAATGGCACTGAGCATTTTCGACCCCATTCTTAAACTCAGCCATAACGAAATTTAAATTCTTTCAAACAGATTTTCAAAACTTGGTCGGAAAATGTGCCTTACTGAGCAAACTTATTTGATTTTGATGGTAGTGTTCTCACATTTAGAAGTGAACAATCAGAACTATCGGATGACTATATCATATAGCTGCCATAGGAACGATCGGTCAAAAAAATAGTTGTAGTTAGAAAAATTTTAAGTTTTCTATCGTAGAGTCACCAATCTTGGTATATATAATATAATATATATAATAATGAACAAATTTATCAAAATCGGATGACTATAGCATATAGCTGCCATAGGACCGATCGGTCGGAAAATGTGTTTTACTAAGAAAAGATTTTTTGTTATGGTAGAGGGATCAAATTTTGATACTCAATGATTTTGAATTCATAAATAGTGTATAAATATATCCTATATATACTCTACCGGTAAAATCATTAAATTCAATATGTGGGAGATCAGTCTATGGTTCTTTATTTTTGTCGTTTGATGTTTAAAAACCAATATTGTAAACTCAAATTTGTTTCTTTCAGTACAGTTAGGTTGGTAATCGTTTTCTTCAGCAAATTTTCGATCGCGTTGAAAAATTGATCAAGGATCTTTTACTCTCTCTCTCTTTTAGAATGGAGAGGGCCAAAACTGGGCAGAGCCGGCATTTACTTAAAACAAAGAAAGCCAAATGATTTAATTAATGAACATTGTTTTGGATAAATATTAATCATTTTGAGGGACCCTTTAAAGGCGAATAACAGAGATAAAAACACTCTTAAACAATCACCAACTTATAATCTCCAGTAAAAATCCTTTTTGGGGACCTCAAAGGGCTATTACGCTCTAAAACAACCACTCACCGTTTAATTTTGCTGATAAATATGTCGTACCGCTCAGCAGGAGTGGGGCGCTTGGTAGGTGATGCTGTTGTTGCGGATGACGCCTTCTTTAACTCGGGAACGTTCGAAGAGGCCAGGGATCGGGCAGCGTATCTTTTTATCGAAACCATCTGCAACGGCTTTTGCTTCTGTTCGGGACCCCGATTCGGACTCACATTAGCCCCGGGGTCGTCGACTATTGGATCAAGATCTTGGGCTATATTTGTGTCTGTATCTTCTTCTGTGCTTGTGTCAATTGTTTTTGGCCACGTCAGGTTTTGGTTGCGCAAAAGCCAATTGAGATTGGTCAGTTCCCGCTCCTCGTCGGAGTCGTCAGCTTGTGTTTGTGGAGCATTGACATCGACTCGTCGATAAGGTTTCAGAGGGACATTGCTGCCGTGAAATGGTTTTCGCGTACCTTGGGTAATCATTATGTCAGTTCACTGAGGAAAGAACAAAGATAAGTGTTAAAAAATTTCCGAAATTGTGTACTGAATCAAAAACAAGTAAAAGCGCTGCAGTTGAGTGCCCCGACAGCGAAATACCCTGTACCCTTAAGTTTATGTGTTTTATACGCATATACAGAATGGCACAATTAATTTGACAAGCAAATTTGTTTCAATATACCATTATAAGCAGGGCTGCAAACCTCCGAAATTTTGGAAAAGGTTCGGTACGGAGGTTCGAACCAGTGAGGAATCTTTGGGTTCGGTTCACGGACCGGTTCCTGGATCCTCTGAACCCCAGGTTTGGGTTCGAACCTTGGTTCACTTAAAAAACATAATACGATTCAATTAGTTTAATCATCGATTATTATATAATATAATATAGGCGACCTTGCCTTGTTTAAGGTAATTCAAGTCCCAAACGAAGGAAAAAAAAAAAAAAAAAAAAAAAAAATTAAAAAAAAAAAAAAAAAAAATGGGGGGTGGAGGTATTAAATATTTTTTTTGTTAAATTTTTTGTTTTTTTTAATAACTTTTATATAATAAATAATATAATTTATTTTTGAAATCAAATTAAAATTATTGTTTAATGGTTCAGCTGCAAATTTAACCTAATCATGCAGAAATGGCTAATCACCTAAAATATCGCTTATTTCGTAATTTGAAATTTACATTCGTGATCGATCTATGTAATCGATTGTATACAAATTCGTAAAAGAAAATGGCAAAATTCAGCTATATCGACTTGATTCTTATTGAAAACACTTAACTTTAAAAATTCACATGTAAATAAATATATATGTCTACATTTTAGGGCGTGTCCCGCCCATTTATAAATTTCACAAGAGCGCAAGTGTATTTCTCGGATCGAAATTCACTTTATATTTGTGGCCGATGAATCAGATTTGGATGATACCAGGGTATGATACTATTCAATAACAAAAATCAGATGTATAGAACTACATTTTATCTAGGAGATATGAATGTCAGAAAATGGAACTCAATTCAATCAAAATTACTTGAGCATCAAAGGGGCTGCGCTGTCAAACTGAGGAAAAATTTGTAATTCAACAATTCCGTAACCCATCTGGGTGTCGAAAACACCCAAATTGTTTTTCAATTAATTTGAATGAACTTAAATATTTCTTTTTAGAAACGAAATGAAATATTGTCAAGCGAATAAACCCAAAATGTTTGAAAAACTCCTTGAAGTGACAATTTGCATAACGCCAAAAAACACCCAACCCCTGTGCAGCGTAAATTGCGTTGGGCTAAGCAAAAACAAAAAAAAAAAACAGTATCTAAATAAATGTAGCCACATCGAAATGACCCTTCCATGCTATTCCAGCCTT
Source organism: Lordiphosa mommai (assembly GCA_018904225.1). Taxonomy (NCBI): domain Eukaryota; kingdom Metazoa; phylum Arthropoda; class Insecta; order Diptera; family Drosophilidae; genus Lordiphosa; species Lordiphosa mommai. The sequence goes on from JAEIFT010000075.1 coordinate 866,600, forward strand.
GAGCGATGTAACACAAAGAACTTTCCACACTAGTCATTGGCTCTCGCCATCTCGACACGAAGGGCGGGGGGTCAGGGCAACGGTGGCGGGATTGGCTTGGAAATTGGGGGCCAGCCTTTCGGTGGTGAAGAGTTTCACAATCGCCATTTTGAAATAGCACGTCTTACGTTTTGACGATTGCGCGTTCGTTGCGAAATGAACATCTAGTCATTGGTCTGACTTAAACTGTTTTGTGATTGAATAAAATATTAATGAGTGTGCAGAGGGTACTGCGTGAAAGTCTTTAGCTGCATTCGTGTCAAAACTATAGAAAACTCACTAAGGGCCGATTTCTCATCTTCTAGATGGCTGCCATGTGTCAGAAAAACTTCCAATTTAATCTGTTATTTGTTAGTGTATGTGACAGATTGCGCTAATTCTGAGTTGAGGCATTTTTGATTGGAAAACCACTCCTCAATTCGCTATCCATCAAAGAAAAGAATACTTTTTATATAGAAAGATCGCGATTCCATTGTACCTTGTGCCAGGGCTGCAAACCTCCTCCTCAAAATCGGGAGCAGTTCTATTCGGAGCGGGGACATAAGGTCGATGAACCTAGGTTCAGGTTCAACCCCTCATTCAGAAAACAGTGGTTTACAAGTCACAAAATTTGTATAATGCTTCTGCGAGAGGAGAAACCCCGTGTAAGCCAACACACTCTCTGCTGTAAAATGATGTGTATGATTTTTTAGAAATTAAAAATATTTTTAATAAAATACTTGTAAACTTGAGTCCTGAACACTTTTTAATATAATTTTTAAAGGGGATATATCTTCCCAGATATGGAAAATAATAAATCAAGAATTGGATCAAATTATCTCTCAGTCAACTTTTCTTATCTTTCAGCTGAGTCTTTAGCTATTAAAATCAAATTTTGCCTCTTTTCATATTTTCCTACTCATTAGGTAAAGATTAGAGATGCGGCAGGGTCGAATCCCGAACCTAAGAAGCTTTATTTTCAGTAGAAAACGAGAGCGTAAGTTGAAGTTGGCCCTGCTCGACTTCGATATACCCGTTAGGTTTATTTAAGAATATTTTATTAGATCACAACATGCCCAAATTGTGGGAGATATGAGGGGGTGGCAACTCTACTATCGTTCATCTGATCGGGAAATGATGTATGGCGGATCGATAAGTAATGATGATTAAAATATATGTCTAAATGGTTCTAACAATCTATTTTCAAATATATTTATATATTGGGTTTGTGCAAATGTTTGTAACAGCCAGAAGGAAGCATCTCCGACCCTATAAAGTATATATATTCATGATCAGCATCAACAGCCGAGTCAATATAGCCATGCCCGTCTGTCCGTCTATCTGTCCGTCTGTCCGTATGAACGAAGAGATCTCAGAGATGGTAGCTAGAGGTTTGAAGTGTATGGAACATATAATTCTTCTACCTGCAGGCAGATCAAGTTTATTTTGGATTTTTGCCACGCCCCCTGCCTTCCCCGCAAATTAAAAAAAACGTAATAGCTCTCACAATATTGAAGATAGATAGTTTGAACATTCTAGACATATATTCTACTACTCATTATTAATCGACCCGCCATACATCGTTTTTCGATCAGATGAACGATAGTCAAAACGGGCATGTCTATATCGACTCGGCTATTGATGCTGATCAAGAATATATATATATTAAAGGTTTATATGTTTTCTTTTTGTATATAATTGAAAATAAATTATATTTTTTTAACGGTATAAATATATGAATGAGCTGAATCGATAAGCTGAAATGTCGCACAGAGTCATCTTTTTACTGCACGCAACTAATATCGGAACCGCTTGGATCGGATGACCATATCCTATAGCTGTCATTGAAAGGATCAGTCGTAAAATAGATCTTAATCAGAAAAACTTTTTGTTTTCGAAGATAGCATTCTCAAACTCCGCAACTGTCAAACATTTCTGCTATATGTGGTAACCATCTAATAGCTGCCTTAGGACCTTAGGTTGGAAATTGGGTCTTAGTAAGAACAACTTTTTTGTTTTCTACAATAGCGTTCGTAAGCTCAGCAATTCCTAAAATTAAATGTTTTCAAATAAATTTGGTCGGAGTCGAAAGACTATTTCTTACAGCTACCATTGAACCGATCGGTCAGAGAATGTGTCTTTCAGAGAAAACGTATTTGTTTTTGATGGTATTGAGCTCAAATTTTAAAATCAACTATTGTTATTATACTCTGTACCGAAGGTACACAGAGTATATTGGGTTTGTGCAAATGTATGTAACAGCCAGAAGGAAGCATCTCCGACCCCATAAAGTATATATATTCTGATCAGCATCAACAGCCGAGTCGATATAGCCATGTCCTGTCCGTCTGTCCGTCTGTCCGTATGAACGAAGAGATCTCAGAGATGGTAAGAGATAGAGGTTTGAAGTGTATGGAACATATATTTCTTATACTTGCAGGCAGATCAAGTTTAGTTTTGATTTTTGCCACGCCCCCTGCCTCCCCGCAAATTTAAAAAACGAAATAACTCCCACAATTTTCAAGATAGATAGTTCGAACATTCTAGACATATATTCTACTACTTATTTTGAATCGACCCGCCATACATCATTTTTCGATCAGATGAACGATATTAGAGCTATACGTAAAAGAAAATACAAAACCAACGACAACATCAACACCGCAGGTAGAACTTACGAGAAAGAGAGAGCGAGAAGGCAATAGCTAACTGGTAATTTCCCAATTGGACTTTGCTTGATAGCAGTGGACTGCGCCGCTTTCAGTTTCCCCTCCCTTCTTACCAATAGATATTTGTGTTGGGAGGCAAATGAGAGGGCGATGCAATTGAGATTGCCTGCGGTCAGAAATCACGCGTGATTCCCGCGTGACTAATGTAGATACGTTTATGTTAATAGGAAATTATATACAAATTTTATAATTTTACGGGTTATGTACTAGGTATCTCCATTATTTAGCGAGCCCCATACATCGTTTTCCAACCAGATAAACGATAGTTAAAAATGAGTTGCCACCCCCAGATTTTAAAAACCCTCACACTTTAAAGTTATCAGTTTACTGAATCTTACTAAACAGGTAATCAGCAATTCCTAAAATTAACTGCTTTCAATATTTTGAAAGACTATTTCTTACAGCTACCATTGAACCGATCGGTCAGAGAATGTGTCTTTCAGAGAAAACGTATTTGTTTTTGATGGTATTGAGCTCAAATTTTAAAATCAACTATTGTTATTCCTAATGATTTTGAATTCATAAATATTTGACGTCTATATCCATTATATATTCTACAGGTTATATCAGTTGGAGCGAGGTTTTTAGCTTTGCCTTCTCGTTGTCAGTAGTTTTGCACATTTTGCATTATCCAACAACGATTTGACAATGCAATACTAGAAATTCTGGCTTCGGCAAGACTGAATCGCTTCCGGTTTTCGACATTACAAAATAGTTGGATCAGGCCGGAATATAGCTCCATTGGCAACACTGGTTCGAGGTCTTCAACTAGGTTGAGGAATCGCCAGTAAAAAAAATTTTCCAGAATTCTATTGAGCCAAACACACTACGTTACGAAGCTCTTTAAGTGACGACAGAATGGGTTTTATATGAGTCATTCGATGTTGAATTGATTTGCATATTAATTGTTCCCATTTTATTTAAATTATTTGATAAAATTATGTTTTCTTACATGCTGACCAACCATTTAAGCCATAGTGGATTACATACCAATACACAATTTCTCTTTTTATTTTTGCCACTGATTGATTAACTGGAATATATTTATTATTCTTAATTTAGGCTGCTAAAATACTCATTTTTAACCGTTCCGGGCGAGCTGTTTGAAAACGACTGCAGCTCGATTCGACGACTTTGCACCTGTACCGTTAGCTTTGGTCAACGGGCCAACAGCAACCCCATTTTCGTTCACAATATCGAGCAAGATTGGTAGGTGGCCGAGCTTGGTAGTACTAGCCAAATTGGTCACATAAAATAGAGGTTTGTTCTTGAGCTCGGGAATTCACTCTCAACTGGAAGGGCCAGCAATATATACCTACATATAGAAGAGAGAGAGAGAGAGCGCGTGCCGTTTCCTTCACCCTGACCAACTGTCTAGAGTCCTTATATCCTAGCCGACAAGCAACGACCTACCATCGACCAGCGTCCATGTCCACCAGCGATGGGACGAAAGGCCTTAAGAGCAACCCCATTTCAACCCATATTTGTTTCGTGCTGGACATTAGGCAACCGCTCGGCTAGCGCTAGCACCTGTCATTCCACCCCCTCCCCAGCGTTCACTGTACTGCATATTAGTGAGGGGTGGCTTGCTGGCTGAATATATAATCACCTAAACCTGTACATTGTACAGGTACAGTTCACTTTTGGTAGCAAGACACGGGCATCTGCCGTCTTCGAACTCCCGCTATATAATCAGTATTGAATAAGTTCACCCAGTTCGATTTCAACTTGGATCCGTTGAGTATGACTCGAGTTGACGCCGATTGATAGCCTCGATACCAGCAAAGGGATCCGCCTTTTCTTTTCGAAATTAAAGTGAACGTTTTTAATTAAAACATCTTCGAAAGAATTAACCGGTGACTTTTTTCAGGAAAAACGAGAAGGCAAAGCTAAGTTCGACTGTGCCGAAGTTTTAATACACTTGAAAAACTTTACTCCAACTGATTTTACCAGTAAAGTATATATAGGATATAAATATCAGATATTTAAAATTTGTAAAACATTGATAATAAAAATTTGATACCATAAAAAAAACTTTTCTTAGTAAAACACATTTTCCGACCGATCGGTCTTATGGCAGCTATTCTATAAACTTGAATTTTTATTAGATTAAAACCAATTGGGGACGAACAAATAAAAAGTTTTTCAGAAGTAGGACCGACCGTTTATATGGATATGCTATAGTCATCCGATTTTGATAAATTTTTTCAGAATTGTGTGGAAACACATAAAACAAATATGTACTACGATTGGAGACGCTACGATGGAAATCAAAAAAGTTTTTCTCACAAAGACTTATTTTTCGACCGATCGTTCATATGGCAGCTATATGCTATAGTGATCCGATTTTGATAAATTTTTCCAGAATGATGTGAAAGCATATAAAACTAATATATACCACGATTGGTGACGCTACGATGGAAAACAAAAAAGTTTTTCTAACTAGAACTAGTTCTTAGACCGATCGTTCCTATGGCAGCTATATGATATAGTCATCCGATCCGGCCGGTTCCGACATATTAGTTGCGTGCAGTAAAAAGAAGACTCTTTGCAAAATTTCAGCTCGATAGCTTTAAAACTGAGAGACTAGTTCGCGTAGAAACAGACAGACGGACAGACAGACGGACGGACGGACGGACGAGCGGAAATGAACCCAGCTCGTGGTCCTGATCAAGAAAATAGTTTATGGGGTCGGAAAGAATATTTCTATGCGTTACAAACTTCGGCAAAATTAATATACACTTTTCAAGTGTATAAAAAGTCCGGATCGGATGACTATATCATATAGCTGCCATAGGAACGATCGGTCTAAGAACTATCTAGTTGATATCAATAATCTAAAACAAAGATCATCCGATTTGATAATTTTTCAAATTGTGGACTATAATACTCGTTACACATGAAATCAAAGTTCTCACACAAAGACCCCGACGCACACTGATATGATCCGATTTTATACTTTTCCGTTATTGGCATAAAACTACAACCGTTATGACGCTACGTGGACAAAATTTCACACGCAACCGATCTTAGGAATATGTCAACCCGCGCCTATTAGTGCGAAAAGAGCTTTAAAACACCTGCTTACAAACGCACCACGACAAGCGGAATGAACCGTCGTCATAGAATAGTTTTGGGGTCGGGATATTCTGGTTACAAACTTGCACGGTGTAGAAAAACTTTTTTGTTTTCCATCGTAGCGTCACTAATCTTGGTATATGTTAGTTTTATATGCTTCCACATAATTCTGGAAAAATGTATTAAAATCGGATACTATATAAAGCTGCGATAGGAACCGATCGGTCGAAAAATAAGTCTTTGTGTGAAAAACTCTTTTGATTTCCATCGTAGCGTTTCCAATCGTAGTATATATTTGTTTTATATGTTTCCACACAATTCTGAAAAAAATTTATCAAAATCGGATGACTATAGCATATAGCTGCCATATAAACGGTCGGTCAAACAACTACTTCTAGTGAGAAAAAACTTTTTTGTTTTCTATCGTAGCGTCCCCAATCTTGGTATATATTAGTTTTATATGCTTTTACATAATTTTGAAAAAAAATTAATAAAATCGGATGACTATAGCATATAGCTGCCATAGGACCGATCGGTCGGAAAATGTGTTTTACTAAGAAAAGTTTTTTTTATGGTATCAAATTTTTATTATCGATGATTTAAAAATTTTGAATATCTGATATCTATATCCTATATATATTTTTCCAGTTAAATCAGTTGGAGTAAAGTTTTTCAAGTGTTTTAAAACTTCGGCACAGTCGAAGTTAGCTTTGCCTTCTCGTTTTAAAATTCGAATGGCCCCTTATAGGCTGGATGAAAGCCCGCTAAGTTGGCAACACCCAGTGTCAAGCTAGAGTTGAGTTATGACAACGAAATTTCTCTTATCGGAAAGTTTATGATAATGATCAGGCTGTGCCGGTTTTCACTAAAGTGAATTCGAATATGGTACATGATCAGTTTTCTAATAAACGATCAAGGTAATCGGTATCAAACCTTAAACTTTAAATTACTTGTAATTCGACAAACTCGACATCAAGCGCTTAAAGCCAATTCACTCATTCAATTTCGAATTCGACAAATTTTGATCGAAAGTGAAAACCGAAACAGGGTCAGGTCCTTGATTATGATCTTTGTACTTACGCATATTATTTGGTTTTCTAGTTCAGGTGGTCCTGCCCTAACCATAAATTTTACCCAATCTCTGACCAATATTTCGGTAATGATTAAATGCATATAAGTAGGTATATTTTATTTCCGTCCACACTTACAAACAAAACAACTTGGCACATCATTAAATTATCCAAAATTTAAATTAAAAATGCAATAAATACAAGAGACTGTCTTAAAGCTCTATACTAATATGTACACAGGCAGTTCACGTTATCCTTCCTTTCGCTGTGAAAAAAAGTCTCGCTTTTAATTTTTGCTAAATACGAGTATAAAAAACAATAGAGTTGATATCGAATGTATTAAAATTAGACTAATTTTATGTGTATAAATGCATTTGGCTAAGCTCAGTAGGATAAAATATATATTCGTTCATCAAAATGTTGGTTGAATTGCAGCACATTTATGTAATCTCGAAACTGGCCTAGCTTTTACGTCTACCTAAGTTATTTACACATACTATTAAATCACCGGTGTTTCGTGTGGAATCCGGCTGCAATCTGGGTTGTCATCAGTATTCAAATGGAATCAAATCCAGATAAGTCGCTTTCCATCTGAGTTTTCACGATTATAAGAAATCAATGATGTGACATGATGACTCATTTATTTAAGGCACCAACTCACCTTGTCTGGCTTGTAAAGGTGCGTGTGCGGCAGTAAAAAAGTGGAGCCCAAATCTCTCTCGGCCATTGTATTTGCTTCCTAAATAAAATAAAGCATATGGATGGGTGAGATTAAATGCAAATTAATACGTGTGTGGGTGAAGGACTGCAATCATTAGTACGCAGAAAAAAAAATCTGATCCATTTGGCATGGATATTATAATCGGGGCTGTAAACCGGTTTGGAGTCGGAGACTCCGGGATTTTGATAAATCCAAGCTGAACCGAACTGGAAACGGATCAATAAAAATTTTTCCGGCCGATCCTGAACCGGATGCGGAGTAGTGTCAACAAGGGTTCGGTTCAAAAAAAAAAGCCTATTAACAGCCTAATAAATTCAATAATTTCTTGCTAACTGTTTTAAATGTGAATTTTCGTATATGTGTATGTACGTAAATGCAACTGAAGTTTGAAGCAACTTTGTATATCGAACTATCGAACGTGAACGTTAGCTGAGCAAGCCGGCAGTGTATATTTCTCTCGAATGCGATTAGTCGCGATGGAAATTTTCCAAATCTGAAGAAAACTTGATCTGCCTAAGGCGTATGCCTACTTACATTCCAATGCACATGGCTCTATTTCTCATAGTCTCTGAGATCGTCGCGTTCATACGGACAGACGGACGAACGAACGGACGAGCATTGCTTAATCGACTCGGCTGTTGATGCTGATCAAGAATATATATACTTAATACGGTCGGAAATGTTTCCTTCTGTCTGTTACATACTTTTTACATACTTGTAGTTTTCTAAAGACGCTACCATTGGTAACAAAAATGATTTTCTCACTAAAACTAGGTTTTGGACCGATCGTTCCTGTGGCAGCAATATGATATAGTCATCCGATCCTGCTGATTCCGACAGTTGTGCAGCCTATGTGTATTTAAAGACTTTTAGCAAAGTTTGGTCAAGATAGCTTTAAAACTGAGGGGGGAGGGAGCATAGAATCAGACGGACAGACGGACATGCCTATATCGACTCAGCTCGTCATGCTTTTTTCTCTTTCTCATAATGTTTTATATATCCTACTCTTTCTCTCTGTTTTTCATGTATATATCATGTAAATATTATATTATATGTTAACTGTGTGTGAAAGACGAAGTTACTTTTAAACGAAATAAAAATATGAATATGAAGCGAACTTCTGCAAGTGTATTACAACTTCGGCAAAGTTGATCTGATCATTGCCTTTTCGTTTTCTGCTTCTTTTGGGTACCTCATTTGTATGGCTCTCAGCATGCAGGTCAAAATTAAGATTCATGGATTTGGTTACGGCCTGAATAGTTGTTTCGTCAAAGGAGCGCGCGCCATTTGATCTTGCTTCGCTTCCATTTAAATCCAACGTGTCAGCTGTGGTCGCGGAGCCGGAACCCACTACGTTATCGCTAACGATTGCTGAGACTTCAAAGCCCGCAGATACCAGTGCACTAACGGGCACTGTACAATCCTTAGATATGGGTCCCGCACCCAATCCAGGTGTCGTCTTCAGCTGCTTCGACTTGTCGGTAAATGTAGAAAAGTCAGCTTGACTCGCAAACGGAGACTCAAGGTTATTACTTTGCCTCGCCATTGTGAGATGGTGGTGTTGCATCAGTTGGGAGTGTTGGAAAACAGAGGGATGGTAGTATTTGGCACGTGGTATCATAAAAGTCAGTGATCGATCGGCCTGCTCCGGATCCACAACAATGTGACCGGCTGTGGCATGGGGCTGCTCTGCAGCCGTTTCCCTTAGGTCGAGGGCATCGTATTTATTCCGTAAGGGCTTAATCTTGTATTTGTGTATAACATTCGTATGCGAAAAGGCTACTGGCTTGGCCTTTTCCTTCCGCACATTGCCATCAATTGACTCCTAGGAAGGGCGGAAAGATGAAAAATGAGAGTAAACATAGTAGGACCAACCCGGGGACAACAAGCCTTAAATTACCTTGTGCAAATAGGACTCGGAACTGTGACTAGATTCACTGTGGGAGTCACTTAAAATGGCATGCTTCTCCAGGCTTGATCTCTCGATTAGCGAGGCCGAAAAACGTGATTTGTTGCTAGACGAGGACAGCATACTGGGATGTATTGTTGAGGCTGTAATAAATATGGGGCTGGTTGCGGTGCCGCCATAGTTCCTGCGCCTTATGTACATTAGTAGGATACAAAACAGCAGCAAAATGAGCAACACGGTTCCGATGGCAATGAGACAGATCAGCAGAATTTTAAGATTCAATTGACAAGTGGCTCCCGCATGCCAGGCAAAGCATTTGCATACCGTGGTGGCCGTTGCATTCCGTTCCGTAAGGCATTTGCCATGGTAATTGCATTTATCGCAACCAATTATATTATCTGAGCATTGGCGACCCGCATAAACGACATTTTCGGACACATCTACATAGCCATCGTTGCAGCTGCAGGTGTAGCTACCTACTAAGTTGAAGCAGTGAGCGTTGGCCGAGCAATCATTGAAATCAGCGTGGCTGCACTCGTCAAAATCTAAAAAAAAAAAACGAAATGAGATGATACTACCGCATTCCACCATCCCATCACCCTGTGTTGTTACCCCTGATTGCCAATAAGTTGATGCCCTTCTTTGAGGTATACAACTCGGTGCCGCCTATGCTGTAGTTGCTTTGGCGCAAATACTTCTTGAAAACGTTCTCCAGACGTCTCTCGTCACTGTTCTCCGACAGCTGGAGCAGAAATCCACCGATGACGCTGTCGTCCTGGTCGGTGGAGAAGCTTCGCAACTGCACACCATGGTAAGCATCCCGAAAATCTGATTGCATTATCATGCGATCGACAGCGTCCAGAATTATGGAGCTTAGGTGGCGATATTCATGGGATGAATTACTTTTGAGTGCATCGCTGAACTTGAGCAAATAGTTGCCCACTCGATTAGTTTGGATTTGCAGTTCGTAGGTGTAGGTAGCTGGAATGGAAATGCAAATACAAATACATTAGGAAGGAATTAAATGGGACATGGTTTATTTTTTTTTTAGAGAAAAACTTACGTTTGCACGGACGGTCCGGGAACATACGGGCAAAGCCCGGTCGACAGTCGCAGTGGCTTTCGGATTCAGATCCAAAGCTGAGGGTGGTGCATATTTCGTTTTTGTTCGACTTACAAGCGGGAATGCATGCGCTATTGTTGGCGGTGCTGGCATTTCTCACGTAGTGCGTTTTTGGAGATGTCTCAATCAAAACACCACCCAAAAGAACACTGTTGGAGTCGATGGCTGGTAGGATTTCCTCATCTCTTGCTGCATTTTCAAACGTTACGTCAGATTCGTATTCTGGGGGGAGTTCTGGGTAAAAGCCCACGCGGATGTTGTCCCTCCCCAAGCTGCTGTCAGTGCTGTCGCTTTCGGCTTGGTTCGGCATGGGTGTTTTAAGAGGCGCGCTGTCCTTGTGATACATATATTTGGTATTCGGTTTCAGATGATGGACATCTATGGTGGCTTTGCCAACTGATTCGATTATCACTTGTACAGTTTGCTTGGGCATAGAACTTTTTGTCAATATTGTGGGTACGATCGGTGTGGTTGGATTTGGTAAGGATGTAACGAATGATTTTTGCGTCTGGTTCCTATTACTAATAACACGACTTTTCGATACTTTATGTGGCTTTAATGACGAACTGGGTGTCGTTTTAATATAATCAGAGATCTTCGGGGTGCTAGTGCGATGAGAGTGCTTTGGAATTGCCGTAGTTTTTATGGTCGGAGCCACGTAAAATGGTTCACTCGTTAGACTTTTTGTCTTATGCACCACAGATTTAAGGAAATCGTTTTGGTCTGCTAACGAATTAGTTGTGTTTTCGCCAACTGAACTTGTGGTACGTAATATTTTAGGTACACTTACTCCGGTCGACATTTCGACTACACCCAACTCCGAGGATTCCAGAGATATTTTATTTTGATTAGACAACTCACTTTTATTTCGGCTAAGGTTTTTATATGGCGGGTAGACAGTCGGTGAGTCTTTGGCTTTATGTTTCTTGGTGCTGCTTGGTTTTAAAGTCGAAATGGAACTTTGGGCATCGGTTGGGAATACGTGTACTAAATTATTCGGCTCATTGGATGCAGTACCAATTACATGCATGATTTGATTAGTCCTTATGGCGGTGGCGGAAGTCGAGTCAGGACTGATCTCTGGTGTCTCTGAGGGTTCTAGTTTTTCAATTTTCTCATTTGTCGTTTGCAACAAACTATTTCGGGGCCGACTGGAGTTTATGGTTGAGAACTTTCTCGTTTGTGGTGGTCTTGGTGGCGTTGTTGAGCTCGAGCTGGAGCTAGACACGCGCATTTCGTCAGCTTGGTGGTCTGTTGATATTGACGTTGAAAGTAGCTTTGATATTGTAGAATATGTGTTGAGATCGGTTAATGTAGCTGACGGTAGGGGTGGTTGCAGTCCGAACACATCTTTGGCTGTTGACTTATATGGCAGCGAGTTCTTTAAAAGTGGAGGAGATGCGGGAGGCAACAAATGTGTAGCAAAATCGGAATTACTTGGTGCACTAGCAATTTTCATAGTTTTCATTTCGATGGGTTGGTGGCCTACCTCCAACTTCGATTCTGTGTATGGCCGCAAATGAAAGTGTTCGCCTTTAGCCACAAATATCTTGTAAGCAGCGCTTGGGCTCATTAAATTGGTTTTATTGTGTGAATCAGTGCGATTTCTGGCCCTGAATGGTTGTCCCTGATAACCATCGATCCCTTTAATTACAGATACCCAGGGATTGGTGGGTGTGTTGGGCTTGTCCCCTTCAAGCTCAAAAGATTCTGGAATTGTGTGCAAGGCATGCGTAGTATAAGCTGCCTTTTGGTCCTGCTCCATTGAAAATGCTTCGCTATTCTCAGAAACACCTTGAATTTGATCAAAGTCTGGTATAGGTAAGGGTCTGTCATTGTTCACCCCCCCTGGGGTTTGAACTAGATGAGTTTCCCTTGTATCTAATGCTGATAGATCTATAATCTTCTTATCAGTGCTCCAGTTCATTTTAATGCCAGCTGGGGCAGGCAACCCATTAGATAATGATTCCAAGTCATGCACTACGTTCTGATTACGTTTTTTTAATGTGCCGGAGCTGGAGTAGAAGGCGGGTGTTGAGTGTTCCTTATCACTTGGCATAAGAACTACTCTATTGTTTTGCGGTGTCAGGCGCACTTCCACATTCGCTTCGTGTAGCGGTATTTTAATCAGAGGCATCGGTATGTGGGCCACATGGCCCTGAACCGCTGTAGGATTTGGAAAATTCTCCGATTCCTTTTTAAACGTCAGCGGTGGAGCGTGCATGTTAACGGTATGGCTTAGCGCATCCTTTTTCAGAAGTGCCGAAAAGGTAGATGCAGCGGGAAGCGATCGATAAGTCACAGTTGGCTTAAGCGTTTGCAGGAGCGGCTTATAATAGTAGTTGTTATTTCCCAACGTGGGATAACTAGTGAGGGCTGGCAGGCTAGTGCTAAATATTTCAGGAATTTGCTTGATCTCTAAAATCTCATTGTTGTACAATTCCGAATTTAAATTGGCGATTTGTGGAGAGCCATAGATATGGTTTCCGTAGCCGCCAACGATATCTTTCTGCTCAAAATGGGGCGGAGAGCGCCATCTGAAGTTAGGTCCTGGTACCGGTATCGGTATGGGCGGGGAGGGAGACAACAAAGGCACGGGGTAACGCAGCAGATATTTCGAAGGTTGCGAGTTGAATGTGGACACTGGCGGAGGCGGTTTAAGTATATTGTCATAATTATAGTTAGCTCCTCTATTGGAGTTCACAAGGGAGGAGGCAGAGACCAGCGGTATAGTAGGATAAGGTCGGGCCTGAGCTTGTGGCGGCGGCAATAGCAACGGAATGTTTGCAGGCGACATTTTCTTCTTCAGGGGTGCAGAGAAGGGCACCGAGCTATTCCCCTCCTCAATTCGAAAGTCAATGCCACTTGGCCGGCCAATTATCACATCAGCATTTGCGGTTATAATCTCGCCGGGTCGTATCGAAATGCCGTTGTTTAGCAATGAAGCCTGATAGGTTTCTGCTTTGCTTAATGAGTGCCGATAATAGGAGACATTTTTCGGTACTTGCAGCAGCCAGTTGTCGTCATTTGCTAGCTTGGGCAGCTCCAAAGGCGGTTGTATATGTAGACTATGCGCTGTTAGCTTATTCTGCGGGCCTTGGTAGCTGTCGATAGGCGACTGGGTGCTATCTACATGACCATTTCCAGCTATCTGGAGAGGAATATAAACTGGCCTCTCTGCATTGGAGGGTGTGGTTGCATTTTTGGTTGCAGAGCTTTGAGCGCCCAGATTTTGCTGGATTGGTGTGTGATCAGAGGGTTCTGTGAATGGTCTATTTACCAGATTCTTCTGCAGCAAGTCAGCCATGGCATTAAGCATGGGACGCAGTCGTTTTAGGTCAAAAGTCCCCATAAGCTGTTGAACTGGCGCTGACTGGGTCGATGGCTTAAACTCTTGATTGGGCTTTATATACACGTCCTTGTTTTCAGATTCGGATACGCTCTGGTCACTCAGTATGGCCGGTGTCGAATGCTGTTGAGCTAACTCATATTGCATTTGGGTTTTCTTCGTCAAGCTTTTCAATGTGACCGAGCTTGGACTTAGGCTAGGTGGCAATGGTGGGTCATGGGTTTTCAACTTGACAATATTTTTCGACTTCGACTTCGATAGTGCTGAGTGTAGTATGGCAGCAGTCTGTGTTGGTGGATCTTTCAAAATCTTTACAGCTGTCACTTGTAGGGTTTGTCCGCCCAACAGTGTGGCCATTGTCACTATTACCTTGCCCTTTTTCTGCACCAGTTCTGTGCGAAACTTGGAGATTAGCTCCGGCCTTAATAGCGAACTGTCCACAGTGTCGGTGACGATATTTTCTATTACTCGCGTATGGTAGTTCGCGCCGCTGCTCTGAAGCTTAGATGAAGTCATCGATGTTGCAGCCAGAAGTGATCCCACTCCCACTTGATTACTATTCACTAAGGTAGTGTAAAACGTAAAAGTAGTTAGAAACGTTTTTGTTGCATAAATGTGTAGGTCATTGTGTTCCTCTTTTGTGTGAGTAGCAGCAGTATCCTTGCGTTTGGGGCTCGATTTCACGGCGAATGCCCCGCGCGCTGGAAGGGATTCCGTGACAATCACCTGAGTGAGAATATTTTCACTTGCCACAATCTTTGGCGAGTTGGACTCTTCCTGCAGGGTCCTTGTCAGGGTTATACGACTGAAATAGGTGTTTGTGTCCTGCGTCGGTGTAGCTTCCTCCGAGGGTTGTAGATATGAAATGTAATCTTCTGGGCCTGTGACTGTGTTCATAACGGTGTATTTGGAGGTGATAATTAACGGCTCAGGTTCCCCCCTCTCAATATCCATGATTGTGTTAAAATAATGATATGTGGTAGGAAAGACACCAACCACCAGCTGGGGGGTCTGGAAATGAGTAAAGTAAAACTGTTGAGCGATTTAACACAATTTACTTATACACTAAAAGTGGCTAAAAGCAAGTAACTGGAGCAACATCCAAGTATTTTCGGGACAAACTTACCCTAGACAGGGTCACGTCCGTGGGCAAAGTGGTACTCGCATGCAAATAGTTTCGCTCTTCGGTGTGTCGATTTGAAATCACCCTCTCCTTACTTTCCACCGTGGTGCTTCCATTCTCAAGGTAGGTGGTGCGGTATGTGTAAGTGGTTAAACATGTTTTTGTGATGAATTGATTATCGTTGATGGGAATGGTAAACTTGTCCTATGACATTAAGATTGTCGATGTTTCTAGTAGCGCAAGAATTTGATCATTGTACAATAGTTACCTGCTTTGATGAAGGCAAGGCCAAAATCATCTGGTTCTTGAGTGTGCTGGGGGCAAGAGTCAGTGGTTTTTGCGATACCGTATGACTATGAAGGCTGGCGACTTGCTTTTCGCCGTGCTTTATTTTTTCACTGGCAATTATCAATTCAACTCCGTTCGACATAACGTGCGTCGCAAGATTATATCTCGCCTCGTCCCAGCTTTTCTCAGACCCAGATCCGACCCCAACCATAACATCGACTTGATTTTCGAACCTAGTATCAGCTGATTCGCTGATTGCGTGTGCATTGAAGTACTCAACGTGGTTATTATGGTATCCTGCATCGATTTTAAAAGAGTTACATTGCAGATATGACTGAATCTGATTAAATGGAATGTGGGGGTATGAATATGTACAGACACGTCTATATACATGCATACATCCGTGCGAGGCACTCCCGAATGCTTGCAAGACTTGCAAACTGATGAAACCAAGAATCTATCAGCAACGGCAATAAAACCTTATGGGTAAATGTACAATTGATAGCCGTCCCAAAGTGGTCCTTCTGGTCGTTTTAGCTTGGATTAATTCAAAATTAATTTATTCAAATACCCGAAGATTTCCTAGTTAATTAGTACATTTTGTTTTTTTGTTGGCCTGATATTTGTTTGAGTGTAAGCTCTTGAAGTTATCGTATGTTTTGACATATGATAAATATATGTGTGCGTGACCTTGCCTGTGTTAGTGGTAAATCGGCCTTAGAAAAGCTGTGCTTTTTATATATTGGTTAAATATTGGTTGGATCGTTATGGATCTGGGCTTATCTTGATGATTGTCTTGTAAGATGGTCCATTGTGAATAAATATGTCCAAAAGAAACTATAAATTCTTTTCCATTCTCGAGTTATGCGACTTTCACAGTCGGTTTCTAGACGCCAACCTTTTCCCCATTGGCATTTCCCGGTAAGCAGGCAGTAAGCATTCACATTCACATTAGCAGTGAGGACGAAATTCAACAGCTTATCGGCTATTTAATAGAGAGATGGAGGAGGAAAAAGTTTTTCAGTCAAATACACCCTCTGCAAGGGTATGAAAAATCTACATTTTGTTTGGTTTTTGGACAATAACTTTTAAAATCTGTAAATCTAATCTAATTTAATTAGAGGACATTTAAAGCTTTTTATACCCTTTTTAGAGGGTATAATAAAATTGTCAGAATGATTGTAACGCATAGAAGGAAGCATATCCGACCCTATAAAGAATATATATTCTTGATCAGCATCAACAGCCGAGTCGATCTAGCCTTGTCCGTCTGCTTCTATGCTATCTCCTCCCTCAGTTTAAAAAGCTATCCATAGGCTGCACATTTGTCGGAATCGGCCGGATCGGATGACTATATCATATAACTGCCATAGGAACGATCGGCCCTAAAACTAGCTCTGCGTATTAAAAATCCGTGCTAAAATGAGTAAAAGGACCAATGTGGAAGTGGAGGATAAGCCGATATCATGCTATGTTTGCTCATTCTCACTTGATTTATCGCCATTTATCTGGTTTGTTCCTATATATAAAAGGAGGCTCTCATGTTTACAAAACAGAAATCATTTTATTGGCAAAAAAATGTGTATATATACTACAAATATGTACATACAAACACGATCTAGCTTATGTGTAAGTGCCGTTGTATAGATTATAGATACGTACTTCTAATCATTTATATATATATACATTCAGAGTAGACCCAGTATGAAAAACATACACACTATGTTAAGTATTAAAAATAAGTACATTATTAAACATTAATCTTAAACTGTAATTTCTTAGCTGGTCTTCAAAAAAACATACACTTAGTTGTGCATTGGAAATTAGATGTATGGGCTGTTGGTCATATGCATTGGCATAACTGAAACTATTGTAAAATGGCTAGATGTGATGGTCAGTGTGAACGGAACTGTTCGGGTAATGACCCGACTGAAGGTTGATTTCGACTGGACTTCGTGTTGGTCATCATGTACGCGGTCTACGATATATGTATACGTTCGTGTATGGAGTTCAGTGCTTGTTGTCGTAATTGTCGATACGTCCAGTACTGTCTGAGTGCTTGTTGAATGGTGTGGGAGTTGCTTTTGCTTTCGCTTTCGCTTTTTCGGGATCTTGGTCCTGCTCTTGTGACGGCTCCTGGGTAGAACAGCGGTATCAGTTTTGTCCGCCTGCAAGCGCTGTTCCTGCTCGCTGGTCCGATTAGGTTGCTTAATGCCTGATGGCCTCAGTGCACTGGTAAGGGTATTATTATGGGCAATTCTATGCTTAAATATTACCACACGATGTTTCTTTGGCTGCGAAGTCTGCGAAGTTAGAAGACTGCCGTTGCTATTTTGATTATTGACTAGTAATGGGACATTTTCCAGGGGCTTGCGCCGCACAACCACTTTGCGAAGGCGATGCCTGTGTGATTTCTCTGTCGTATTTGTATTGGTCATTGCCAAATCTAGAAAGGTTTCACGTTTCGCTCTTTTGTTTTTTTCTAGGGGATCGGATCGGACATTCCTTGTGCTAAGTTTAGTAAGACAGACTTTTGTGACCTGCAACTGTAGTGGGGACAACTCAGCGAGGTCATTTAGACTAAAAAATGTAACGTGTTTGTGCTAACAGGCGCTGCAGCCTCATTTGTGGATGCCGCAAGCAACGCTTGGGATGTGGACTTGGCATACCAAAGACCAACATCACCCACAATGCTCTCCAACGAGGCAGTTTGATCCCCGATCTCGCTGATGAGGGAATTTTGCTCAAGCTGAAGCTGATAATACTCCGGGTTTGTTTCAGCTGCGGGCAAAAACAATTGGACAGTTTCACTGCCCTCGGACTGGTATAAGTCCTCCGGGTTGTCTAGTGCCATTGTCTGTTGAATTTGGGCAAAGGCTTGTCTCTTTTGCAAGGAAGCCGCATGATCATAGCCATTCTGCACTGTGGATAAAATTGTGCTAAACTCGCCAGGCCTGCGGCCGGATACATATAAAGTAACCACACTGCTTTCCTCCTGGGGCATTACCAATTGTTGTTGTTGTTGTTTATTTCGTTTATGGCCTTTTCCCGTCTTTCGTGACTTTTTGCGACCACTTTTGCTCGTCTGCGATTCACTATCGGTGACTGGCGCAATTATATCATCAATGTTATCGCGGCCATCGAGTTCTGTTCCCACTCGAGCTGCATCGTCCAAGTCTTGCAGATTATCGCTCAGAAATATTTGCGGTGATGTTGTATGTGAAATCGCCTGAGGCTGTAGCGGCTGCTGCTGCTGTTGTAGAAGTAACTGCTGGAGTAACAAACTGTTGACCTGCGCTACCTGACCAATGGACTGCTGTTGCTGTTGTTGCTGCTGCTGTTGCGTAGGCGTATTTACAATGGTGTCGACACTATATTCTGTGGCTGTTATTGTTTGTGCCGTGGTATCGTAGACTGTGGTAAGGATTTTCTTGCCCTGGAACGTAACGGGAACTATCGTTGACTTGCCATCGAAGATGGTCGTAATATAAGTGGACGTATGAGTACGATACTCTGTGACTGGCGTAATGGGTGTAGGCGCTACGACTGGCATTCCAACTGCATCCTGTTGCTGGCCAAGCGCTCCAATTAAAGGGTTGGACGGCAAATTCAGATTGCCCAGTAGTAGCTGGGAGAGCAGAATGTTAGCGAGCGGTGCATTCGCAGATATCTGGGGCTGTATTGTTGATACCAGGTTCTCTACAGAGTATACTGTGGACGGCAGGACGTGAGAAAACGATGTTTTACGTCCTCGAATAGTGGTAGGGGTAAACGTTATCGTCGTCGTCGACGAATCGTGCAAAAGATATCGCGTGAGCTCTGTAACACCAGCCACATTCACACTGGAATCTTCGCGTGTTAGAAATATGGAAGTCTGGCCATTCGTACCCACACTCTGAGTGTATTGATGTGGGCCCAGTACCTCGGTGCTGGTCTTAGCAGTCACTATATTCTTATATTCGGTGACTTGTCCATTTACAACCGGAACGGTAACCTCGGCTGGTATAAGGTGAGTAACTGTGATGGTTTGACTGCCTAGCTCTGTAGATTGCAGATCAGCGATATATTCGTTGCGATTTCGGCCACGTACAGAACTTCTCGACCTTGTGGAGCCATTGGAGTTGCCATTTCGGGAGCGGGAAGATCCTGTTGAGCGCAGTCCGGAACTGTCGACGTTATTGTTAAGGTTACTGTAACTCTTTAATCGACGACTCGTTGGTCCAGGTGTGCGTCTGTTGGAAGTGCTTACGGTTGGCTGTTGACGTCGAAAGTTAGATCCAGGTCGTGTAGAGACTTTGGGTGTTGTGTCTTTCTCCCTGAGCGTAAATTGTGTGCGTGAAGTTGGTCTTGTTGGACGTATAGATCGGAGATTTGTGGCTGTCGAGCTGGTCGTGGCTGCCTGCGTGTGTGTATGCTGACCCCGTGACGGCTGGTACCTAGATCCAAAGCGAGAACTGGTTTTTCCACGAGGATTCACTGTGGTGTCACTGAGGTCATCGTGGTTGGAAATGGTTAGTTCCTCTATTGCCGATGCTGTCGAAGTGCTGGGGCGTCGGAATCGAAATCGATTTCTGGTTACAGCATCTGCTTGGCGACGTACCCGAATATGAGCTTTCGACTTAGCAATTTTGTTATTGGAGCGCCTACGGCGATTAATTTCATCTTGGGCTTCATCGTCGCCATCATCCTCCGCATCCTCATCGTCTTCATATTCGGAATCAGTGTCGGGCTCACCACCGCTTTGCTTTATTTCTGAAAGAGCTTCATCCTTTTGCTGCTGCTGTTGGTTTTGGAATAGCCCACGGGGTGGAAAGAGGCTGCTCTGTGGTCTAGAACGTGCCTGAAGACTGGATATAGTGGGTCGTTGGAAACTGCGGGGCCGTGGTTTGGTTGTCGTTGTAGTCGTAGTTGTTGTGGACGATGGTTTGGCCCGAGCCGACAATGGATTCCTTCTTGGTGAAATGGTAGGAGAGCTGACGCTGCCTGCATTTGGACGTGGAATGGGTGTAAATCCACTAGGCCTATTCAGAGGACGGCGGAAGCGTAACAAGGGGTTTTGATTACGTCGAGAATTTTCCAAAGTGGTTTCCTCATCTTCATTTATTTGTGGTGATTCATCCGTGGCGTGCTCCTCGTCGACGCTGGAGTCTGAGGGACTTGTCGTTGTCGTTACCGATTGCGCAGTCGTGGCAGATAATGAATTGGTTGGTCTTATGCGCAACTTGGAGTTACCTAGGCTTAGGCCGGAGGCACGGAAGCCAAGTCCGCTAGATGGACGATAAGAAGCCGTATTTCCCAACCGCCTGGAGCTTAGAATTGGAGCAGTGCGCGAAGAGGATGCGAAACGATTTCTGGAAGGCGCAAATCCAGTGCTTGTTTGGGGGTTGCTGCCCAAATCACTGGCACCAGCACTACTACCGGATGCCTTGAGCGGCCGTCCAAACGTACGTCTTGACGAGCTGGAATCATTTGGGTTGATCGGTGCGTTAGAGATGGGTCCCCTTCGCGATGAGCTGTATCTACCAACGGTTTTCAAAGCTGGAGTAGCTGTGATAGTGGGTGTTATATCAGAACGGGTTATAATAGTGGCACTACTCGGGCTCAAAGTCTTCTGTTTTGGTGCGAAAGTAGGTCTATTACGAGATGCAAATGGTCTTATCACCGGCGCAAATGTCCGCTTTGCTCCTGGTTGTGGCTCCTCGGTTGTGGTATTTCCACTATCACTCTCCGACTCGGTCGTATGTTCGTCTTGCTCACCATCTTTAGAGTCAACGCTTTCGCTGATGCTTCCTTCCATTAAATTAGAGATACTCGCCTCCACTGTGGTCATCGTCGACCCTAAAGTAGCTGTTGGGAATATTTCTGTGCTTGGAGTGATTGTTTTCTCAAACAGGAAACTTGAAGTACTTTCTATAATCTGCGCATATCTGTTTTCAATTACAGTGCCAATGACCTTCGACTGATAAAGAGTAGTTGTACTATTTCCGATTCTGGTGCCTTCAATGAGTCGCACCAAGCCCGTTTTGTATTGTCTGGCGGAAGCTAAACTGTCTTCGACAGTATCGCTTGGTGAAAGCGTTGCTAAATTGGCTTTTTTTGTTTCATCAATGTACAGGCTGGACGTGCTACTGGTGATCTCTATACCATGTCCTTCACTGTTGAGCGTAGATAGAATTTGAGTGGTAAAATATAAAGTGCTCACACCTTCTGCATCAATGATATGCTTATAGTCATACAATATTAAATCTGATGTACTGACTGAACTCTCTTGCTCTTTGGTGGGCGTCACAGACTCTCCAGACAGTTGATCTGTGTCTAGATCAATTGCTGGTGATGAGGTGATGACAGTACTCATCGGTGATATCACATTTGTTACTGTTTCGTAGCGTGAGTCCGTGATAGTGCTATTAGCTCCATATGAGGTGGTATAATACGTATATGTGGTGTAATATGTGGTGAGTTCAGATGATTCACTAGTGGCAATTGTTTGATTTGTTCCTCCGCCTATTGTCGCAGTGGTAGCCATTTCGTTGGACCCGCCAACAATCGTCAGCAATGAATCGTCCTTTGAAATCGAAACTTGGTTAGTTGGTTCAATTACATTGGATATGGTCTCCTCTCTGCTAAGTGTGGTAATCTCTCCATCTTTAGCCAACTTTGTCCAGTATGTGAAAGTAGTGAAATATGTAATCGGTACAGTGGCTTCTTCAATGCTCAACATTTTTGTGGGCTTCAGGGTTTCGGTGGCTATATTGGTGACTGTCTCCAGGCGGCTAGCCACATTCGTCTTATCACCCACATACATTGTTGTGTAGAAGGTAAATGTTGTAAAACTCGTTTGAAGAAGCAGTGTGGCAGAGGGAATTATCTCATCAGTGTTGCTTTCAGAACTCACTTGGTCATCTATAAGATCCCTCTGCTTACCAATCACTTGCTGCTCTCCATTCGAGCTACTTGAACGCACATCTGTTACCAGAGTGACACGTTCCTCATCGGCCTTGTTTTCAGTCTGTGTAGTAGCAACGTCGACCAATACGGATGACATGACATTTCCCATGGTTTGTAGATTCTCTATGTCGGATGTGGTTGTCGGTAGTTCACTCGACAATGCCGATGCTTGTTCAGTAATGAAATTTGTGACCACTTCCGTGCGCGACATTATTTCTGTTTCACTGTCAGCAAAAATGGTTGTATAATATGTGTAGGTTGTGAAAAAAGTCTTTGTATACTTGTCGTCATCTAGATACATTGTTCGTTCGACGGCACTAGCTGGATCTTGATTGTCTGGCTCGGTATCCTTTCCTGCATGCAACAAACTTTCAAGATCCTCCGGAATTGTGTACCTGGAAGTCAAACTTGTAGTCTTTAAGTCCCTTGACTGAGTCTGAGTAGCTGATATTTCATTTTCTCCAATCTGAGCTACAACACCGGTGGATTTTGAGTCCACTTCTTCGTCAGCTCCAACTGTAGAGGTAATTACATTGGTGACGATCTCGGTATGGCTAGACACCGTGGTGGAGTCGCCTTGAAAGAATGTAGTCAGGTAGGTGTATGTGGTGAACAGAGTCTTGTATATTAAATCAATTTCATCGGAGCTAGTGTCACTATCGTAATCTTCATTGTCACTATCGTTATCATCAGCGCTCTCGCCTGCACTATCATTCGCCGCCTCCTCGTCTTCCTCAGTTCTGGGGTCTACTACAGAGGCTTCCTGCTTATCGATTGGTTCTGTTGAGCCCAATTCCGTCTGCGGCTCTGCAAATGAAGCTTCTGTTGTTGTTGTATCTTCGCGTGGCGCAGCCTCTGTGGATGAGTCAGTCAGTGCTGGCAAAGAATGGCTGGCCGGCTTTTCCAGCTGCTGCGGCTCAACAATTTGTGTTGCCTCAATGCAATAATATTTTGTGGTTTGTACAATGTCAAACGCCGAAAGCAGGTTGCCTTCATTCCCATTGGGCGGTAGCGTATTCAAAGCCGCGCTTGGCTTTAATACTTGAGTAAGAAACACTTGCGAAGTTGTGTGCTTGCACTTTTCTATGTCAAGGCTCATATTCTTTGAGTCGTTCCTTGAATCCTGGCCAAGTGCTGGCAATGCAGATGGCTGCTCAGTCTGGGATTCGCTCGACTCATCAATCGGCGTATTAAGAGTTGTTTGATTTTCATCTTCATTACTTAAAGACGGTAAAGTTGAGACATCGAACTCATCGTCAGCCATGGTACTGCCTTCCTCAGTTGTAGTTTCATAGTTAACCTGTGATGTTGTTTGCAATGTGGATGTCGGCACAGAGGCGGTGGGGTCGATAAAATTAGCAAAAGGATCGTCATCAATAAAAACAGTTGTTGCTCCACCGTGCACCTGAACACTTGGTTCGGCCTGTGAGCTAGGTGGTATGCTCGTTTCTTGAGTTACCACTGAAGAAGCCACGCCAGACGATGCCAGAGCTTGAACTCTGGACAGAGATGCATAAATCTCAAGAATTTCTTGGTCAGTGGGTAGGGAGAGCGCGGACGTTGTAATTGTAACGCTAGACTCACTATGTTGCGGCTTAACCTGTTGTACAGTTTTGTTGGACAGAAAACTTTCAGTTGTTGACGAGCTAAGTTCCGGAGTTTGACGTTGTTCTGTGGTACTCAAGTCGTCGATCGAGATGCTTGAATCTATTCCCACAGCCCACGGATTAACAACTGTGGCCACAATGGCTTTTGTCGATTCCACTTCCATATTTGCCATGGAGCTGCTTAAGCCTACCAGATCAGTGTGGATGTTATTTAATGTGGCCTTGCCCTTAATGGAAGTAACGTGCCCAAAATTAGGGCTGGGCTGGATTGTGCTTGGCGAGAAGACAATCACACTATCGCCGACCAGAGTGGTGAACTCGGCAAATCCGTAGTAAGTCACGGTCGATAGTGTTCGCTTGGGCACGGCAGCGACTGAAGCTTTTGATACAGATGTGTACAGTTCGGGCTGCATCAGTTGCTGATAGTACACCTTTGGCGAACGTGCCTCATCCCTTTGATCTGCATTAAGCTCAGATAAGTCCCCATTGTCTTCGCCATCTCCGTCGTTCTGGTATGCACTGGGCTCAAAATGGTTTTTAATGGTAAAAGTAGGCAAATCGCCGATAGGCAACACTTTTTGAGCCGCTAACTTACGGGCAGTGTCTTCAAGCTGCCCGAATCGACCCACCATAGCTTTGGTAATTGGAACCTGCTTTGATGACAACGAAATCGCAGAGCTTGTTGTCCCCAGCTGAGTGTGAGTTATGCTTTGAAGGCTAACAAAATCGGTATTGCCAACAAACTCATTTTGAGCAGGACCAGGACCTAACCTATCGTCGATGTCTTGCCAGTCTGGTGCGTCCGCATTCAGCAGGTCGTTGTGGCTTTGCAAAAAGGAACGGGTCTGTAAATGTATGGCGTCACCCACCCAACTGGTAACCACAGAAGGTGATACATGACTGTTCCCATTGCCGTTCTCATAAAGCACTCTAGAGCTCTTCTTTAAGTACTGGGCATACAGACGACCATTCTGCAAGGTGGTACCCAAAACCTGTGTGGCGAACTCTGTTGTAGTGCCCTCCTGGATAAAAGTGCGAGCTGTGGAAGTCAAGAGTCCAACTTCTGGACGGACTGTCAAAAATCGCCCATGACTGTCACCCACACGTCCAGCCCCATTATTGACCAAGAGCACAGTGGTTAATTCTAGCATATTATGCACAGGTAAGAGAGACAGTGGTAGATAGAAGTAGACATATTTCATAAGAGCGTGAGAATTAGGTATTTACATCGTCAGATACATGAGTAAACAAAGGAGCATAGGAGTTGGAGGGTTAAGTTAAGGTTAAGTAGATCAACATTTCCAGAATGTACAGCATAGAAAGTTGGTGAAACCATTTACATAAAAAGAAATAAAGAAAAGGAACAAGAAATGAAGTCAGAACATCTTTTGTCATTCGATCATCAACTTATTTACATTGTAAACCTGGTCTATTCCGAATTCATATAGAGTGCAAATAACTTAAGCCCACATAAAGATAGGTAGGTACTATGGATTAAGCCCTTGTTGATTAAGATTATTTATGATTTTGCAATTTTTTTGTTTGATTCATTAGTGGTATTTTTTCAGTGGGGAAATTATGACAGATAACGTGTGAGTCGTGTCAAACTCTTATAGTACTTAAGTTCAGTATTGATTGGCATTTAATCATGGAAAGATTTAGCCTCGTATTACCAAAGAACATGCAATACCTAAAAGCGATATCTCATAAAAATATAAACCCAAATCGAGTTTTTCATTGTTTTTACCAATAAAATTGTATTTAATAATAATATAACACAAAATTAAAGTAAGAAATAAACCCGTGTTCAAAAGACTATTTAAAAAATAGAAGGCTAACATCGGCTACGCCGATGATTTAAATACCCTTGCCTTACCCTTACCCTTGATACCAAATAAGTTTTTCTCATTAGAACGAGTTTTTAGACCGATCGTTTCAATGACAGCTATAGTCATCCGATTTTGATGAATTTTTCACGAATTGTGTGAAAGCATATATAGCACGATTGGTGACGCTACGATTGAAAACAAAAAAGTTGTTCTCACTAGAACTAGTTTTTTAACCGATCGTTCCTGAGTTAATTGCCGTCTTTCCGTCTGTCCGTCTGTTTCTATGCTAACTTCTCCCTCAGTTTTAAAGCAATCTTGACCAAACTTTGCAAAATGTCTTTAAATACAAATACGCTGCACATTTGTCGGAACCGGCCGGATCGGATGATTATATCATATAGCTGTCGGTCAAAAAAATAGTTCTAGTTAGAAAAACTTTTTTGTTTTTTATGGTAACATCCCCAATCTTGGTATATATTAGTTTTATATGCTTTCACACAATTTTGGAAAAATTTATCAAAATCGAATGACTTTAGCCATAAGACCGATCGGTCAGAAAATGTGATTTACTGAGAAAATATTTTTTTATGGTTTCAAATTTTATTTTTCAATGATTTAAAATTTTTAAATCTCTGATATCTATATCCTTTTTATGTATTAATACTCCGGCACAGTCGAAGTTAGCTTTGCATTCTCGATTTTTGTAAAATCGATTCTGTATAGGTTGAGCATTAGATTCACCCATTGAATATTTAAGAGTACATGTTTATATAAATCAATACAAGATAACAGTTGTGCGGCTTAGATTATTTTCGCAGTTGACTTAATCAACAGATGTCCAGAGGTCTCAGCTCAATAACTAATTTTTTAAATTAAGTTTATTATTATTAGGGGCTTTCAGCTTAAAATGCTATTTATTTACACCCCACTTTAAAATAGACATGCAAGCTCTTTTTCCTCTATAAAGTCTATCTAGATAACTATATCTACGTTAATAAGCACCTCTTTGTTGCAAATAACAATTTTCTGAATTAATGGAATCCCCAATTTTTCCGAATCCCGAACCATAAAAGATATATTTTCAGTAAGAAATTACCTGGGAACTAATTTATTTAAGATATGTAAATTGATCTTGTGTCGTCCCAAAGATTTAAAAATATTTCCGACCTGCCGAAGGAATCATTTTAATCCGAGTCCCGGGTCGGGAATCTGGTCTTGAGTCCATCTCTAATACGAATATCGCGCTCGAATGGTTTCTTTCCATGAATTTTTGTAACTCTTCTTTGTTTTTGAAAAAATACCACCAAATGAATCGGCCATTATTTGAGGAAGAAATGAATTCGGAAGAGGCCTATAGTATATGGCTTATCAAATATCTACATAGTTCTGAGTAATCGGGTAAATTGTTTAACTATACATTTGTGGAGTGCATGGGTGGTAACACAGTGAAACTTATGAGCTACGTGTATTGCTTACCATCTGCACCTGCCGTCCGCAATGCTGGCGTTGGTCTCACTATGTATGGCTCATCTGAAAGTACAAGCATATTATTTAGTCAATACTATGACCCAGAAGCAAATTTTTTGGGCATAAACTCAAGTTTGATTAGTGAAAAATTATTATGGAATTCAATAAAATATGAAAATGTACACTGGTAGGCACAATTATTTTGACAAAATTTTTTATACCCTTGCAGAGGGTATGTTAAAATTGTCACGATGTTTGTAACGCAGTGAAGGAAGCATTTCCGACCACATAAAGTATATATATTCTTGATCAGCATGACGAGCTGAGTTCATTCTGTCCTTCTGTTTCCATGCTATCTCCTCCCTCAGTTTTGAAGCTATCTTGACCAAACTTTGCAAAAAGTTTTTAAATACAAATACGCAGCACATTTGTCGGAATCGGCCGGATCGGATGACTATATCATATAGCTGCCATAGGAACGATCAATCCAAAAACTAGTTCTAATGAGAAAAACTTTTTTGTTTTCCATCGTAGCGTCACCAATCGTGGTATATATGAGTTTCATATACTTTCACACAATTGTGGAAAAATTTATCGAAATCGGATGACTATATCATATAGCTGCCATATAAACGGTCGTTCCGAAAAAATAGTTCTAGTAAGAAAACTTTTTGTTTTCCATGTCGCTCCCAATCGTGGTATATATGAGTTTCATATACTTCCACATAATTCTGGAAAAATTGATCGAAATCGGACGAAACAGGCGATCGGTCTAAAAACTAATTCTAGTGAGAAAAACTTTTTTGTTATCAACGGTAGCGCCTTTCAAAAACTGCAAGGGTATTTAAAACATCGGCGTAGCCGATGTTAGCCTTCTATTTTTTCATAATATCTTTGAAACAAAAAATCGGAAAATGTTGAAATTTTTATGGCATACTAGTACGAAGAGAGCTTTCAAAAAAGCATAAGAAGTTCACAATCGGATGCTTGCATAAGAGAATTAAAATAAAAATTTAAAATTTGGTTGGCATAATTATTTTGACAAGATTTGAAAATTGATTTATTCTCGAAAGAGGAGCTTAAATGCTTAATGAGTTATTGATTCTAAATGCATTTTTCACACGGAACCCGAATCTGGTTTCAGAGATCCTATATCTTTAATGGTTTAGCTGCAAATTGAACCTAAAAATGACAAAAATGGCGTCTAGAATCAATAACTCATTTAGCATTTCAGGTCCTGTTTCGATAATAAATCAGTTTTCAAATCTTGTCAAAATAATTATGCCAACCAAATTTTCAATTTTTATTTTAATTTTCTTGTAGGCATCCGTTTAATTTTTATGCTTTATTGATAGCTCTCTTCTGTACTAGTATGCCAAAAATTATTGCAAATATTTTTGTTTCAAAGATATTATGAAAAATTGTTTGTCAAAATATTTGTGCCGACCAGTGTACATTCAAAATAAATGTTGTGGTCAATGGGTATTTTTTGCGAGCAGTTAAAGTCAAACTTATTAAGTACGACCTTTTCTTATAAAAGATTGATGCTAAATGTTGACTGGCTTATAAGCTCATTGGAAATATAGAAACATTCCTCAAGGTTTAACAAATCAAAGTGTCATACTAGTTTTTGACGTTTTTGTGTGCTTCGTTTTGTGGCTGGTGAACTATTTTTGGCAGGGATCCAAGAAATGTAATCATGTTTCATGGAGTAAAAACGACATATTTTTCGCAAATATTAATATTTTATTATGTAACAAATTTTATTTGCCCGTTTTTGCGCATTTTCGAAATAATTTCAAGACAATTTTGATGCCGATTTCTATGATGAGGTAAGTCCTTCACCAAGAACATCCGGTATTTAAAAGAAGAAGAATTAAATTAAAAGATTTGTTTGAATTAAAATTGGAAAATCATGTCCTGTCCATCCATATATGCATTAAATGGACCAACTTTCAATGCCAAAAACAAGTAAGAAAGTCGGTCAAGCCCGACTGTAATATACTCTGTACCTGTTTGTATGTAACTAGTTATCAGTTATCAGCTAGTTAAAGTGTGAGGTTATTTCAAAATTTGGGGGTGGCAACTCTTTCGACTATCGTTTATCTGGTTGCAAAACGAAGTATGGGGGCTCGATAAGTAATGATGAGTAGAATTACCCTAGTACATAACTCGTAAAATTATAAAATTGGTATATAATTTCCTATTAACATAAACGTATCTATATTAGTCACGCGGAAATCACGAGTGATTTCTGACCGCAGGCCATCTCAATTGCATCGCTCCTCTCAAAATTGGTCTTTGCCTCCTTACACAAATATCTATGGGAAAGAAGGGAGGGGGGAAACTGAGAGCGGCGCAGTTCAATTAGATACCGCCGTCAAGCAAAGTCCAATTGGGAAATTACCAGTAAGCTATTGCCCTCTCGCTCTCTCTTTCTCGTAAGTTCTTCCAATCGCTGCGGTGTCGTTGTTGTTGTTGCTTTGAATTTTCTTTTACTTATAGCTCTAATATCGTTCATCTGAGCGAAAAACGTTGTATTGCGGGTCGATTAATAATGAGTAGTAGAATATATGTCTAGAATGTTCGAACTATATATCTTCAAAATTGTGGGAGTTATTACGTTTTTTTTAAATATGCGGGGGAGGCAGGGGGCGTGGCAAAAATTAAAAATAAACTTGATCTGCCTGCAGGCATAAGAATTATATGTTCCATACACTTCAAACCTCTAGCTCTTACCGTCTCTGAGATCTGTTTGTTCATACGGACAGACAGACGGACAGACGGACATGGCTATATCGACTCGGCTGTTGATGCTGATCAATAATATATATAGTTTATAGGGTCGGAGATGCTTCCTTCAGGCTGTTACATACATTTGCACAAACCCAATATACTCTGTGTACCTTCGGTACAGAGTATAAAAACCGTAGTGCTAGGGTAAATCGCAATGTCCAAACCACATTCCTCAGGTAACTGTTTGCTTATTACGATGCTGATGCATAAGCTTGTATTGTTTTTTGACAACGCCCAACCATTTGCATTTCTCTCGGCTTCAAAAACGGGTTTGATCAGATCGAAGTAGTGAAATATCGAGCTAGTTGCTGTTTCCGTTTTATACTACATTTGGTAACGTGAATAAGCCACCAAAATTGATGCTGTTTTAGAAATAAATTATTGTATATTCAAACAAAAAGAGCGAAAGCGTTAGCAGACCAAACACAATGGGCCCAAAGCGAGCCGCGGCTGTATTCGCTTAGCTTGTTATTATGGCCTGGCCCGGGGCAAGTCGGTTTTCGTTTTCGGTCAGCGAAACAAACGGCTCTGCTAAACATTGAAAGACCTTCAATGCCTAAAATTTCCCCCACTGCCTGCAACAGTTGATAAAGGTGAAGGAAAAGAAAGTGGTAAACACACATCCACATCCACATCCCCATCTCCCATCGCCCATTCCCACCTGTATCTCATCTCAACTCCAAGCCAAATTCAGCAGTGACGCTCGCTGCGACGCGACGTCAGTCGCTTGTAGTTGTATTTGTAAGTATGAAAACCAAAGACCAGCAGGTATTTTTGAAAGTTTCCAGCGCGACTGTCCCATGCTCACAGCAGACGAAAACGTCTTACACACATATTTAGCACCACTTCAAATGCCAGCATCCGCATGAGCTCATATGGCAATGTGCATATTTCTAGAAATCGAACCGTTCGCACTTAGAGGCGGAACTTGGTCGCATCTACTTAAAGCGTGCTAATCTCTCTCCCTGCATTATTTAATAAGTGTATCTCCAAAAGCACTATCCCGTTATGTAATCCGCACCCTGTCACTCTGCTCTCCAATCGTTTCCGAGATGAGTTACGGTGGTCGACTGTGAATAATCGTTGGCCAAGGCCAATCGAAATAATATAACACACACTGGAGCACACAGCAATCATCACCTGATGACCCAAATAGCCAGTGCACACTTATGTACATATATTCTTCTGCCGCCATCTGTATGTGCTGTCGACGTCCACGGTAATAAGGCCGTTGGAAGGTGATGCCGCTGTGTGGTTGATATCGCTTTGTATTGTGAAAGCGGTTCGAGCTGTGACTTCAATTCTTGCAATTACCAAGCGAGGATTGGCTGAGCCGAGTCCCCTTGACATCATCCCACCCCAACCCGAATGGTGGGGGTGGGGAATTGTCCTGTTTCTAATTATTGATTTTCAATTTGAATTAAAGAATTTGAAAAACCTAATAGCTTTAGTTGTGTCCGTATTTGGCTAATCAGTGGGCAAAGCAAGGGTTGATGTGTATTGTATGATCTTGCCATACGATTTCAGTGCATTTGGGTTTTCGTACTGTTAAGTGTGATGATGCTTCGGCTACTGCTCTTCAGACATCTGGCAATCGTTAACCGCCAAGTAGTCAATCCGCTTTCTCCTTGCCGATATTGGATTTTCGCGGCTATGCATGGAGGTGGTTAAAGGGTACGATTGATTATTGCAATGGAATAGGTGATTGTAACGAATATATCCTAATATACTCCCATAACATGAAAAATGTATATCGGCTGAAAAAATTTATCTTTTCATTTTTTAAAACTATTTCATTCATTTCCTTTCGATCGATCAAAAATCTTTTATTTGATCACAAAATGTTAACATTAACATCAAATGAAAAGAACATTAACAATTTGTTTGTACAAATATGTGCTTTTAAATGGAGAGCGAAAGAAGAGCTTAATATCCTTAAAATTGTTGGAGTTATGCAACATATTCTGTGTGAAATTGTAATATTTATAGGAATGCCATAACTGGTTGGGGAGTCCAAAACCAGCAACGTGCAAACACCTGTAACAAGCAAGAGCCTATCGCCCTGCAGTTCGTTTTGTGTTTTGTGTGTGTACCCCATTGGCATTGTATTAGTGAGAGAGATTTAGATGAGAACCCCTTACAAGCAATAGTAATCATATTTAAAAATAATATTCAACATATTTGAGCAATACAAACATATCTGAAATAAATATGATTTTACTTAAATCTGTATATGGCAATATTTAATTTTAAGTGAACTTCACTTTGATTTTACTATATTCATATTAACTTCAGTGGTTCACTATATGCTTTCAGTTAAATCAAAGTGCATCCTATTGGACTTTAATACATTTTCTATTTGAAATTGATTGTATTCATTTTTACGATTTGCTTTTTCTCTGGGTGAAACACACTTGATTTGCGAGTCTTGATCAAAACGAGTCTTATACTTATACTCTCTAAGATCGGACAGACAATCAGACGGACAAGTCTAAATCAACTCGGTTGTTGATATTATATTGTATATACTTGCTTCCTTCTGCCTGTTACATACATTTGCCAGAATTCAGTATTACCATTTTAATCTTCGAGTAACGGGTATAAAAACAAGGAGTTATAACGTATCCGGATCTGTAATTCGAGTCAATCAGTTCGGAGTTGTCCTTTCATGCATTAAAGACCTTGTTGTTAGCATATTTAGCCCTTAACTAAATTTGAATTTGGGCTGGCAAACCTTAATAAATCGGTTCGAAACACGAACCGTTTTAATTGGAACAGTTAAAACGGGTCCGAAACGAAACGAAACGGTAATTCCGTTACAATATTGGTTTTATTGCTTCTCTTGCTACTTTTTGATTATCTTATTTTAACAGGTAAGATATCAATATATACACCTATACTCCGGGTTTCACATAATTTTGCAAATTGCGGTTTATCGATTATGTTTTATTCCCATTTTGTTCTTTAACGTTTCACATGGAGAAACCGGTTTGGCATCGGCATACTAATCGGCAATCGTCACATCCAACTCGTAGGTTGTTGTTGGCAAACGTGGCCTTTGCCATAGAGCAAATATTTCTAGAGTGAAAGATTGCTCTGCCGCCACAAACTTAACAGCGAAATAATCAGCTGTTTTTTGTTATTATCGCTCTCTGAGTACAGTCAAGACAATGTCCGTCTCGCTCTAACCACCGTGTTTTCCTATCTGTGCTAAAAGACCTTAGCAACATGTTGAAATCGCTGGCAACATTTTAAAAGTATCTCAACT
Source organism: Lordiphosa mommai (assembly GCA_018904225.1). Taxonomy (NCBI): domain Eukaryota; kingdom Metazoa; phylum Arthropoda; class Insecta; order Diptera; family Drosophilidae; genus Lordiphosa; species Lordiphosa mommai. Next base: position 899,923 of record JAEIFT010000075.1, read on the forward strand.
CGTACTGTTACTTAACAGCGCCTCATTTTGAGAGCCGTCTCAATCTTCCCCTCTATCTCTCTTTACTCTATGTCTTTGCTGCTTGAGCTGCTTGGGTGTGATCGATAAAAAGTTGTTTAATAATAGAATTTAATCTGAATAGTATAAGAGAGTCCGCAAACATAATCTTAAATGGTCAAGAATGTAATGTTTTATACAATTGCCATCCCCTTTCTCAAGCCAAATTTCAATTGCGATTTGAGAATTTCGGAGCACCAACACTTACGATTTGGGGAAATCGCACAATATTTGTGAACGCAAAAATGGGAATATGGCTGAGACAAATACTTGCATAAGTATTTAATCCAGTGTTACACTCAAATAAAGAACCACCTTACATTGTAGAAATTCGAACTATAAAAATATTTCTTCAAAAACAAGAAGAATAAATTCTTCCCTTATTTGAGTCGTGTGTTCGAATTTCTACAGCAACAAATTCTATGCTATGTGATAAGTAGTTAGCAATCAGCTGGTAGTTTCTCCAACAACTGGTAGGCAAGGCGTCGATATGGTAACACCAGTATTGGCAGAATTCGGGTTAGCAGCAATTAAAGTGGGAGTTCAAAATGATTCTGGTGGATAGCAGGCTAGCCAGTAGGTGGAACATGCAGTGTTAGACCGGGAACTAATTGGACAATGTTGTACACCCAATCGGTAGGGTCAGTTGGAGCGAGCCTTGTTATTTTCATTCATTTATTATTTATATATACCCTGTATAAAATTGTATACCCATTGAAAATTGGAGGAAAAACCTATAAAGTGTCCGTCCGTCCGCCCGTCTGTATGAACGCATAGAACAATCCATTTATTTTTTCAACCTTTGGTTTGCAATCTTTGATTTTTCAAATTTTGCGGGTGAATTTGGGTCGGTTTTTTTTCCATTTTAAGTGTGGGCACTCAGTAATTAATGTACCCCACCGACAAGGGTATAAAAATGATTGTCTGCGTTAATGGCAATTCGTCACATTTGCTCTGGACTGGATGCGGCAAAAAGCGCGCTGAATCCGGTTTAACTAGTGGGAAAGACAGGTGCATTGCCAGCGCTTTGAATTGAAACCAGAAGTGGAGCTCGACTTACCCCGTGCAAGAGGGGCGTACCGTTTACATGACGACAACCATGCGAAATAAGCTCTAACTATGCAAGTACTTGGTACCTAACCGACAGATCGGTATGCGTGCGGTACCTCCAAAGTTGAAATCGGGTCACATAACACCGATAAAAATGAAAAACTACCAAAAAATGTGCGACTTTCCGTGCGACTTTGAGCCCCTTCACCTTCATTCAAACGTCTGTGTGTATGTTTATATACGGTTATATACGGTTGCCATTGTGTTCAATTCCAAGCTATTCTTTCTTTGGCGGAAAAGAAATCTGCAGGCAAGACAATCAGAATTAATTTATGTACACATGCATAGACCAGATGTAAGTATGTATGTATATTTTGTTTTGTGTGCTATTGGTGTGTGTGTGTGTGTGCATCTGTGAAGTATTGGCTTGGGGACAAATACAGTGGAGCTTAGCCACTAAGCAAATCCATTTTGGGTGGGTAGCCGAGCGAACTAAATTATTCTTCCAATTTTGTTGGTACAAAATACGATGTACCCTAAATATACATTTTTGTGACACCACGGAGTCGTCAAAGTTTCCAATTTCTTCCTAACAACTTATCACTGTGAATAGCGTAAGCTTCATGGCGTTAATGCGGGATAATGTCTGATCCTACATTGATAGGGGAAATTGAAATCTTGAAAAATCCGTTGTGGATTTTTGATCTGATTATATTAATATGGAATGCACTAAACAAAGCTGCATCACTGGTTTCGTTCTATAAGCTCTTGTTTCCAAGATATGGTGGAAAACGGATTTACAGATTTTTTGGCTGTCTTAAACTTTTGGAGGCATAAACAGGACAGCCGAAAGTCTCTGAATTGGCCTTTAAAGTGATGGGTTTCGCGATCTATGCCCATTTTCTCGGTAGTGCGTTGTTGGACTTCTATTTAATACATTTTAGTATATATACCATCTTTTCATTTGGCAGTTGGCAAGGATTAAATATATTTGATTCCTGATTCAGCATAGAATGTTATTTATTTATTCATTTGATGTATTCAATACTGAATCAAGTTGCCTTTTTATAGTACCCAGACAAGTTAGAAGCATATATCGAGTTGCCCTCCCATAAATTAAAATATGCGTTTTGGGTTGAGCAGGCGGTAACTTTGCCAAATAAACTGATAGAAATGCCTTTATGCCTTGTTTGACTGACCTTATATTTGTATCTGTTACGTAACTGTTAACCGGTTATGTTAATAAAACTTGTACGGTTACTGTAACAAATTATCAACTGTTCATATCGGTTAACGGTTTCGGTAACGGGATTAAACTCTGTTTAAAATTCATGTTCCTGTACCAATTTGGGAAACCCAGGTAAAGCATATTATGACTGTCACTAATGAACCCGTAAATACGTCCTTTATTTCAACCTTCTCTGATTTTTTTTCTACAAAATCCTCATAAATGCCGAGGTATTCCAAAAGTCTCTATACCTTTTCATTTCGATTAAGTGAAATTTAATGATAATAAAGAAAATTTTAACAAGAAGAAAAAGAAAAAAATTTCGTTTATACGAAAATCTCTAGAGATTGCTGAAACAACTTAAGCAGATTCTGATTCCAGAGAATATTTGGATTGTTTTCTGCTACCAACTGAATTGCAAGAATGATGCAATTTCGAAGTAGCATAAAAGTGTCGGGGATCCACATAGACAATTATCAATATCATTATTTCGAATCAAATGCAAAGCTAAGTTAAGATAAAGACTTCTTATCAACTTACCGGCTACTTGGGCAGCTCCCCCAGCTGCCGTGGACAAAAGCACCGCCGCTAGCGCGAGGGCGGTGAAACTTGAGGAGAGCATGGATGTACTGAAACAGCAGGAAGTGCGACGAACTTTTTCTTCTTTGTGCCTGGCCCGCTGATTCCTGCTGCTGCGGAAGGCTGTGCTAGATCCGTTCATTTGCGTGATGCGTATGCGAGGCTGAAGCATTATTTTCGGCTCCTTCAGGGAAGAGCAACGTATTTGATGTCATTTGGATATATATATTTTGGTTGAAGCTGTGTACGTACTGCGTCGCCAGTTTCAGCTCGGCTGCTTTTTGGGCGCTTCGGTTGTTCGATTTAGTTATGCGCGTTTTCCGTTAATTTTTAATTTCGGATTCGAGTCAATTTGGGTTGCGTTTTGGTTGCTTACGTGCCTCTTTTGTTACATCTGATTTGTTAATCGGAATGAGGTACACATAAAAATATATATTCACCCTTGTGATTACGGACAGACATACCCACACACACACTTTCATACACACACTCACATAAACAAGTTGAATTTCATTAACGATTGGAAATGAAATCTTATGCAACATCAATATATCTCACACGCACCAACATTTGCATGAACTGAAGACACTCGCTTAAGCAAATCCCACAGAAATGTATCTAATTTGTTTCCTTCTTAGATCGCCATACACTGTTTTACTTGAGAGTACCTAACATTGCACCCATTGCATACAGTCTTTTCATATATATATACTATATCAATATCAATATATATATATATAGTACGGATGCATGCAAGTGTACAGCTAAATTCACTCACACACTCACTCACACACACACACACACACAAAGGATCGCTATTTGGTGCACTACGAGTCGGACGCAAGTACTGGGTACGGTGCAATGACGCACACATACATACAAACATGGATTCCGCTTACTTCACTATCGAGAAGGAGCACGCACGACCATTCCATGCAAACGAAAGCCAGAGAACTGATTTGGCCAGCTTCAATCGCAACCGCATCAAGTTGCTGGCTCAAACTCAAACCCGAACACCAGCAAAACCAAACCACGAAGACAGAGCCAACGGACCTGGTTTGGCTAGTTTAAGCCTCAATGGGCTCCCCCAGTACCAGGTAAGAGTCACCAGCGACATCTGTCGTTTGTTGTTGTTGTTGTTGTTGTTGTTGTTGTTGTGCGGTGGGAGAGCAGCAAAAGCAGAATCAAGTCGTGGCTATTAAATCTGCAAATGTTACCAAACGCCAACTTTGGCTTGGTGGAAGTTACAAGCGCCAACGCCATGGTGATGTCGCCCCTGTCCATTTACGAGGGTCACTTTTTATGTTGTGAGCGAATTACAATAAAAATCTTTAAAATTAGCAATGGTCCCACTGTATAAAAACGGTTAATTTATGTAGAATGAGTAGGGATATCGTACAGGACCGCCAATTCGCAAAGTGTCATTATCATGCGTTTATTTCTTGGAAGTTACGAGATGTTATAGATTCCTCCGAATTGTCTAATAATGAATTTTAATTTGGAAAGATTTTATATTCTTCTAATAGATTTACATAATCTGTTTCTTCTAATAAATTATAGCAATATTTCAAATAATATAATGCCTACACAGACGAAAGAATCATATCACTTCATTGATGTATTCAGATTTTATAAAATATCGACTCGTCCTTATTTTAATCTTTATTTTAAAAGATCGCTAATGAATCAATAACTTGAATTACATCGAACCACCCAACCAACCCAAACCACTGGCGACCAACCTTTCAAAATTCAGTTGAGCCGGATTCAATTGCATGACTTTCCTGAATTCTGCACCCAGAGATTAATACAATCATGGTTAGTTTTACAATGCTGTTTTCAAAAGGAAAACATATTAAAGTCCAATAGGAAGCACTTTAATTTAACTAAAAACATACTTAACCACTGAAGTCATGTATAGTCAAGTATATGTGGTGCAGTGGATAGTGTGCACAGAAAAAAAAGATCAAATATCAATTTTATCTAATCTGATTAATATGATATTTGATCAAATATCAATTTTTTTCATATAATTTTGATGATAGAAAATATTAAATTAATCGTACTAATATCAAATTGATAGGATAATAAATAAAACGAGAAGGCAAAGCTAACTTCGACTGTGCCGAAGCTTTAATACACTTTGCAAAAGTTCACTACAGCTACAACTAATTTAACTGGTAGAATATATATAGGATATAGATATCAAATATTTATAAATTCAAAATCATTGAGTATCAAAATTTGATCGCGCTACCATAAAAAAAATCTTTTCTTATTTAAACACATTTTCCGACCGATCTGTCCTATGGCAGCAATATGCTATAGTCATCCGATTTTGATAAATGTTTCCACAATTAAGTAGAAGCATATAAAAAACTAATATATACTAAGTGTGGTGACGATACGATAGAAAATTAAAAACCTTTTTTCACTAGAACTAGTTTTTTGACCCACCGCTTTTGATAAATTTGTCCTGTATTATGTGGAAGCATATGAAACTAATATATACCAAGATTGGTGACGTTACGAGGGAAAACAAAAAAGTTTTTCTAACTAGAACTATTTTTTTGACCGATCGTTCCTATGGGAGCTATTTGATATACTCATCCGATTTTGATAAATTTTTCGAGAATTATGTGGAAGCAAATAAAACTAAAATTTACCACGATTGGTGATGCTACGATGGAAAACAAAAAAGTTTTTCTCACTAGAACTAGTTTTTGAACCGATCGTTCCTATGACAGCAATATGATATATTCATCCGATCCGGCCGGTTCCGACATATTAGTTGCGTGCAGTAAAAAAAGCAAAATTTTTTTTGACAGACGGACTAGCGAAGGACAGACAGACCGACGGACAGACGGAATTAAATTTAGCTCGCCGGCCTGATCAAGAATATATAATGTTTATATGTATTATTGTCGGAAATGAATATTTCTATGCGTTTCAAACTTCTGGGCAAAATTAATTAAAGATGATTTTTTGGGAATTTTTATAAAAAAAACTACTTTATAAATTGTTTTAAAATTTTAAGAGTTTTTTAGAATATACAGCGAAATTTCTGAAAAAAAAATCAATATTTCTTCTCGTTACTCATAGAGTAAAAAGGGTATACTAAGTTCGTGCAAATGTATGTAACAGGCAGAAGGAAGCATTTTCGACCCCATAAAGTATATATATTCTTGATTAGCATCAATAGCCGAGTCGATATAGACATGTCCGTCTGTCCGTCCGTCTGTCTGTCCTTCAGTCTGTATGAACACCTAGATCTCAGGGACTATAAGAGCTAGAGCTAAAATTTTCAGTGTAGACTTGTATTAATTTGCACGCAGATCAAGTTTGTTTCTCTCTCTCACAATTTTTAAAATAGATTGTTCGAACCTTCAAGATATATATTTTAATTATCATTACTTATCAATCCGCGATACATCAACTCCCGATAAAATGAACGATAGTAGAGTTGCCACCCCGCAATTTGGAAAAGTCCTCATATTTCCCACAATTTTTAAAATAGATTATTCGAACCCTCTAGAAATATATTATAATCATCATTACCTATCGATCCGCCATACATCATTTCCTGATCAGATAAACGACAGAAAAGTTCATGCCCCCGCAATTTGAAAAATACCTCATATCCCCCACAATTTTGAAAATAGATTGTTCCAACCTTCTAGACATGTAATTTAATTATCATTACTTATAAAAAAAAAACGAATTTCACCCAAAATTTTTTTCGTTTTGGGCCTGCCAAAATTCGATTTTTTATCAGATCAAAAAATCTATAGGTCATGGTATGGAGAACTATGTAAAGAACATGTAGTAGTAGTGGTAGTGATCGGATCATTTGTCTTTGAGTAAACACTTCAGCAAATTCGGAAAATTCTGTTTCGAGAAAATCGCGGTTAAAAACGCTAATGAAATTCTCTAGCTACCGAGCGGCTTCTCTTTAAGTTGCTATAACTCAAAAACTATTTGAGATGCTGATTTGAAATTTTAATATTTTTTTAAAGGTGTAATCTATCAAAAATCGATTTTTTTAAAATTCACTCTAGGTGTGCCCCTTTATCGTTTTATCTGTCTTTACCCTTCCCATTTAAGAAATAGACGTTTGATCGTGGCTGTAGCAAAGTTAAGGGCATAGATCTAGCCTCTAGATCACTAGCAAACGTTTCAAAGTTTCTCCATGAAAAATTCTGATTTAGCGGAACGCAGGACACATTTAAGCTTCGCAGTTGCAGCCTTCCATCTCGCAAGATCAAGGGGGGTAGTGTGTCCTCATTCACATGCGTCGCAATGTACGATTGCGCCTCACCAGGGCAACAATTTCAGGCTTCGAATTTGACCAGGAGGGCGGTGGCTCCAACAACCGGACCAGCAGCTATATGGATCTTGTCAACAAAGTTCCAGGCAAGAGCATCAATCTCATTAGGCGAGTGAAGTCGACAGAGCGCGTCGTCAGCTATTAAAGACGTCAGCCTCGCCCTAAAACGTCTAAGATCTGAGCCCCGAGGTAAGAGCCTCGGCTTACTACTCCCCGTGTAAGCAGCTACACTAAAAGACACCAACAAAGGGATATGGTCAGAGGATAAGTCCGAGCACACAGAAGTGGCAAGGTGGCTGCACGGTATCCCCAAATAGACCGCAAAGTCAATAGCCTAAGGGAGACGGCTTGAGTCACCCGGGAAATGGGTAGGAGCACCTCTAACAAGGCAAGTTCATAGCTTAATTTATATTTAACATACTTTTAAACCGGTTCATTCTGGTTCAGATCCGGTCTTGAAACAATTAAATGTTCAACTTTATATTATCAACCTATCCGCCGAATTTCAAGCTCCTAACTTTAATAATTTCTGTGATATGGATCCGAACCACTTTTGAACCATTTTTGTAAAACTGGTTCGGAACCGGTTTTGATCCGGGAATAAAAATACCTTTATATTATCAATTCAAAAACCTTTTTTAACTTTTTTTTAAAGTTATGTTCTTTGTCGTTTATTAAACAAATAGGATTATCCACTCGATATGTGGAACCTTGAGTTGCGGATAGTGAATTTCTCTTAAAAACACCTACAAATTTGGGTGACTGAGTACACATGGAATGACTCATATATAAAGATAATCATGAGCCTATCTTGCCTTAGTCTTGACTCAACGGAGCCACGAACGTTTTATGATCCCCTAGTAATCTGATTAAACATACCATGATGATGAATACCCAATACGAATACGGAAAACAATTGTCGGACTTGTCTGGCCAAATCAGGTGAAGAGTCCACAACAACAACGAACTTAATATCATCCGAATGGCATTTGTATTTTTGATAAAACCAGTTTTCTAGCCGACTTACAATAATTCGCGCTTGTCGACAACTGCGCTGTTTTCGGAACGGGAAGATTTAGTTGATGTCCGAAAGCCAGTCGATGCACATAAAATAACAGGTACCTACTTGTCAGGTGCGATCGATGCATGCAACATTTTAAAGTTCTGGGTTATTAATGTAAAACATCTTCGATTAAGTTTTTGGCAAGTTTAACCATATTTACATATCAAAATAGAGTTTTTTTTGTACATAAGAATATGTAACAAGTTGGCTTAGGATGGTCGAACGGTAGTCGTCGTTTATATAAGAGAACATCTCTGTTAATTATATTTAATATGAGTAAAGTCTAAAATATATGCAAACTGTTGCCATAATGTCGACAACTTAAATATAAGGGATGGGGATCAAACTTGATACGTAAACTAAACTTTATATATTAGTGTGAGTATATTTGCTCTTTGACATTAGACTATTTCACTTATATAATTTTCCGCTTTAAATATCTGTTTTAAATGTAACATGACATTTTATGCTTTTAGGCTGCACTCGTAACCACGCCAGTTAAAACACTAAAAAGTTTTAAAAGATCATCCTCTTTGTACGTCGCTTTTTGTATTTTTTTCTAAGACAAATAAAATTTTTTTCTTAAGACAAAAGGTCGGTCGAGCCCGACTGTAGTATACTCTGTACCAGCCCGAGTCTGTGTATAATATTTTGCAGATTCGCTAAGCGGAACTTTATGCGACCAAATGGATTCATGGTTCTTTATGATAGTTCGTTACGACACGGATAAAAACAACTTTTTAATTTTAATAAAATAATTTGAAAATTGCGCTTAACTATTAATCGTGATTATCAGAATATCGATAACAAATCTAGTATTGTTATAGTATTTTGTTTTTCAACCTTGAAAAGTTCTGCCAATCGTCGCTGCTGAATTTTGATTTTCTTATAGCACCATCCATTGTTCATGTGATCGGGTAACGATGTATGGGAGATCGATAAGTAATGATGATTAAAAATATAGGTCTAAAATGTCCGAACAATCAATCTTAAAAATTGTGGAATTTAAAAAAGGAAATTAAGTTCCAAACTCTTCAAACATTTAGCTCTCACCATCTCTGAGCTCCGTTCGTTTATACGGACAGAAAGACGGACATGGTTTTATCGACTCGGCTGTTGATGCTGATCAAGAATATATATTTTATGGTCGGAGAGTGATCTCGCTGTTAATACTCTTTTACCTTGGTACAAGTTTAACGAGAAGGCAAAGCTAACTTCGACTGTGCCGAAGTTTTAATACACTTGAAAAACTTTACTCCAACTGATTTAACCGGTAAAATATATATAGAATATAGATATCAGATATTTAAAATTTTTAAATCATTGATAATAAAAATTTGATACCATAAAAAAAAACTTTTCTTTCTAAAACACATTTTCCGACCGATCGGTCCTATGGCAGCTATATGCTATAGTCATCCGATTTTGATAATTTTTTCAAAATTATGTGAAAGCATATAAAACTAATATATACCAAGATTGGGGACGCTACGATAGAAAACAAAATAGTTTTTCTCACTAGAACTAGTTTTTGCTCCGACCGTTAATATAGCAGCTATATGCTATAGTCATCCGATTTTGATACAGTTTTCCAGAATTATGTGGAAACATATTAAACTAACATATACCAAGATTAGTGACGCTACGATGGAAAACAAAAAAGTTTTTCTCACTAGAACTAGTTCTTAGACCGATCGTTCCTATGGCAGCTATATGATACAGTGATCCGATCCGGCCGGTTCCGACATATTAGTTGCGTGCAGTAAAAAGAAGACTCGTTGCAAAATTTCAGCTCGATAGCTTTAAAACTGAGGGACTAGTTCACGTAGAAACAGACAGACAGAGGGACAGACAGCGGACGGACGAAGACAAGGAAACAGACAAACGGACAGACGGCACAAACGGACATGAACTCAGCTTCGTCATGTTGATCAAGAATATATAGAAATACATTTTACTTTATGTGGTCGGCAAGATTTCTTTATATGGTTGTTGATTTTACCTATATTTTGGCGTCATGTATTTGTCGTTATGATTGTCACAAACTTATTGACTCTTGATGCAAAATTAACAAACACTTTTCGTATCTCTTTATAAAAAAATATTGTAATAAACCTTAAAACTAAATTCCATTTATTTCGATATTCGAATGAAAAAAAAGGTGGCACCACTGAAATGCTAGCGATTTTGATTGTTTCAATGAATAACAAATTTAACTAGCGATTTATTAAAAGATTAATATAAACACGTGGAAAGTTAATTTTTGTTGATCTAGATTATTCAGAAATTGAACACCCTTTATGCATCAAAATGGTTTTTATCAAAATGCATTTTAGGGACTTATTTAAGCAGCAGGACGATATCGAATTCTGTGGCACCCTCGTGTATTTCATGCAAAAATTGCGCCTACTTTCAAAAGTCTAATCAAGTATTTACTCATTGGTGATGACACTTTTATAGCCTGAATCGAGAATATTTCTGTATTCGATGAAAAATACCAAAGTTTACTCGGTATATTTGAGAAATGTTATACCGGATTGACACAGGACGCATCATTGTCAAAGATGCGAAAAAATGAAGCAAGTAAAAAAACCGAAGTAATAAGAAGAAGAGAACAAATGTAATTTATTAAAAAATGGAGACAATTATGAGCGATAATATGTTAAGTGTGGCATGCGGTGTATTTGGCAACGGCACTGCGTTCACCAAAATGAAATTTTATTATTTATTAATTTAATTTATTTGTTTAAATTACGCGGTCCAATTATGTTGTTGTTGCTTATCGAAATTCGATGGCAAAATCAGCTGTTTACAATCGATGCTGTGAAACAATACTCGATACTCGTCAATATACGGTCACTCTTTCCTCATCATTGCCGCATCATTAAACATGCGGCTCTTCTTCTATCCACAGGTTTCTTATGGGAAACAATTCCGCACCTTCCGTTTAACGGAAAATTTCAATGATGCGGCCGGTCTAAACAGCTTATAAGAAAGAAACGTTGTAATTTCGTACAATTCTGAATTTGTCAAGAAATATGACAACATTTCTTTGGTGGAAATGGGCTATTACAGTATCGATAAGAATAACACGCCCCACAAAGTTCCTATCGATAGTGCCTCGATTGGCTCACATCACTAATGATTAATCAATCTCAGGAATTTCCATGCAAAAATCAATAGCATATGTATATATGTATTAACGGTGTGTTCAAATTCTGCAAAGAGTTGTACGAGTCAAGCGAAAATCACTCGATCCCAAAGTATGTATTGTGTTATTGTTGAAGATATGTATTTTTATTAAAGTATCTGCATATGCTTGCATACATTCACACTTACTTGGATTTCACGATGCCTTGAAATTCACGCACACGTATGTATATATGTACATATGTCGTTATGTCACTTGCAAAATACATGAAAGAAGCCGCTTACTCAGCATTCTTTTTTTTTGGCTTTAGAACTGCTGCGGGACTGTTGCCAACAGGATTATAGATGAGCATGACTCACACGGACACTCACTGATAACGCTTGAGCTTACATACATACGTATGTGTGAAACTATGTTCATAGAAAAATGTACATGTGTGTATGAGCCGCTCCAATTTCATGGACAAAAATCTATTTTAGTTAGAGTCAATTGGCAGGCAAGGGCAGACATACACACATATGTATCTAAGATACAGTTAATTATTCAATTTGGAAATTAATTCCACTGTGTCATCCCAGTACTCCGATTCCGATGAACTGGTTCAATGGATTTGCCACATATTTAACGGCCTTTGCTTTGTTTCAGGTACGCACACCGGCATAGGCAACTAGCTCGCAACCGGACCGGGCCAGTCCGCATCCGCATGCAAATGCATGCGCTACAATGAATATGTCATTGAACGCTGCGCGGCAAAGAATGAGTGCAATTTTCGAAAACGTGACCACAGTTGCCGTCTACCAATCTAAGCACAAACATCGATTTATTGAGCGCTTGCGGGTATCATTGGCGCCTTGCGCGGTGGATCGAGTAAAGGACTTGCAGTAAAATATAACTTAACCAGGTCAAACGCTAAACACAGACACACAGAGAGAACCCTTAAAGTGCGTATACCGTACGTTCCAGCAGCATCCTTTATTGAGTGGAGTGGAAGCGACATCGATTAACTCGGCATTGGCACGTCTCCGGCTTGTCAAAACCAAACCATTTCTTCTCCGAGGGAGCTTCACATCGTAATGCATTCAGTTCGAGTCGCTATAGAGCAGCAGCAGGAGCAAATTGGGCTAATCAAGAGAAAGTTGCGCAAGCGGCGTTACGGAGCGGCGACGTCGGTGACAGAATCCGGGTCAGGGTTGGCTGGCGTTGTCAGCGTCCTACCCAGCAACGTGAGCGTGGCGCGACTAGATTTGGAGTTACTGCAGAAGGAGTTCGTGAAGCAGTTCTATTTTGAGAAGCGAGTGGGCAGCGGAGGAGCCGCTAATAAGGTGTGCCTGGGCCGACATCGTTTTAGCCGGCGGAGTGCCAACTTTGGATGATTGAAGACATTAGGGGGTCGCTGTGAGTTGTGGGGGAGCGGGAGCCACCATTGTCAGCGCAAGAAGAAGCGCTTTAAACTCAAAGGGACGTGCGTCTTCTGGCCACCTAAAATGCCAACACCTAGTGCTCTTGCAAACCATTTCAAGTTGTGCATCTGCGTCGCTGCAGCAGCAGAGCCGTGCAGCTGACATAACTCGCCCAGAGCTTTATTCTGAATAACATTAGAAAAAATATAAAAGCGAATCCTGCAGAACTACGTTTTCTGCGCCACAATGTCTCTTCATATGTTAGATACTGAGGCGGCTCCATCAGTTCCTGCTGCTCGCCCGGAGCTCCTGCCGTTGCACTCACTTCTCGATTGCCACACCCCCCGCCGCCGCAGCCTACGGAACCAGAATCGACTCTCCATTTTCCTCGCATTGCCACCAAGAACAATCTGTTAAAACTTAATTGGTGGCACTCGCCCACCCAGCCACCGGACGCTGCCGAGGCTGCGTTCTTGCATCCAAGTGGGTCTCACAAAGAACAGCTTCATATTGTCAACGCAATGGACAACAACAATAAGGAAGCGCGCAGCAGCCTCAATACGCCAACCAAATCAACTCCAGCCTCACAACGTGATCGGGAGCTGGACAACTTTAAAAATCTGAAGGTCTTGGATAGTGCTTTTGGCCAGGATATTGAAGATTTCGAACCCCAGGATTCGCAGCGTCTTGTAGATGGTAAGTGCTGTTCTTATACTTATCTCGTATTCTTCCCGCAAGTCCACCGAATGTAAACCTTTTTATACCCTTGCAGAGGGCATATTAAAATTGTCACGATGTTTGTAACGCATAGAAGGAAGCATCTCCGACCCCATAAAGTATATATATTCTTGATCATTCATTTCCGTCTGTCCGTCCGTCTGTTTCTATGCTATCTCCTCCCTGAGTTTTAAAGCTATCTTGACCAAACTTTGCAAAAGTCTTTAAATACACATAGGCTGCACATTTGTCGGAATCGGCCGGATCGGATGACTATATCGTATAGCTGCCATATAAACGGTTGGTCAAAAAAATAGTTCTTGTGAGAAAAACTTTGTTGTTTTTCATAGTTGCGTCACCAATCTTGGTATATATTAGTTTTATATCCTTCCACATAGTTCTGGACAAATTGATCAAAATCGGATCACTATAGCATATAGCTGGCATAGGAACGATCGGTCTAAAAACTGGTTCTTGTGAGAAAAACTTTTTTGTTATCTATGGTCGCGTCATTGAAAAACTGCAAGGGCCTTCTATTTTTAAGCCTGTCTTTAAATGATATCACCTCGGGTCTTCCTTAAATCTGTCCGAAAAGTACCTTTCCGGACTTTCAAAGGTGTGATATTCCGAAAAAAAACCGTTCCTGTTCTTGGATCGCCTGTAATTCTGCCGGATCTTCATTCAGTTTAACGAAGTTAGATTTAGTAAATTTCTTTCCTCCCTGGTATTTTCTTAAATCCTTAAATTCAGAGTGTACCAAGAAAATGTTAAAAATATCAGTTCCTAAAAAATTCATTCGGCTCAAGTCCTTCGAGAATAATTTTCTTAAAAAGTTCAGATTGACAATGAACAACAATCTATGTTTTAATAATTCTGCCAAATAAAAATAATACGCACCGAAACTGTCTCGGTTCGATCTTTTTGGTTTTTGGTTACAATCAGGGAATAATACCGTGAGCGGAACCATAAACCTTTAAAAAACACGTTCCAGTATCGGAACCGTTATTCAAATTTGTTGGAGAACCGAAAACCCTTAAAATAGAAACCGAAAAAACAGGAACCATACCGAAACACTAATACCGGAAATGTGCCGGCTTCTTGTGTCGGATTACTTGTATTCCTTTTATTTTTATTGTTATTGAAATTACATTTCTTGATTTTAAACAAAATTTAGAAATATTTCAATTTTAAGAAACACAGAATATTTAGAAAAAATGTATATAAGGAAATGGTGCGGCAGATTTTAAGGTTGCAAATTTTATAATGGCTGTTGTACGCATTTGGGTGTTATTGTCGTATATTACTTATTTTAATCTATCCAAAACACGAAAAATTATATCCGTAGCTCTATTTTTGGCGGGGGTCGGCCAAAATTCAAAACTATTTGTCTGCTGTTGTCAAAATTATTTTATTTCATTTGAGAAAAGCAATCTAGTCCCGCTGGTGTGGGAGACATAGGCTAAGCGGATTCCATAGTTTTTGGAATATTTACTGGATTGGAAGCGGGTACATACGCATTTTTATTCGGCATATTCTTAAAACCCAAGTCAACTGGTACGTACCGGTATACTGAAATAAAAATACCCATTCCGGCACGTGCCGGAACTGGTACTGGATGAGAAATTAATTTAGGGATTAATTCCAGGGTACAATAATATGGGCCTTGTGTAGCTCAGTGGGTAGCGTGTGGGCCTACTGTGCGGGAGGTTGTGCGTTCGATCCCGCCTCGGAACATCTAATTAAAAAACGAGAAGGCAAAGCTAGCTTCGACTGTACCGAAGTTTTAATACACTTGAAAAACTTTACTCCAACTTATTTAACCGATAAAATATATATAGGATATAGATATCAGATATTTAAAATTTTTAAATCGTTGATATAAAAAAAACTTTTCTTAGTAAAACACATTTTCCGACCGATCGCTCCTATGGCAGCTATATGCTATAGTCATTCGATTTTAATAAAATTTTTCACAATTATGTGAAAGCATTAAAACTAATATATACCAATATTGGGGACGCTACGATAGAAAACAAAAAGTTTTTCTCTCTAAAAGTAGTTTTTTGACCGACCGTTTATATGGCAGCTATATACTATAGTCATCCGATTTTGATCATTTTTTTTCTGTATTATGTAAAAGCATATAAAACTAACATATACCAAGATTAGTGACGCTACTATTGAAAAAAACAATTTTTTTTCTAACTAGAACTTGTTCTTAGACCGATCGTTCCTATGGCAGCTATATGATATAGTCATCCGATCCGGCCGGTTCCGACATATTAGTTGCGTGCAATAAAAAGAAGACTCTGTGCAAAATTTCAGCTCGATAGCTTTAAAACTGAGGGACTAGTTCGCGTAGAAACAGACAGACGGACGGACGGACAGACGGATTTGAACTCAGCTCGTCGACCTGATCAAGAATATATATAGTTTATGGGGTCGGAAATGAATATTTCTATAGAATATATGCGTTACAAACTTCCGGGCAAAATTAATTTACACTTTTCATGTGTATAAAAAGTTGTCCTTTAAAAACTTTTACGCACAAGGTCACATTTACAGCTGTTGGCGTCAGTTGTGGAGTATATAGCCATGAAAAAGTTAAAATTATATGTTGTGTGTTTTAATCGGTTGTTTTCAGTAATCAGTTCCGGTTTGATTTCCTACTTTTAAGGGCTATAAAACAAAAAAGTTTTTCCCTTTAGCCCTCCGGATGACATAAAAATGTACTTCGTCACAATACTTCTTGTCTTATTGTCTTATTTTTTCTGGAGTGTGAGGCCTTTAAAAATGTTTTCTTTTAATAAACGTATTTTTAAAATTATGTTTTCTCCTGTTTTAAAGAGTTATTGTTTTAAGACTAATTTTAAAAATATGAATGTTCTTCTCTAATATTTTAAATAGTTAAAAATCAGTAAGATAACAATTAAAACCGAAACAGTTCCGGTATTACCATTCTGGTATGATTCCGGGCTTTTCAGTTCGAATTATAACGGCTTTCGGCTTTCAAACAATATTAAATATTGATTCCGGCGGTACAGGTACATGCTTTAAAGTGGTTCATTACGTTATCATTCCCTGATACAGTAATTGAAAATGTACTCATTATTTTTACCTAGGTAAAGTACAAGGTAAATGCCCAAAACTATGCCTAGGTAAGTTAAAAGGTATCTGAATTTTTTAGTACCTAGGTAAAGGTACTAAAAAGTTACTTTAGTAAGAAGTAATCAAATCGAAAATTCTTAGAGGCATACAAGGAACTCGAAAGCTTTATCCTTAATCCAACAAGAAAATTGCAAATTGTAACAATTGAATTTATTTAAAGCTATATTTTATTTTCTTGTATATTCACCTAGATTTCTATAAATTATTTCAACTGGGGCTAACAAATGGTATTAAATTGCACACCTTCGACTCGTTGAATATATTTTTAAATCTAGGTGGATAATAAGAAAATGAACGTTGCCAACTTTTAGGCCTTGTTTAAGCAACACACATTTCTTCTTAATAAACACATAAATTTCAAAAATATGAAGATGAGAAAACGGCCCTTAGTGTGTCTTTCATCCAGCATTATATTCTAGTTTGCGATCCCACCAAGTGCGATTTTCGTTTTCGTTTCTTTTGGAGATCCGCAGGGAGTCACATCGATCAACTATTATTCCTTCTTTTCATTAATGATTTTCCTCAAGTGCTTTCCAACTTTTATGACTTTAAGCTATCTCTGTGCCTCTTTTGACGATCCAGTTTCTCGGCTTGGTCACATGGACTTAAATAATATCAATAACTGTAAAATTATGACCTTTCGCTAGTTCGACCAAATTGAAATATTCAGGCCTGTTCTCGTTTCCATTTTGATCAAATTATGTGAATTGGAAATAAGACCCTTCACCAATTCCGATTGATCGAATTCGGAAACGGGAACTGACCAGATTATTCCGGCCTCTGGTCTTCGCAGATATAGCAGGATCAGATTGATTTAGTTCAGATTCAGTTTACTTCTTACGAACATAATTCTTGACGCTTCTTCGGACTTCAATTTTTCTAAGTGTAAGCAGGTTGAGTGCGCGCCAGTTGAATTTTTGATTAATGAGCGCTGCTGCGCTTTGCTCGCGCTTGGTGGCGCTGTCGCTGTTTCGCAGTCGGCAATTCGATGGGGCTCGTGTTCGGTGCTTAAGCTGAAGCGGCGTGGCGTGTGCTTTTTTTCGTCAAAAGTGCGGGCACGGTCTAGCACGATTAAGTCATAAGCGTGCATCCAATACAATCACTCAGTCGACTGCGCGCTCGTTTCGTGGAACCTTGATCGATTACCACAGTGTCAACTGTTTTCTTGTTGGTATCGATATCGAACTGCGGCGCAACATATGTTTGTTTGTAGTTGCACTTGGTTGGATTTCGATTTGTAGGTCCAGGCAGCAACAGCTACAGGTGTCTATGAAGATGATTATGCTCAGGCAGAGGTCAAGAACGAGCGCCGATTGCGGCCAACAGCTACGCAAATATGCACATGCATGCATACATACATACCTACTCACGTAGCAATGTATGTATGTAAGATATAATTCATTGGGTGTGTGTGCGAGTGTGGGTGATTGCGCTGGTGACGACGTCGCGCCAAGAAACTGCTCTGTCTCAATCTCTCTGCCGCTATAAATGATTATCAACAAAATGTTATGCTGTGACGCATACAGAGTAACCCGTATCAATTCGCATAGAGATCGAGTTGAGTACTTCCAATATACATACACGCACATACACATATGTGTGTGTATTTGTAATCTTCTGCTCGTGTTCAAGTGAAATATTAATTGATAAAGATTGCCAACTAATTGCTCTCTCTGTCCCAGTATTGGTGGAGTGCGTGCGAGTATGTGTAAGTGTCGCGGAACGTTTTCTGTGCTCGCCGTTTTATTTTTGTGACTGACATACATGTGTATATATACACACACTTAAACATAAGCACTCATAGGAAGATCAATAATTTGGCATTTGATTTGCGGTTGTTTCACGCCAAGCCTGTGACTCTTCCCACGCAGAATGCCAAGTGCATCCAAACCGCACCGAGATTGTGCAAGCACATGTACTGCACATACACACACACATATGTACATACACCCATCGTATACCAATTCGTTAATTGTTTTGTTATGCCCATAATATTCCCTGCACACATTCGTCAATGCGACTGAGCAATTTGGATTGTAAGACAACATAATTCAAAGCGCCATAAACAAATAAGCGAGTTAAGCAAAAACCGACACCACGCTGTCAGTGCCAGAGCGCCCGGACAAGTGCACACTACGGCCGCCCGTTATCAATTCGTGTTTATCTTGAGATTCGCCGTTGCCTTTCTGATTACACGGCCTGCCCATCGGCGGCCCATTAAGCGGACTTGGTCCGTTCCGTTCCGTTGAGTAGCCCTGTGTTTGCGTGTTCAGTTGTAGATCTAGAGAGTCTCAGTCAGGGCCATATGCTAATTTCCAAAGAATCGGTATGTATTGGGGACTTGCAAATCAGTTCTCGATGGTTTTTCGTGAAAACGTCTAAAGAACGACCGAAAATTGGTAAAGACAATGCCGTACAATGTATTGCTAACCGCTAGTCGCTCCTTTCTCCCCTTCTTCATGGCAGCAATGACGAGCGAATGGCTCGTCATTCAAGGTTATCTTCGAATCTTGAGAAGACGGGAACAGGTTTTATCGACAGTTGCAGTGCCCGGTGAAGTCGGTGGGTGGAATAAACGTTTCCGAGATTATCTCAACTGGTTTTGCAACAAGTGTCACCGATCGTTGTCGAGCTCCGAAATTGTTTTGTTGTGTCTACACACATCTCACGTGATCGATTCGTTAGGTTTTAAACCCAGCTGGGTCCACAATGGATAGGTAGGCTGCGACTTCGTTGTTCATTGGATGCGAAGTCAAGTCCTTTCTCCTTCATTGGTGAGGACGTAGCGGGACGGGAGTTCATTGAACAAAATGTGAAGCTTTCTTCAATTAAACACTACTTTAAGTTGGCATAGTTTCGTTTTATTTATTTAACAATAACAACTCAAGGCTGACGAAATTTCACTTTTTCCAGTTCTTAGAAAGGGGTTGGCGGTTCTAGATGATTTGATTTCAATTTTTAAATATGATGATTGGTCAAAAATGAAAATGATGAATCTTCATTGAAGTCCAGTAACAAAGTCAGTCAAGCCGCACCAAAGTATATTGAGTTTGTGCAATTGTATGTATGCTTATCGATCCATTATTTTCCGTTTCCTGATCCACTGAAAAATAGTTGAGTTATAAGCAAACCGAACAATTTCGTTGGGCAGCACTGGCCGCATTCGTGATGGGCAGCACTTGCACAGTTTGTGTGAGCCCACACTTAAAAGTTATCAGGTTTATGCAAACGTTGAGGTCAAGGTTTTTATGATAAGGTTTTGGTTCGATCCTTGGTTCATCCAAAGTTTTTCCAATTTTGTAAAGAAGAGTAATGAAATTGTTCAAAATATACAAAAAACCAGACCAAACCAAACACGAGCTCTTTGTTCCCGACTTTGATTGCAGCTACTTGAGAGAATTCTCTTTAGTCCGTAAGTAGCATTTACTTCTGGCTTGGCATCATAGTCAACTACGTGACTAACGGCTTATTTGATTAGAGCTCTCGACAAGAGTGAAATAAAGTATCGGCAAGATGTTAAAGAAACTCAAAGAGGTAGCCACATTGAAAGAAAATCAACAAAGTTAAGTTTAATACAAATACTTGGGCGCACTGATCAATGATCAGCTTTGAAAATCTTCTTCAAATTACCTTGCATACTTTTCTATTGTAAAAATTAATTAAAATCTGAGAAAAAAGATGGCCATATTTCAGTGATCGATATGCTATAGTCATCCGATTTTGATAAATTTATATGAAACTAATATATACTAAGAATGGGGACGCTACGATAGAAAACAAAAAAGTTTTTCTAACTAAGACTAGTTCTTAGACCGATCGTTCCTTTGGCAGCTATATGATATAGTCATCCGATCCGGCCGGTTTCAACATATTAGTTGCGTGCAGTAAAAAGAAGACTCTGTGCAAAATTTCAGCTCGATAGCTTTAAAACTGAGGGACTAGTTCGCGTAGAAACAGACAGATGGACGGACGTCGTCCTGATCAAGAATATATATAGTTTATGGGGTCGAAAATGAATATTTCTATGCGTTACAAAATTCTGGGCAAAATTAATATACACTTTTCAAGTGTATAATTACAGATTTTCTGAATTTTTAGTCTATACTACTTCTCTTATCAATAAAATGCCCGCTTAACTAAGGCTTGTAACTTTTTTTGAACCGAACCGATAGTTTTTGTTCGGAACAGGTTTAGCTATATTTTGCAAAAGAGGTTCGGTTCAAAGTAAAATAAAATTTGGAATTCCTGGTTCGAACCGGTTCGGTTTAAAACCGGTTTGCAGCCCTGATATTACAGTCGGGCTCGGCCGACTTTCTTACTTGTTAATTTTGTTTATCTTACTAGCCCGAAGGTCCGAACATTGTGCACTCGGTCTGCAAACTTAATGTTAATAATGTTAACATTCTATGTTAACATTAATATTTGGTGATTCTATAAAGGGCTTTTTAATAATAATGTGCCGGAGTCACGGGTAGATCGAAGTCGGGCACGGTAGAGCTGTAAAACTATCGACGATATATCGATAATATCGATGGAGGCTGTGCTGCGCGTCATCATCGATTGTTTTTTCCACCATCGATACATCGCGATGTTGGAAAATTCGCCCCAAGAGTGGGGAAATGCCTGGAAAATTCTATATGGTAAAACCTATTTTTAATCCGATTGGCTTCAAATTCGTTTTGTGAACTCATTATAGAAAATAATTAGACATTTGATTTTTCGGTGGTGGAATTTCCGCCCTCAGGCAAGAATAATGGTGGGCGTATTTCGGTTCAGTGACAATGGCTATTTGTGTGCCGATCTGAATAAAATTCGTTTTGTAAGCTCTAGGGTCAAAATTAATGGATTTATTTCGGGAAGTTTACTGCAAAGGTCGGAATATAGGTGCGGGTGTGGGTTTTTAGCAACCTGAATTGTTAAAACAAAATGGGTTTTTTTTGTTTCGATAATATCGAAATAATCGATGGTTTAGACTATCACTATCGAAAACATCGATGGGGGCACTATCGATGTATTTACAGCTCTAGGGCACGGCCGTTTCACCAGCACATTCGAACAGCATAACCGGACTGTAGCATATGACGGAGAACTGTTTGAGGGTTTTTGTAAAAAATGCAGGCTTGCTCATTCGTCCATTACCTGGCCGTTTTACCACAGAATATCATAAGCTTTTTTAGACGACGACTAATAATTGGGAGGCCAATATATTTTTATTAAAATTGTCTAGAAGTTTAAAAAAAAAGCTGCTCACAAAATGGCAGCGCCTCCCTTCTCGTACCTGGCTACGCCCATGACCGTTGGCGCAGCTGGTTCACACGTATTTATTTTTCACTTGAATGAATGGGGGAAAATGTGGTTAACGCTTCGAAAGAAAAAGATATACATATTTGTTGGCTGATGAATGATGCTACATTAATAAACTTAAATAACCTCGTTTAAAATCATACACATCATTTTATGAGCTATCTTTACGCCATATTTTTGAAATTAAAAAATAAATCGCACAACGGCTATTGCTTATTTTTTGGTAGCAGCATTCATCAGCCACCCTAAATTATGCCACGTCCATTCCACATCCACAAAAATACTGTGACGGATCAGATTTGGTCCCTAAATCTCAAAGCTTTTGCGGAAGTGGAATTACACACAAGGCTGCAATTTCGTGTCCAATGCAGTAACTTTAGGATGAAGTTTACTCTTGCATTGCTTGGTTGAAAGAGGGTGAACAAAACCACCTGTCAGGAAACAGAGAACTTTTTCAAGTCCCCAATAGATTTTCGATGACACCGAGTTGCAACCTCAAAAGAAGCACTATAAGTAGGCAGACTGACTCCTGTGGTTCCCTAGGTTCCCAGCTGCATATGCATGCATGCAGAAATTAACCAATCGAAATCCCACACTTTTGGCAAGAGGTTTGCAGAGTATTGGGTTTTTTTCCAGACATTCACGTTGCTCCCAACTTACACCCGCTTCCGTTCCCGAAACACGATCCTTTATAGGCGTATCCCCTAACTAAGAATGGCGATGAGCGGCGACGTGTTGCGAGGTATGAAACAAAGATCACCCAAGGGTGGTGATGCATGGTGAATAGTGGATGGGTCGGTGGGGTTGACGGGCATTGGGATTCAGTTCGCATTGTAAATGCCTTTTTCTTTCAGATCCAAAGCCATGCGTGGGTGTATTGAATCAAGACGAGGACGATCAGATGAAGGTATGCGGCTACCAGCGTTCCCGTATGCGCACCATCCTCTGCTGGGTTGGCATTTTGCTGACTGGTGGACTCCTGCGGTTGGTGCTGTATTGGTGGCGTCACTGGTATCTGCTTGCCACCTGTCGTCCTTGCCCCCTAGAGGAGGCGGAGCAAGTGCTGGTTGAGGAAGACTTTCAGGGCAAGCACAAACTCTACCATGTGAAAAGCGTGCGTATGCTGACAGTCGAGCACTTGAAGTGAGTGTGGTGTTCCTTATTAGCGAGCAAAAAAACAAACAACCAGCCTTTTGCCAACTTATTTGCAGGACCTTGCTGCAAAGGGAACAACGGGAACGAGATCTCGAAACCAACAGGTCGCCAGAGCCTTTCGATGAGAATCAGTTGCACTTGTCGGTGCACTTTTCCTCCGCACAGTTCAAAAGTAAGTTCGTAATCATGTTAAATCAATAGAAAAGATTTAAGGGTTGCATTTCGCTTAGGTTGCGAGTCCCTGAGGATATTTCGTTGCAAACAACTAGTCTATGCGTGGGACACCAGTATGAATGGTTTCAACAAAATCAATGGCCTGGATATCGATGTGCCCTGCTCCTACTTTCACCAGCAGCGCGGCCTCACCCTACAGGAGCAGCTGTCCAGGCGCATTGTCTTTGGGCAGAATGAGATAACTGTGCCATTGCGCGATGTGAAGACGCTGCTCTGCCTGGAGGTCCTCAATCCCTTCTATGTGTTTCAAATATTCTCAGTTATTCTGTGGTTCACATACGAGTACTACTATTATGCCTGCGTCATTCTCCTGATGTCGATATTCGGCATAAGCATGTCCATCATCCAAACAAAGAAGGTGAGCGTGCCTCCTCCAATGGTAACGGCTTGAGGGTTAATGCATTTAATCGATTTCAGAATCAAGATGTGCTCCAGCAAACAGTGCTCAACACTGGCAACGCTTGGGTTGTCAATGCGAAGGGTGTGTCCAAGGAGTTTAACACGCGAACCCTGGTGCCCGGCGATATCATTGAGATCCCGTCATCGGGATGCACTATGCAGTGCGATGCGGTGCTGCTGTCTGGCAACTGCATTTTAGATGAGGCGATGCTAACGGGAGAGAGCGTGCCGGTAACTAAGACGCCGCTGCCGCTGAAGCGGGATGTGATTTTTGATAAAAGGGAGCACGCCAGGCACACGCTCTTCTGTGGCACCAAAGTTATCCAGACGCGCTTCATTGGATCCAAGAAGGTGTTGGCCTTTGTTATCAACACCGGCAACATAACAGCAAAGGGCGGACTAATTCGCTCCATACTGTATCCACCGCCCGTTGACTACAAGTTCGAGCAGGATTCATACAAGTTCATTCAAGTCCTGGCGCTGATCGCCAGCATTGGCTTCATCTACACCCTGGTCTCAAAGGTAAGGCGTGACTTACATTGTCGAGATTTGGCTGCATCTCTGTTTTGTCTGCGTAGATAATAGCTGGCGAGGACCCCGTTAAGTTGGCTGTCGAGTCCTTGGATCTAATTACGATTGTGGTGCCGCCAGCCCTGCCAGCGGCGATGTCTGTGGGTCGATTTTACGCGCAAAAGCGCTTAAAGGCGAACGACATATTTTGCATATCGCCGCGATCCATCAACGTGGCGGGGAGCATCAACTGCTGTTGCTTCGACAAGGTGAGTCGGTCAGCTTGGAATTTAAATAAAACGGTTGCTTTATTATCCTGGCAATGTGCCATTTTAATTGCAGACTGGCACCCTCACCGAAGACGGGCTGGATATGTGGGGGGTCGTGCCGAAGTCATCCACGAATCAGTTCCAAATACCCATGAAGGATGTGCACCGATTACCCTACGATCACTTCTTGTTCGGCATGGTCACTTGTCACTCGATCACCGTGATGAACGGCAAACTGATGGGCGACCCTTTGGATTTGAAAATGTTTGAGTCAACGGGCTGGATATTGGAGGACTCCAAGGACATACCGGAGAATGAGAAATATGGACTGATCTATCCGACTATACTGCGTCAGCCGAACAGAAAAACCGGAGCAGAATCGCAAATGCCGGTGGTGCAGCGGCAGTCCTCGGTGGATGATCTGCTGGCGAACGTTGGACTGTCACAGTCAGAGAAGAACGTTGACCACGGCATTGTCAGAGAATTCCCGTTCACATCAAACCTTCAGCGTATGTCGGTCATCACGCGCTGTCTGAGTGCGCCGGGCTTCAATGTGTACTGCAAAGGGTCGCCGGAAATGCTGCAACAACTATGCCAGCCACAAAGTATACCCGACAACTATTCGCAGCAGCTGTCCACATTTGCCAAAAAGGGCTATCGCATTATTGCAGTGGCCTACAAGCCACTTGCCAGCAAAATCAATTACACGAAAATTCAGCGAATCTCCCGCGAGGATGTCGAACATGAACTGGAGTTCCTGGGCTTTGTGATACTCGAGAATCGACTGAAGCCCGACACCACTGCGGTGATAAATGCATTAAACACGGCCAGCATTCGGACCATAATGGTCACTGGGGACAATATACTGACCGCCACCAGTGTTGCACGAGACTGTGGCATAGTCAGTTCCTCGCAGGCAGTGGTCACAGTGCATGCGGCTCCAGTTGCCACGGCCAATGACAAGCTTGATGTCAAAGAGCCGGCATACGAGCTGCGCTACACGCTTGAGTTGGGCAGCAAGATGCTTCTGACGCCCAATGGTAATGGAAATGGGGCGCTTACGGGTCATTATAATGGAACCGAGCACTGTTCGAGTTCCACCAACTCATTGGTGAATGGCAACTCCATATCCAGTTGCACTGCCAGCATGTTGCCCAATAGCGACAGCTTGACCAGTGTCAAGACATTGGATACCTGGACACATAATGACGCAATCGATGTGGAGCTCGGAGCTGAAGTTCTGGTGCAAAGTGACAACTGGCGCAGGCACTATATTTTCGCCATGGACGGCAAAACCTGGCAGGTGGTGAAAGATCAGTTTCCAGAGCAATTGGAAATCCTCTTGACGCGCGGCGCAATTTATGCGCGCATGTCGCCGGAGCAAAAGCAAGCCTTGGTTATCGAACTACAGAATCTGGACTATTGCGTGGCCATGTGCGGTGACGGTGCCAACGATTGCGGTGCACTGAAGGTGGCCAACACTGGCATTTCGCTGAGTGAGAGCGAATCGTCCATAGCGTCGCCGTTTACTTCGCGCAATCCCACCATTGCTGCCGTCCCAAATGTGATTAAGGAGGGACGCGCCGCTCTGGTCACCTCATTCGGCATATTCAAGTACATGGCTGCCTATTCTCTGGTGCAGTTCATTTCCGTAATGATTCTCTACTCCATCCAATCGAATTTAACGGACATGCAGTATCTGTACATCGATCTTGGGCTCATATCGATTTTCGCCTTTTTCTTTGGTAAAACAGAAGCGTTTAATGGGCAGCTGGTGAAGCAGGTGCCGCTCAGTTCGCTGATATCGCCCACGCCGCTGGCTTCGCTTGTGCTGCACCTGGCCGTGGTTGCTGTTTTCCAAGTTGCCGGTAAGTAGAGAAATCTGATTAAAGCTAAGAACACAGGGGCCGTAACGATTGTAGTTTATTTTGATATGAATCAGCTGTCATAATTTTGAAATGCAAATTAAACGATTTTTGATAAAGCAGTTAATGGCCGATTACTCATCTAATTCACTATCTGTCAAATAAACGTACATTTTACTAATTCAAATGTATGTTTAGCTGACACATAGCAGCTATCTAGAAGATGAGAAATCGGCCCTAAATGTTAGAGTAAAAGAGTATTCGTGCAACTGTATTTGTACAGCATTTCCCAACCCCTTTAAGTATATATATATATTATCTTGATCAGCATCAATATGCGAGTCGTCGATCTTGCCCTGTTCGTCTGTCCGTATGAAGACATAGATCTCGGAGACTGTCTGTACGTAGATCAAGTTTGTTTCCATTGAATGTGTTAAAGCAGTTCCACCTATATCGAGCTCTAGTTTCACGCTCACACGTGTAGGCCAACTTGAAAGTATGGCCTCATTTTCTATCAAATGTTAAAACGGCATCTTCTTCTTTACTTCATATAAAGAGCTCCAATATAGCGTAGATTAGGCAAACTTTGACAGGTACAGAGTGTAGTAGGCGAGGAGTACCATGTATATGATTATTGTAGCTATAAGCCGTAAAGAGTACTGTATATATACATTTATTAACATACATATTGCGTTTGGCAAGAGTACCCTATATAAATAATGCCATACATATTTTGGCAGAATGGTCACACTGAAAAGAATGAATGTACATACCTAAGATAAGCAAGAACGAACGAGCGAATAAAACGAACACTCTTGAAGCGAGATACATACAGATCAGACGTCTTTCTTTGTGCAGCTGCAGTGATATATTACCACAAGAGTATATTGGAGTCAGGGTTGACCGACTTTCTTACATGTTTTCGCAAGCAGCACCAATACCTAGCTTCGAGATATTTAGGATTATTATTTTGGTATAACAAATAATATTAATCGTTTTTTATGGTATGTCCGACTTATTCGATTTCTTCCCTAGCTTGGCTCCAGCTGCATCAGTACGAAGGCGAGTGGTTTCATAGGTTTGAACATTCCGATGAGCAGCACTTGGGCTGTCATGAGAACTACACCATGTTTGCCATCACCAGCTTCCAGTACATCATACTCGTATTTGTATACTCAAAGGGTGCCCCGTACCGTCGCCCAATCTGGTCCAACTGGCCACTGTGTCTGACACTGGTGGTCAACACTTGCATCATAGTTTACCTTGTGCTCTATCCAAGCAACTGGGTACAGAACTTTTTCCAGCTTGTCGTACCGCCGATGAGCTTTCGATATATAATGCTCGTTTACGGAGTGGTGGCCTTTGCGTGTCACGTCTTTGTCGAGTCGTTTGTGGTCGAGTATTTGGTGTTCAAACGATTCCAAGTGCGACGTGAACAGAGGGTGGACACATCGAAGCAGAAATTCAAGCGCCTGGAGTATAGCGTGGGCACGTTCATCAACTGGCCGCCCATAACCGAAGTATATGAGCCCCACGATCCGTCTGCTGTGGAAGAAGTGCAGCCCTCGTATGTCAACTTGGGCGCAGAGCAGAGTCTCGATGCGCAGCCAACCGCGTTTCCTGGGTTCTTTGAAGCGCTGGACACTGGTGCGCTTCACAATAAGCCGCAGTTGCAGCCTCCTTCCCACTGAAGCAGCCGAGAGGCGAGTAGCAAAATGCACACCCTCTCCCCTGTATGTACATAGAAAACCGAGCTGTATATCTGAAATTACCATTGCAATTCCTAATTGTACATTTGTTTCTTTAATTGACCACGAATCGTTGGGGTAATGTATTGGTCATTTCAATTTACAGCTCTCCTAGAAATATTATGTATTTGATTTAATCTGTGCAAGTAATAATTAATTGTTAGGCACCTAGTTAAAGTTAAGCTTAACTTAAAATTTCGCTACTGTAATTTCGTTTGTGGCCATGTACGTTATCTTATGTAAGCATCTCAAGAAATCTGTACTTACTGGGCCCGTTTAGGTACTTAGCCGGAATATTCCTTTTTTACGCAAATGTTTGTGTGTGTGGTTGAAATTGTGTTTGATATGAAACAACTAAAATACTACCTCTGCTATCGGCCACCAAAAAAAACTTCAGCGGCAATTTTTTTATTTATTTCATATTAAGTATTAATTGTAGCATATTATGTATAACCCTTGAATAATTAATTGAAACGAGACGTTATGAAAGGTTCTTTAAAACGATTAATAAAATATTTATATATGTAAATTGTATTATTAAAATAAATAAATTTTGTCAAAGTTTGGAATAAGCTTTTCGAAAATGCAAATGTACGGGGCCAAATTGAGCCGCCTTTTGTCTGTGGATTTCAGAGATTTAACTCCTTTAAAGCAAGCTACTCAGATCAGCTAAATCGATTTCGATGGGTATCAACTCCATGCAAAAAAGGGGTGTCCGAATGCTTTCGGAAATTTCCGACTAGTCTCTACCAGTGTTGCCAACTTTTGAGCATCAAAAAAAGCTTTTTTCAATGGGGGAACAAAAGAAAAAAAAACTTATTTTGGATAAAAAAAATTGAAATAAATCTGTTGAACTTTTCAAGAATATTTTATAATATTTCAATGATTTCATCTATTGTCCTAATCAAATGAAGATATCTTATTGGTTATTTATAGTCAAAACAACATTTGCCATGACTTTGCAACCCATATCTGTAAATATACAGGGTTGCCCATATTCGAATGAACCCATTTCCCAACTCAAAACTTTTTTACAGAAATTTTTTATCTTTTAAAAAAAAACCCGTTTGGAAGCGTTATCCAAAAATATATTTTTATTCAAAAAAACACAACAAAAAAGACAAAAAAAAAAATTAAATTTTTATATTACAAAAAAAAATTATTTTTTTATAAAACAAAAAAAAAATTATTTTTTTTTTTTATTTCCCATACAAAAAATTTTAAAAAAAAAAAAGAATTATTTCTTTTTTAAAAAAAACAAAATTTTTGGGTGTTTTTTTTGATAACCCTTAATTTGGACCTTTTTTTTTTTTTTTGGGGAATTTGTTACCATTTTTTTCCCGAATTTTTTTCTCAAAAATAAAATTTTTTTTTTTTTTTCATCTTCCAAGTTGTAATTTTTTTTTTTTTTTTTTTTTTTTAAGCCTTTCCACCCCCTTCCCTATTCTTAACAACAAAACTTTTTTTCAAAATTTTTTTTCTTTTTTTTTTTTTTTTTTTTTTTTTTTTTTTTTTTTTTGGGGTTTTTTTTTTTTTTTGGGTTTTTTTTCCACCTTTTTTCCTTTTTTCGCCTTTTTTTTTGAAAAGTTTTAAGTAAAAATTTATTAAAACCAACCCATTATCCTTACAAAATTTATGAACAAAAAATTAAAAAAAAAACCAAAAAAAAACAAAACCCAAATAACCCCCAGGCCAACCTTTCAAAAGAAAAAAATACAAAAAGAAAAAAAAATTTTTAAAAAATTTAAAATAAAATTTTTTTTTTTTTTTTTAAATAAAAAAATTTTAAATTTTTTTAAAAAATTTAAAAATTTTTTTTTTAATAAAAATAATTTTTTTATTTTAATTTTTTTTTTTATTTTTTTTTTTTTTTTTTATTTTTGATATATTTTTTTCTTTTTTTTTTTTAAAAATTTTTTTTCAACCATTTTTTTTTATTATAAAAAAAAAAAACTTTTTTTTTTTCCAAAAAATTATTTAAAAATTTTAAAAAAAAAAAAAAATAAAATTTTTTAAATATTTTTTAATTAATTTTTTTTTTTTTTTTTTTAATATTTTTTTTTTTTTTTTTTTTTTTTAGTTTTGCAATTATTTTCACTAAAAAAAAAAAATGGAAAAAGCTGGAAAAAGCAAAAATTCGTCGAAAAAACACCGATTTCCCGCCACCCGCTGTTTTAAATTTTTTCCCGCTTTGAAATTTGAAGGGAAAAAAGCTGAGTTGGCAGTTTCTACGCTGGGCCAGTTCTCAGACAACCTAAATCTGTACGCTCATGGGGATGCCACCTTGTGCGACCAAAACAGCTGATTGAGTTCCGATGGGTATGAGCAGATTAATTGTTTGTATTTATTCCGACGCTACCCATCGGAACGTCAGCAACAATGTCGGCAGCTAAAAATTGTCCATTGGCAAAATTAAACTGAATTTGCTTCGATTCTTCTTTTTATTTATTTATTATAAAATAACCATTCATTACTAAATCTAAATGTCAACAAACGGCTGGCAGCGCAGTGTGACCGTTTGTGATTTGGAGTTATTTTGTTGCTGCTGGAAATTTATCTCCCCCGACCGTACGAAGCTGCACAGTTCCGCTTAGCTGGTCTCAGTACTAAGCTTAATGCGCAACCATCTGCAGTCTAAAAGTTTACTGAAGTATCTCGCCCTTCCCTAGGAATATTCAGCAGTGGCGTCGTAGCAGCCAAGAGATGAACTGTGTGCAACAAAACCAAAATATTGTATAGTTCAACAATTTATTCGATTAGCTTGATACACGGGCTATGTTTATTCGTTTCGACGGGAGGCGCGTTTTCTACTTACATACCCCGTACGAGTATATAATGTAGTTATTGTACATAGACGCATACAAACATATGTGGCTATCAATTTGAAACGCGCTCACTATCGATATCGAGTTAATGTTAGACATGTGTTCGTTCTGATACAATCCTAGGTATAAACATACACATAATTTTTGAAAAATAATTAATTGCCAACGAACGAGTACACTTGATAAATAAATAAATAAATAAATAGACAATGCCTCGCGACTTAGTTATCTGCCGTATTGCTGGCCAGCTTTTCGGGTGGTGCCGCTGCTGCTACTGATATGAGAGCCTCATTTGCTGCCAACGCATTAGACAGCTTAGCGACATCTCCGGGCACCTGCGCTGCCAATGTCCGGCTATTCGCATCTGCCAGGGACTTTAGTAGCTCATCCTCGACGGCATCTGCCACGCTGTGGATGACCTCGTCCTCGTGCTGCTGGATGGCTGCTTGCGCTATGGGATTGCAAGTTGTTAAATCGTGATTTTAGATGCGATGGCTCGGCCTACCTCTGCTTTCGGCCTCTCCTAGCAGCTGCAATGTATGCTCCTTGGCTACTTCTCGAATAATGTTGATGTCAAAGTCGTGCTGCTGCTTCGTGCCATCTGTGGTCTCGACTGGAGTAGATGCTGGTGTCGCACAGTTTCTATCTGATTAGAGAAGGTGAAGAATTTGAATTTTACCAGGAAATATTACCCGAACCGTTCACCAAAATGAACCGTTTCAAACCACGTACCGGTACCGATATAAAATATTCTTTGGGAACAGAAATTTGAACCGCTACGAACCGGTATGTGAAAAAAAAACACTCTAAACCGAACATACCGGAACCGGTAGCGAAATTCGTTTCGGGAATAAGCCCTGGTATTTACTGTATGGACTTTAGAGTGTTACCTTCGTTATCGTCATCCCCAATTGGTCCTTGCGACAGGGCCTCAATGGATTGCCGCCTCAAATTGACAGCTTCCTCAATACTATCTGACACCCGATCCGTAACAGCAGGCAGATGCGACTGAA
This sequence comes from Lordiphosa mommai, assembly GCA_018904225.1. Lineage (NCBI taxonomy): Eukaryota > Metazoa > Arthropoda > Insecta > Diptera > Drosophilidae > Lordiphosa > Lordiphosa mommai. The sequence continues at coordinate 931,985 of JAEIFT010000075.1, forward strand.
GTCTGGCCGTCGCCAGACCCCGCTCTATCTGATCGGTGACAGGCTCCAGGTTAAAGATGCAGCGATCCACAATGTCCGCACGGCCAATTTTGTGCAGAGCTTGGGCCATCACGTTGCCGGTGGCCCCCGAAGATCCCTCCTGAGCCAACCAGAGCTGCAATACCACCCTGCCCTGCTGGTTGGTCTGCTCAGCACTGGCACTGGGATACTCAGCTTTGACAAGATCGATGTCGGTCTCGGGCACACCCAATTCAAGCGCCAGCTGCGGCCAGTCATTGCCTATCAGGCTGGCTATGTCGGACAGCCGGATGTCGGCGCGCTGTATGTCCTCACCGGAGTCGTAGCCCGCCAAGCTTTTCAGGGGTTGTTCCACCAAGTCGGCTTGTCGGTTCTGTTGGGTAATTGATGTCGCTGCAGCCTTAATTTCAGCATTAATTAGATCCTTGTAGTTGAGCCCGCGATCCAGGTGGACCAAGCCAATGCCGTTGTCATTTCCCTGTGGTTCGTTTCCCAGCGGATTGGATTCATTGAGCGACACATTTAGTGCACAAATCGGCTGCTGTGGCGCTTCGCCCTGGCCAACCTTCGGCTCGCTCATAAAACAGACATGTCCGTGCGGTTGCTCCTGGTCCTTGATATGCACAATGAATGACAGGCGATTCTCGCGGAATGCCTGGAACTTTGTGTTTAGCTGCTCACCCGACTTTAATACCGGCACCAAATTGCCGGCAAACTCCAGGTAAATGCTTTGATTCTGGAGCACTTCAATGTCCCGACTCTTGGCCACCTCGTGGAAGTACTCTTGATGCTCCAGCGTTTTATCCTCCTTATCGTCGGTCATGCAGAAGACCGAGAGCTTCGCTTCCGTTGGAGAAATGCGCTTGGCATAAACCACAAATTTCACCATGAACGGCACTTGGGCCATGTATGTGTAGAGCTCGGTGGCCATGCGGCCAGCGTCGGCAATATTCCGGCAGTCCATAAGCCAAAAGCGTGCCGAGACTGTGGTGGTGAAGGTGACGCTATCTTTGACAAACGCCAGCGGCGTCGATCCGGTTACATCCTCCCAAGCGGCTCGAGTCTGGCCACCAGTAATGGAGCACAGCAGTCGCAGAGTGGGAGCATTCACGCCATTGGTGACTGCATAGGGGGCATTGATCATGCCCTGGGTGGAAGCTTTGGGCGCAGGAATACTGAGTGTGATTGCCTTGTGAAACTTTCGGCGACCTGTGAATGGACAGATGAGCAAAACAATAACTTTCAGTTGTCCAGCATGCGCCACATAGGCTGTACTTACGCGGCTCGACGGTGACTACCGGCGACACAGCAACGCCCTGGCCGAGCAGCTTGGAGCAACCAACCAGATCGACTGGCTGTGCCTGAAGACCGACTCGAATTTTCTTGGTTAATGCATTGGGTGGGAATATGGCCTGCACCTGTGGTACAGCTGTTGCGGAAACTGTGCCACCATCAGGACCAATCGCATGGACTTCCTGGCGGACGCGCGACACCACGGCAAAGAAATGCGGCACATTTTGTGTCACAATGCGAATAATGCGGCTCGTGTGCAGATCTTCCAGCGGATTTAAGTCGCCCTCACTGCCGTTGGTTTCGTTGAGTGCCTCCACCAGATAATCCTCATTTTCATACAGATTGTGCTCGCGCCAGCTCTCGCCGTTGTCCGAGCGTAGAATGATTATTTCGCGCTCCTTGTCCCGGAGTGAGCCAAAATGAGGAACCTCCAACACAATCGGGCTTTAATTATAACGATGAATATTGTTGTGTTTAAGTTTTACAAAGTTTCAATTTCAATGTTCCAATTCAGTCATAAATCGAATAGCGATTTATTATAACTAGCTTTGCGTTCTTCACTTGACATTATGATGAAATACTCATTCTTACTTTTGTTTCAACATGTAACTCATACTCTTTGATTAATAAATAAATAATAATTCCTAAAAAAAAAAAAAAAAACGAGAAGGCAAAGCGAACTTCGACTGTGCCGAAGTTTTAATACACTTGAAAAACTTTACTCCAACTGATTTAACTGAAAAAATACATATAGGATATAGATATCAGATTTTTAAAATTTTTAAATCATTGATAATAAAAATTTAAAACCATAAAAAAAACTTTTCTTAGTAAAACACATTTTCTGACCGATCGGTCCTATGGCAGCTATATGCTATAGTCATCCGATTTTGATAAAATTTTTTCAAAGTTATGTGAAAGCATATAAAACTTATATATACCAAGATTGGGGACGCTACGATAGAAAACAAAAAAGTTTTTCTCACTAGAAGTAGTTTTTTGACCGACCGTTTCTATGGCAGATATATGCTATAGTGATCCGATTTTGATACATTTTTCCAGAATTATGTGGAAGCATATAAAACTAACATATACCAAGATTAGTGACGCTACGATGGAAAACAAAAAAGTTTTTCTAACTAGAACTAGTTCTTAGACCGATCGTTCCTATGGCAGCTATATGATATAGTCATCCGATCTGGCCGGATCCTACATATTAGTTGCGTGCAGTGAAAAGAAGACTCTGTGCAAAATTTCAGCTTGATAGCTTTAAAACTGAGGGACTAGTTCGCGTAGAAACATACAGACAGACGGACGGACGGACAGACGGAATTGAACTCAGCTCGTAGTCCTGATCAAGAATATATATAGTTTATGGGGTCGGAAATGAATATTTCTATGAGTTACAAACTTCTGGGCAAAATTAATATACACTTTTCAAGTGTATAAAAATACCTCATATCTCCCACAATTTTGACAAAAAATTGATCGAACCTTCTAGACATATTTTTAATCATCATTACTTATCGATCCGACATACATCATTTCCCGATCAGATGAGCTATAGTAGAGTTGCCTCCCCCACAATTTGGAAGAAACTTCATATCCCCCACAATTTGATCTAATTAAATATTCTTAAATAAACCTTACCCTGAGTAACGGGTATATCGAAGTCGAGCAGGGCCGACTTCAACTTACGCTCTCGTTTTTTGTCTAATATTATTTCAATATTCTGATTCTTTTGGATTTTTTTTCTTCCGGTTTTTATTTTAATATTTTGAAGAACAGGTTCCGCTGTGTCATTATCGGTACAGTACTTTTTCGAGCACTTGCTCTGCGATCTGCTATTTCGTACAAATGAAAAGGCAAATAATAAAGGTAAAATACGTAAAACTCATTCATTCAAGCTTTCTAACGGTTCTTCACATGTAATGAAGCGAAGCCCACACTGCGAAATTCCGTACTTTACTTAATAATAGTTTATATACAGTCAGGTCTTCTTAATCGACAGTAAAAATTTTAGTTGGATCGGTGCAGTGGGTTAGGAGTTACTTGCCATATCTAGACCATTGATTTAGCGGTTGGATTCGACAGGTGTACAGCGTATAAAGAAATAGCTTAAAAATAGCGTTAAAACTGAGGGAGGAAACTGTATGGAAGCCGACAACGGACAGACGGACATGTCTATATAAACTCGGCTCGGCACGCTGATTAGGAATATGCTTTATGTGTTCGAAGACGCTTCCTTCTATGCGATACAAAGTTATAATACCCTCTACAAGGCTATACAAATTGGATTCGTCCATAAGCCAGATTAAAAATGTATTTTCTTACCTCAAAAACTTTCCCTCCACCGGCGACATCTCCAGTATGCGACTTACCAGTGCCTCACCCTCCATCAGAGGAGGCGGATTAACTACCCTCTGTGGTTTGACATAACGACAAGTAATGCGAGTTGGCTCTGCACAGGCTTTGGGGGGGACATTGATGCGCACCCCGCTGTGCCGACAACCACGCATGGATCCACCCCGAGCGTCTACCAAGAAGGAGACGAGAAATCTGCAAAATGAAATTTCAAAATTAGTGGGAATTGGTACTTGAGTGGGTGTTGCCAGCACTAGATCGTACCCAAGGTGGACCGGTGGTCGAACGATGACCACATTATCGCTCTGGCGTTCCATGGCAGACGCATTCAGGCTCGGTGCGACATTTTTGACAATTTCTAGAGTGGAATTTCGGAGTCTTAGTTAGGAAACTATTGTGTAAATGGGCATATCGATCTTTCTACCTCGTTCAACGCTCCGTGCGCCAGTTCCACCACCTACGTGATCATGCTCCTGGTCTGTAGTGTCAAAGTTCTGGTGATCATGATCGTTGTTCGTTTTAAGATCATCGGTAGCCATGTATTTGTATTGATTGTGATCCAAAAGGTCGTCCCCTCCTTCGTCTTCGGAATCCGAAAGTAGTGTCTCGTGCATAAGCTCTGGGGCCACAACCTTATATTTCTCCTCCTGCACTCCGGTGGCCGTGTTAACTACAGATGTCTGGGTTACCACCTTCAGTGTTTCTACTGCCGTCACGTAGCCCAAGTTGTGAGCAATGTTTAACGCCGTTTTACCATTCTGCAATAACAGAGGGAAAATCAGAGGAGGAAATCAAATCACAAACGAAATCAAACTACGCCCAAATATTTGTCTGGAGCATTCACGGACCACACAATTCGTGCATACACACACACACACACACACACACACACACAAGCACATTCAGCAAAACTCTCATCATCCTCAGCGCGAGCTACTGACAAGAGAGAATTTTGTGTTTGGGGGAAAAGAGGCAATCATTTCCATTTAGATTTAAGCCATTAGATACTCAATATACTGAATTGTACGTGGGGCGAATGATAAGTTACCCGATATCAATTTTTTATACCTGTACCGAAGCTTATAATGGGTTTGTGCAAATGTATGTCTAAAAAGTCGAAATATCCGTGATCAGATCTCGGAGATGGTAAAAGCCAGGGATACCAAACTTGGTTTAGAGACTCCTTCTATCTGCGGGCCATGTAAGCTAGCTATATAAACTATATATATTCTTGATCAGCATCAACAGCCGAGTCGATATAGACATGTCTGTCTGTCCGTATGACCGCTGAGAAAAAAACCTCATATCTTTCACAATTTTGTAGTTGGGTTGTTCGTACCTTCTAGACATATATTCTACTCATCAGTACTTATCGAGCCCCCTTAATACGTTTTCCGATCAGATGAACGAAAGTAGAGTTGCCACCTCCACAATTTAAAAAAAAACGTCATATCTCTTACAATTTTATAGAAGGATTGTTCAACCCGTTTAGGCATACATTTTATTTGTCTTTCCAGATCAGGGCAGCACAGTTTGTGTGACTCCATCCTTAAAAGTGTTCAGTTATGTACATTTGTAAAGAGTATATTACAGACGGGCTTGACCGACTTTCTTTCTTGTTGCAATATGCAACAAGGCTAATATGCATTATTTATCGATCTATCGAGTTTGGTACAGATCATATGAAAGATAATGGAGAATCGCATACATATACATTAACAGTATTCCGATATTTTAGTCGAAAGAAAAAACAAAGACAAATCCTATTTTCCGGAAGGCATTAAATAAAGTGTGTTGCTCCACAAAAAAAAAACGAGAAGGCAAAGCTAACTTCGACTGTGCCGAAGTTTTAATACACTTGAAAAACTTTACTCCAACTGATTTAACTGTAAAAATATATAGAGGATATAGATATCGGATATTTAAAATTTTTAAATCATTGATAATAAAAATTTGATACCATAAAAAAAAAATTTTCTTAGTAAAACACATTTTTCGACCGATCCTATGGCAGCTATATGCTATAGTCATCCGATTTTGATAATTTTTTTCAAAATTATGTGAAAGCATATAAAACGAATATATACCAAGATTGGGGACGCTACGATAAAAAACAAAAAAGTTTTTCTCACTAGAAGTAGTTTTTTGACCCTCCGCTTATATGGCAGCTATACGCTACAGTCATCCGATTTTGATAAATTTTTTCAGATTTGTGTGGAAACATATAAAACAAATATATACTATGATTGGAGATGCCTCGATGGAAATCAAAAAAGTTTTTTTCACAAAGACTTATTTTTCGACCGATCGTTCCTATGGCAGCTATATGCTATAGTGATCCGATTTTGATACATTTTTCCAGAATTATGTGAAAGCATATAAAACTAACATATACCAAGATTAGTGACGCTATAATGGAAAACAAAAAAGTTTTTCTAACTAGAACTTGTTCTTAGACCGATCGTTCCTATGGCAGCTATATGATATAGTCATCCGATCCGGCCGGTTCCGAAATATTAGTTGCGTGCAGTAAAAAGAAGACTCTGTGCAAAATTTCAGCTCGATAGCTTTAAAACTGAGAGACTAGTTCGCGTAGAAACAGCAGAAACAGACAGACGGACAGACAGACGGACGGACGGACAAGCGGAAATGAACTCAGCTCGTCGTCCTGATCAAGAATATATATAGTTTATGGGGTCGGAAATGAATATTTCAAAATTAATATACACTTTTCAAGTGTAAAAAAAGACATTCGTTGAGAAATAAAGTAATTTTCACTCAAAAAAAAAAAAACACACACATTTTTCTTACTTAGACCGGCTGCTTTTCAGCCGCCCCACGCAAATTCACTTCGGTCACCAAATCAATTGCAAGGTATACACACATTTGTACATATGTACGTACACATGTGCATGGCATAAGAAATGACTAAACTGAAATATTTAAAAATAGACACAGTCGGCAAACGCGAGGTGGCCGCTCGGTTGCGGGCGGGCTCGCACTGGATCGGATGTTGATGTTTATGCTTGGATCGCTCAGTCGCCTGCCCAAAGGCGGGATCGCTTGGAAAAACATTTCAACCACAACTATTGGAGAGGCAGAAGGTCACCCCCACTACAATTACTTCGGCATCGCCCAATTGAATTCGTAGGCGTCATATTATACAGGGTGTTTCTTTTGTTGTATGACCCGATGATGAACTCGAAGAACTCCTACAGCTGGCTTAAGTTTTAAGTATAATCTTTGAAGAGCAAGAATACAGCAGATAGAGAAAGCAACTCGAGAAGGACTCGAGGCCACCAGGTCATCCACGAAAGCAATATGTCGGATATCCAATGAAAGTAGGTGCCTGGCTATTTCTTATATCTAAAACAGACGTCAGTTGCAGTCGAAAGGCTAGCTATCAGATTTTTTGGAAATTCATTCCTGGAATACCAGTTCTTAAAAAAATTTAGAATAGTGATTCTGGTTCTGAGTTTCAATCGCTTCTTTTTGGTATACGTTTCCGGCATGAAACTCATTTGTACACCCAACAAATGACAAACTACAAATACTCACGTTGGTTACGGCATCGGGATTGGCTTTGTTGCGCAGCAGGAGGTTTATAACCATTGTGTGTCCCTGCTGTGCGGCCTGGTGCAGCGGCGTGTATCCAATATTTGTGGTCATTTCAATGTTGGCATCGTTCTCGAGTAGAAATTTGATCAAGTTGATTTGGCCGTAATGGGCGGCAATGTGTAGGGGCGTATAGCCGGCTTTGGTGCGCTCCGAAATGCAAGCGCCGTGATCGAGCAGAGTCCGCGCAACAGGCACATGCCCCTCTTGGGCAGCCAGGTGCAGCGGAGTCAGTCCATTCTTGGCGGCTTGATCACTGATGGAACCGTGATCCAGCAGGAGTTGCACCATATCCAAGTGACCCTCCTGCGCCGCCAGATGAAGCGGCGAGAAGCCCGATTTGCTTTGCAGATTGGCGTCGGCCCCGTGCTGCAGCAGATGTTGGGCTATTTCCAGATTATTCTTCTTGGCCGCAATGTGCAACGCACTGTGTCCGTTGCGGGCGCATACCTGTGGCGATGCGCCCTTCTCCAGCAACAGGCCAGCCACCGGCTGATGGTCATAGTGAGTGGCCACATGCAGAGGCGTCACCTCGTTCTTGCCCTGACAGTCGATGGCGGCTCCCTTCTCCAGCAGCAGGTTGGCCACCTTTTGCTTGCCGTATTTGCTGGCCAAGTGTAATGGTGTGAAACCCTTCTTGGTGACAGCATCCATTTGGGCACCGTGATCCAGTAGCACTTGGCAGACCTCCTCCTGCCCTTCCTTGGCCGCAATGTGTAGAGCAGTGTAGTTGTCCTTTGTGTTGGCATCCACCTGGGCACCATGCTGCAGCATCAGCATAATGATATCAATATTTCCCAGCCGTGAAGCCACATGCAGAGGCGTTTGACCTTCGCGTGCGATTGCATCGACTTGGGCTCCGTTGCGCAACAAAATTCGAATGATGTCCGTCTGATCAAAGAGAGGTCGTCAGAAAGAATGAGCAATGAGCGATGGGGATGGGCATGGAATTTACGCACCTGATTTGCACGTGCTGCCAAATGCAGCGGAGTTTCACCGCGTACAGTGGGTATATCGGGGCTAGCGTCGTGTTGCAGCAAATAGATGACTATGTTCATGCAGCCTGCAATTGGAAATGGACATTGCAAAAGATTAGTTCTATCACTTAAGGGCACCTTCGCAGAATTACTTTGGCTTACCCATGAAACTCGCCACATGTAATGGCGTAAGACCCGACTCAGTTGTTGCCCCAATATTGGCGCCATGCTTGATGACTGAAAATGTAAATGTTTTTTAATGGGAACAGTAATCAGTTTTGGCTTTTCCTTTCTAAATGGGATTATACTCACGTAGCTCGGCCACCTTGATGCGATTCTTCTTGCAGGCAATGTGCAGGGGTGTAAATCCATTGAGAGCACGCGAATTGGGATTTGCGCCGTAGTCGAGCAGCAGTTTAGCCACGCGCACATGACCACAATGGGCGGCCACATGCAGCGCCGTCAAATAATCCACGGTGACCTCATCCACTGGTGCTTTGTTATCAAGCAGCAGACGCGCCGACTGATCGTGCTCGCCTTGGGCAGACATGTGGAGGGCCGACAGGCCGTTCTTGGTCTTGGACAAAATTGGTGCCTGGTGTTGCAGCAGCAACTCAATGACCTCGACATGACCGGAGCGGGCGGCACAGTGCAACGGAGTCAATCCGTCGCGGGTGGCCCCATCGATGCGGGCCTGGCGCGCCAGCAAGAGGCCGCAAACCTCGGTTTTCCCCCATTTGCAGGCCACATGCAGAGGTGAAATATTATGCTTGGCGGTGTAGTTGACATCGGCACCACGATCCAGCAGTAAATTGGCAATCTCTGCATTGCCATAATGTGCAGCTATATGCAGCGGAGTGAAGCCCGATTTGGAGACAATGTCGGCGTTGTGGTCATGCTGCAGCAGCAGCGTGGCCGCATTCACGTCGTTCTTCTTGGCGGCTATATGCAAAGCCGGCAAACGAACTTTGCCCCGCACATCGCTCTCGAGCAGCACGGCCACCACCTTGTCGTGTCCCTGCTGCATGGCCACGGCCAGCGGCGTGAAGCCATCCTCCGTTGCCAACGACGGATTGGCTCCCTTGGCCAGCAGCAGGCGACAGCAGCTGTCGTGGTTCTCCTGGGCTGCCATATACAGCGGAGTGAATCCGTTTAGCGACTGCACATTCACATTGGCATTGTACTGGATCAATTGCTTGATGACCTGTTGCTGGCCGGCTAGCGAAGCGATATGCAACGCGGTGTTGCCCTTCTTGGTGGCATTGTCTACCTTAATTCCCCGTCGGAGTAGCTCGGCGCATATGTCCACATATCCGTCCTTGGCTGCCAAGTGGAGAGCATTCAGTCCGTTCTGGTCACAGAATTGGGTGCGTGTTAATCATGGTTAATCAGATTGGGCGAGAAAACAACTTACGGCATTGCATGCATTAATGTCCTGGATTTGGCCGCTCTCGATGAGCTCCAGAACTTTGCGGAGTTCGCCGCTGCGTGCAGCTCGTAGAAAGGATATTGTTACATCGATCTGTCAAATGGATAGAGATATATAAATATTGGGGAATGTATTTCGAGTTGGGCCCAGCTAATCTGGTTCCTGGCAAACAGACAATCCGATAAGATTTAACTGTCTAAAAAAGCCAAGGTCGCATTGTGAAATGTGTATCTATTTGATAACAAGTTAGAAAGAGGGCCAAGAGGAAAGTTGGTCCATTTTTCGTTTGAGGGAGTTTTCGATCTACATGCAGTAGAAGCCAAATATTTTGAATTGGGTTTTATAAAAATGCAAAAAAAAAATTATGGGGGGGTGGTTTGGTCTAATGTTTGCAGACCGGTTCCTGGATCCTTTGAACCCCAGTTTTTTTTCGGTTTTTTTTTTTGCTACAAAAGTTTTGATTTTTCGATTTAATTATACTTTTTAATTTTTTTAGCCGACATTAGATCATTTGATAGAAGTGATGTGGTCCCGACATTCAAATTAAACTTGATTGTACTTAAAACTAGTACGAAGGATTAAAACAGTCCTAAAAGTCTAGCATCAATCTGAAAGTCTCATTTTAAGTACTCATCCTTTCTGAAATCAAATAGTCTTGCATAGAGATTAAAACAAGTTCGGAATTGCAATGTCATCGCGAAAGAAAGAAAAGTAACTGAAATTTCGAAATTCTTTTTCTCGGTCACTCTCTTTACATTTAATAACAAACTGAAATCAATCAATCCCATGAAAAAAGTCTATTTCGAGTTAAAAACAAAGACGGGATCGAGACAAGATTTTCAGAATTGGAAAATCCGTACGTAAGTTTATCCTCTCGGGATTGATTTTAGTCCAAATATTTCCGGTTTTTCTTCTGTGTAGGCACTATATCTTCCAGGAGAAGTTCATCTATAGACGAACTAAGTTATCGCTATACTTTTTAGGTATTCGTTTTTAGATCTTTCCAAATTTTATTTTTTTAATTTTCAATGTATGCTCTCAGGGACACTTTTCGAAGGAATCAATAACATTATTGACATTATTTCCTTCTTTACAATTTTTTTTTTACCTTATTTTTGAAAAAAGTGGTCCGATTCGGGTTCAGGTTCGAGGGGTCAAAAAATGTTAGAGGTTCGGTTAATGGTCCGGTTAGGTAACCCAAAGACCTGAACCGAACCGGTTTTTTAGGGGTTCGGTTTCGGACCGGTTTGCAGCCCTGGTTTTATATATGAGCATTTCCATTCCATGACGTAACATTTGAACGAAAAATATGGTTGAATAACTATGAAAACGTGAATTTTTTAATATGGGTTTTCGATATTTGCGTTGTAATTTTGTAAAGTAAGAGTTAAATTGACTGTTACAGTCCCCCCCAATGGGGCCAAGCCGAGCTTCTCTCAATCTCTTGGCTCGTGTATCTGTTTCATTTTCGCTCAAGACAAAGGGACCTTCTACGCAGCTTAACGCCGAATCCGAACGGCAAAGTTTTTGAAAAGCTTTTTCATGGCTACATACTTCACAGCTGGCACCAACAGCTGTAAAGGTGATCTTGTGTGTAAAAAGTCTAAAGAAAAAAACTTTTTAAATTAGATGTTCCGAAGCGGGATCGAAACCACAACCTCCCGCACAGTAGGGACGCACGCTACCCACTGAGCCACGCAAGCCCAGGCAAGGTTGTAATTCAGTTGCATTGTTAGGCATGTTTTGAATTCCACTACTTTTTAAAAAATAAACAGAACGCAATTCCGACTTGGTTTCATTTATCCTTTCTCAATTCCGCGTGAAATAGGTTACATTTTACTTTTGGTGTTGCAATGTTCCAAATCTGTTTTTGTAAGGAACAACCGGGTTTACGACTTACATACAGACGGAACGAGGAGAAAGAGAAACGTACTTTTTATTTCACCGACCAGTAAGCAAAACGTTTCAAACTGACAATCTTTGTCGTTTTGGGGTTGCGAGAAAGGGAATCAATTCCACTTTCGACAAAATCGTGTAGACGTGGAATTGACAAGAACGTTGAAAAACGTCTGACTGATCGGTCTTATGGCAGCTATATGCTATAGTCATCCGATCCGGCCGGTTCCGACAAATTAGTTTCGTGCAGTTAAAAGAAGACTCTGTGCAACATTTCAGCTCGATAACCTTAAAACTAAGAAACTAGTTCGCGCATCAAGAATATATATAGTTTGTGGGGTCGGAAATGGATATTTCTATGTTTTACAAACTTTTGGGCAAAATGAATATACACTTTGACTTTGCAAGTGTATAAAGAAAATCTAGCAACATCGAAAGTGAAATCGCGTAATATTGAGTTCTCCTCCGAATTGAGATGATTTTTTCCGGCAACATACCAGAAGTCTGTGATGTTAAACAGTTTAACAACATTTCGATATTTATGATTAGTATTTTCCTAAGATCAAGATATGAAAGCGAAATGAGTTAAAACCAGCCTTTATCATAGAAGGACTGCAGCTAAAGTAGACTGTAAAACGACGCGATCAACTTTTTTCAGTTTAAAAATATGTCACAGTGAAACTAGCGTAAAACAACTTTACGGAAACGAATGCTCGCTCCCCGTTCAAATGTGCATATGTATTTGCATTGTATATTGGGTATTTTCGTGGTCACAAATTTGCCATATTTCACAAACGCGACATTTTCTACCAGTTTTGCCGCGATCGCTATCCCAAGATTATGGGTTATATCATCTACGTATCCAATCAACTGTACCTACATTTTTCATCAAATTTGCTCGAACTAAAATTATGCAATATAATTATAATCAAAAAAAAACTTAATCTTTAAGATTTTGTGCCTGCGGAAATACCAATATTGAATTCTATCAAATCAATATCATCAATAAAACGATCAATTTACTGCCTGAATCATTTTATACCAGGGAATCAAACCGAATCGAATTACGTACTGGTACGTACCGAAACTAATGTTTCGGTAAAAGGTTCTGTTTAGGTTCTTGTTTATTTCGATATTCGGTTCCGTACCGGTACCTTGGTTTTTATTTCGGTATACCGGTATGTACCGGTATGAACCGGTATAATTTAAAATCCTTTAATCCGAAGATATAATAGAAATGGTAGCAACCTACAGAACAAAATGTAGTTATAAAGAAGGAAAATTAAACATAATAAACTTTACCTCAGAAAAAATGTCCTAATAATAGAAGAGCAAGAAGATCTTTGATATCTGATGAAATGTTAAATACACTGTTTTCAGATAACGTTACCGATCACAATTTAACCCTGCTATTAGGCTAAGTCCATTTGGGCCAATTATAAATTCATTTCCTTTGTAAATGCAAAAATTAAGGATAAATTAATAATATTTGGAATTTATTGAACCAAAATATATGCAACGAAATAAGATGAAATTGTTTTTATAAACTTGAAAAGTGTATATTAATTTTGCCCAGAAGTTTGTAACGCATAGAAATATTCACTGCCGACCATTATATATTCTTGAGAGCGGCTGGTTCTGTCCGTCCGTCCGACTGTCCGTCCGTCCGTCTGTCTATTTCTATCAAACTAGTCCCTCAGTTTTAAAGCTATCGGGCCAAAATTTTGCACAGAGTCTTCTTTTTTTACTGCACGCAACTAATATGTCGGAACCGGCCGGATCGGATGACTATATTAAAGCTGCCATAGAAACGGTCGGTCAAAAAACTAGTTCTAGTGAGAAAACTTTTTTTTTCATCGAGTCCTGTTTTTCTTTCAAACGAGAGTAAAAACTTTTGTTTTCCATCGAAGCGTCACCAATCTTGATATATATGCTTTCACATAATACAGAAAAAGTTTATCAGAATCGTATCACTATAGCATATAGCTGCCATAGGACCGATCAGACGAAAAATGTGTTTTTTACTAAGAAAAGTTTTTTTTATGAAATAAAATTTTTATTATTAATGATTTAAAAAAATTTAAATTATCTGATATCTATATCCAATATATATTTTACCGGTTAAATCAGTTGGAGTAAACTTTTTCAAGTGTATTAAAACTTCGCCACAGTCGAAGTTAGCTTTGCCTTCTCGATTTTATTCAAAATTTCAGTATATACCAAATGGTCCCTTAACTTTACATTTGTAAGTTTTTGTTTTCGTTTACCCTGCGTTTTACCCTGAAAAAATCCCTAATTGAAGCAATAAAAATGAAATAACAAAAAAACTCAGAACCGAAACTGTACCGGTACAATGTTTCGGTTCTTTTCGGTTATTTCGGTTCCAAAAAAAAAGAATCCCGAAATCCAAATACCTGGTACGCAAAAAATAAATAATAACGGTTCCGGTTCTGGTTCTGAGTTTCAATCGGTTCTTTTCGGTATACGGTTCCGTTCGGGTTCCGGTTTGACACCCCACCCTAATACAAAATTTTTTACATGTTACTGTTACTTCTTCAATGATTCAGGCTAAAAAAAACTCAAAAAGGATGACCATTAAGTAAAAAGTGTCAAGCCCTTTTTTCAAGCTCTGAGATATCATATTAAAATCGGATTAGTTATCCAAAAGTTCTAAGCCATAGAAATTAAAGCTTTTTCGTTTTAGGAATTTTTTTATGACTTAATATCATAATTGTAATAATACATGATGGGTACAATTTTATGATAAATTTGCAATAAATGAGGAGTTAATGTTTTCAAAGAATATTTTGTATCACTGCCAATAGCAGAAGATTTGGCAGGGATGTTTCACGATTCAAGTGGCTGGGATGTCGCAAGTGACTGAACTATCAAAATAGCTAAAAATGGCTAATTATTTGTTTATGTTTTCGGCTGAATTGGCAACACTGCTTCTTTCATTGTGGGGTCAAAAATTAATTCTTCTGTGAGTTACCCAGGCTATTTGAGCCCTTTGCTTGGTTTTGCATTGACAACGGTATTGAGAGAACGGCCCTCGCTCGCCGATGACTCTTCTCTGCTTAACAATTGTGACAATACAACGCCATCCGGCGGCGGCGAGTCACAATCATACTAGAACTAATTGTACATTGTGTATGTGTGTGTGTGGGCGTGATCTCATCTCATCGGTTGGCAGGTCACTTGTGCTCTAGATTTCTGTCCAATTAAATATCGGAATGTTGGATGGAATTTACACACCACACGCACACGCACACAGACACCACAAACCGCTGCTGCCCTTTACCTGTTTCTCGTGCTTAGCGTTTGCATTTCCATTTACTTTATCTATGATTGTCGTCATCCCCAAATCCATGGTCTGATGTGTATGCAATCCTATTGCAGCTGGAGCTGCTGCTGCTGCTGTTGTTGTCATTGTGTCGTCGTTGCGGTTTTTATGCTGCGCCTGCGTCTCGTTCCCGTTTTGTATCTCTCCCAGTGTCATGTTTTGGGATCAATTTCCTGAAAATGCAGCACAAAACATTAACATTTGCGATCATTTCTGAGCGGCAAGACCCGCACTCTGCCTGGGAAGGGGCGGCATGGTGCTAAATGGGCTGGGCGCGACCCTTATATTTGTTGTCATTTCATTTTCGCTCTTTAATTCGCAAATCCGTTTATTTGTCGCTATGACGTCATTCCAGTTCACATTTGTTTTGTATCTACACACACTCCCACACACACAATAGAAGTATCTTTAATCTATGCACAAAGAACAAGGCCACACAACACAGCGACAGCACATTATAAATCTTTAAATTTGCGAAAACTTACGAATATTTTTATCTTATTTGCGTCCAGAACGAAAAATGAGAGAAAGTTGAATAGCGATTGATTCGGTTGACACACACACACACCTACACACACTTTGTAGTGTGCCCGTATTACAGGTGTTCTTAAAAAAAGAACTAGTTCCGCAGCCACAATACCGAATTTGTGGTATTTCTTGGCCAGCATTTTTGGTATTTTCTCGTTTTCAGCCTGTGGTCTGGTGTGAAGCGCGCACGTGTTTAATTCTTGCTCCTTTGCACACGTTTTAATTTTCAATTAACAAAGAATGGGATTCGGGCGACCCCGTGGAGGTGGAGGTGGTGGTGGTGGAGGCGGCCGAGGATTTCGCGGCGGCGGCGGTGGTGGTAGAGGAGGCAGCGGCGGTGGATTCAGAGGAGGTGGTGGCGGATTCGGAAGAGGCGGTGGTGGTGGCTTCGGCAGAGGCGGTGGCGGCCGAGGAGCCTTTGATCAGGGTCCGCCGGAGCGGGTGATTCCTCTCGGCAACTTTGAATATACATGCCAGAACGATCTCGTTTGCAAAGTGGAAATTGACGATGTGCCCTACTTCAATGCGCCCATATTCCTGGAGAACAAGGAGCAGATTGGAAAGATTGATGAGATCTTTGGCACTGTGCGAGATTACTCTGTGTCCATTAAACTGTCGGAGAACGTGTACGCCAACAGCTTCAAGCAACACCAAAAGCTGTTCATCGATCCAGGAAAGCTTTTGCCCATTTCGAGATTCCTGCCGAAGCCGCCGCAGCCCAAGGGCGCCAAAAAGAAGGGCGGACCCAATCAACGCGGTGGCATAGGAACAGGTGGTTTTCGAGGAGGTTCAAATCGCGGTGGCATGGGTAAGATATTACAGTTGAAACTATTACCTCAACAAACCACTTCATTTTTTTTTTACTTAGGCGGTCGAGGTGGCGGTGGACGTGGAGGCGGCGGTTTCAGAGGAGGTGGTGGCCGTGGAGGGGGCGGCGGTGGATTTAATAGAGGAGGCGGAGGTGGCCGTGGCGGAGGCGGAGGTCGTGGCCGTTGGTAGTTTGATTAGTTTAAGCTATTTTAAATTTATAAAAAAGCTATTTAAGTTCGGTTCTATGTTTATTGGTAAATTGCTAATGGTAAACACGGATGAAACGATGTTGATTTGTATTGCCTTTTTCCACAATAAACCACACCAAGATGGCCAAATTACCGGTGTTGATGCTAACAGAATATGCATATATGGGGATTTCCCCAGCAACGTCCACTTGACTGAAAAATTTAATGTTCATAAACAGTTGATTTGTACTTGATTTAATAAAGGTAAATATTCCAAATAATTTAAATTTTCTGTTCCGATATACAGTTCTAAAAATCATTGAGCAATTTCACAGTACAAATTTAAATTTCTGTTGCGTAAAATAACACTACTTTACGGCCAAAAAGAAGCATTGAAGCCATTTTTTTATGTATTTTGGAATGCTGACCTCAAAAATGATATTTAAACTACTGAACCGATTGGAAATCGATCTTTAACAAGATGGTTAGAAATTCCATTCGCCTTTAACTTGTACCATACCGTGTTACTTAATGTAAAGATTCTAAACATAAAACATTTTTTGAATTTCATTTTTGAGTTCAGCATTCAGTATGTATACATTAAAAACGAAAATTCCGGCTTAAATTGGTCTTTTTTTTTAGTGTAATTTAAGAAAAATAAACTTAAAATTTGTCATTTAAATTTTAAGTAACGTAACGTCACGCCAGATAATAAAGCTATAGAACAAGAAACGATTTTAGTTCGTTCAAGTCTGAGGGGAAACGAATGGCTTTTATTGCAAAATATATGAATGTATGCCTTTACAGTGAACTTCTTGTCAACGTTTTAAAGGATTTTGGTGATCGCTTAGTGGACCTTTTCTAACTTTCGCAAAGCGAATTTACTCTCAACAACTTCCATCGGTCATCGATGTGCACCGCAACCGCCTTTTAAGTACAACGCCGGCGAGACTGTGTTTCAGCAGCACAGCCAACACCCAGCCAGAAGATTTAATTTCTACTGCAGGGTCGTAATACTCGAAACGGTCCACAGCTTTTTATTGACATCCTTCTCCTCCAGCTCAGAGATTTGAAGTTCCAGCAGGCTGGCGTGTAGGGTACGCGGGCAACTGGGTGCATCCGGACTGAGGCGCATCGTGGAGGGGTTGGGGGGAAAGCAAACAAGAACAGCCAGCACTTGTGGAGAGAAGAGTTTAAGGCAGCCATTCTCTCAATTCAACGAATCGTGGCCTACTTCGAATCCCCTTAAATGTGGATACAATTGTTATTATGTATTTTTGATGGTCGCCATTTCAAACCCCATTGGTTTTTATGTGAACTAAGATTTGGATTTTATTCTTAAGCTACCAATTTTTTGATTTTATTGTGGATAATGTAATTTTTTTTTAAAAGTTTTCTTTTCATGTTTTAAATTTTAAATAACTTTTTTTTTAAAATTTTTTTTTTTTTTTTTTTTAAATTTTTATTTTTTTTTTTTTTTTTTTTTTTTTTTCCTAGTAAAAATTTATAGTTTGAATTTTAGAAAGTAATTTTTTATTATATAATATTATTCATTTTTAATGAGTTTTCCATAAAATCTTAAAAAACTATTGTTGTGTTGTCGTTGAGCAGTTATTGAATCTGGATTCGATTTACACAAATACACCAAGTCTTTAATTTCAGGCAATATGTCAGGTTATTCGCTACAAATTAAATTGACTGGTGTGATCATTATAAGAGATCTAATATCCTCTAGCCGAAGCGCTGCCATATTTTCAGAACGCGCTTCAAGTAAAACTCACGCACCGATTCCTTAAATTGTAGACTAATCCATGAACTTTCTATCCATTAATTGCTAAGCATGAATAATAAATTTAAAAAACCATGCGGTTGCTTTAAATGGAAAACAATATTCTTATTATTAGCGACGAGCTTAGGCTCCGATAAATTATTATAGTTGCATTTATGTACTGATACGCTGTGGTTTCGATCATTTTCAGTGTAAGCGGCAAAAAATATCCAGATTTAAATTGGGTGCTGATTAATGTTCAAACTGTTTTACTGCTTAATCCAATCATAACCAAAAATAGCCAGTTTAAAAATCAAAAAGGGCCAAATGAGTCAACCGTGACTTCAACATCCAACACACCCGCCAACCCTTGGATTGTAGTGTTCCTTAATGTTGTTCCCAGATGATTTTTATACCCGTTACTCGTAGAGTTAAAAGGGTATACTAAGTTCGTGCAAATGTATTTAACAGGCAGAACGAAGCATTTCCGACCCCATAAAGTATATATATTCTTGATCAGCATCAATAGCCGAGTCGATATGGACATGTCCGTCTGTCCGTCTGTCTGTATGAACACCTAGATCTTAGGAACTACAAGAGCTAGAGCTACCATTTTTCCAGTGTAGACTTGTATTGTCTGCACGCAGATCAAGTTTGTTTCCGATGTCCGACCCCTCAATATGAAAAAAAACTTATATCTCCCACAATTTTAAAATAGATTACTCGGACCTTCTAGACATATATTTTAATCACTCTTTACCTATCGATCCGCCACACATCATTTTCCGACCAGATGAACGATAGGAGAGTTGCCACCCACGCAATTTGGAAGAAACTTCATATCTCCCACAATTTTGAAAATACATTGTTAAAACCTTGTAGACATATATTTTAATCATCATTACCTACCGATCCGCCATACATACATTTTCCGATCAGATGAAATAGAAAATATCTCATATCTCCCACAATTTTGAAGACAGATTATTCGTAACCCTCTTGACATATATTTTAATCATCATTACCTATCGATCTCCCATACATCATTTCCTGATCAGATGAACGATACTAGAGTTGCCACCCCCGCAATGTGGAAAAAAATCTCATATCTTCCACAATTTGTGATCTAATAAAATATTCTTAAATAAACCCTACCCTGAGTAACGGGTATATCGAACTTGAGCAGGGCCGACTTCAACTTTCGCTCTCGTTTTCAATCTCAATCATGCTTGAAGCGATCAAGATTTGGGATTAAATTAAGTTCCAACATTGGGATTAATTAAATCTTTATGAGATTACGGCGGATATATGTAATCTTTTCAGGATTAATGAAAGTGGAGATCAAATCAATATTTTTTAGCTCGGCCTACGAATAGCCGAGCTTGCCCTGTTTTCATTACCGTTTCGGATTGCTTTTGCCCGTTTAGATTTATTTTTTTCTGTATACAGCACCTATTTCGTCCTTGTCCAGCGCTCAGCAGTAAGCGACTCGCAGTTTTGGGTCGTCCTTTCTACAAGACCAGTCAGATATCTATTGAATAGATGTTGTATCATTGCTCAAATTCAGACTAAACCCTCCCTCTATGGTCATAGCGAGCAAGGGGTTTGTGGCACTTCAGCTAACATTCGATACTTCTTACAGTACCTTCTCAAATGCCAAATAAAGCACATTCTATGTGTTAATCATTATAATAAAATAAATATTATTAGTGGACATCTAACACAACAACCCTCCACTAAAGGTTATATGGTAACACTACGGGCCTTGGGAGTCACTTTCTAATTTGCTATATAGACGTACATTCCGAACACTTTATATTATTACTTTACTTACAATGGGGGTTCAATTGAATATAATTTAATATATAAAAAATGTTTTTATAGTTTGTTATAAAAATTGGTTTTTTTTAAAAAAAAAAAAAGGTTTTTTAATAATATTTTAATATTTATATTTTGATGTTTATTGGTTTGTTTTTTTATTTATATAAATGGTGTTTTTAAATTATATTATTGATTATGTTTTTTTTTTTTATTATTTTAACCCGGTATTTTTTTTATATGTTATTAAATTTGTTTATTTATTTTATTTTTGTAACGCATAAAAATATTAATTTCCGACCCCACAAACTATATATATTCTTGATTAGGACGACGAGCCGAGGCTATTTCCGTCTGCCCGTCAGTCTGTTTCTACGCGAACTATCGTTTTAAAGCTATCGAGCTGAAATTTTCCCCACAGAGTCTTTTTGTGAGCTCTTCAACTAATATGTCGGAACGGGTCGTTTTCTTTCAAATTGCCATTCAGCCGTATTCGAACTGGGAGGCACAAGGCGATCCATATAGATCAGTGATGGGCCAACAATACAATCACAGTTTAGCTATGTACATATATGTGCGTGTCAACCGATACGAATATGACAGCAGCGCAACGTGCTTATAGTGTCGGTGTGATTTGTCCGCCAAAGATAGTCGCCTTTGATCTGGTGACTGATCGTATGTTGGGAGGATTCGTTGCAGGTTGCAGGACACGTACGCCTTAGTCACAGCTTCATGGTAGGTTAAGGAGAACAAATCGAACGATAATGTCGGATGCTGGGACACAGCGAGACCCAATACGCGTGCCAAGTTGGGACTGCGAGGAGCATCAAGGTGTCGGGCCAATGAGCCAGCTCGACTATGGCGCGGTCAATTTTCATCTCCAAAAGGCTAAGGTGGACAATGCAATCGCTGATTCCCGCCGAGAACCCCTTAGTATTGCATTGAAATCGGCTATTGTGTCTATATAGAAGAGGGTCAATGCTACGAGAGCTACTCAACGTTAGGCAATAAAAGAGAACTCACACACACACACACACACCCACACAGATGCTTACTAATTAAGCCCCTCCATCCATACGGTTATCTTGCTTGGCGTATCTTGGCACACGCTTGTTTACCCAAGTGATTGTATACATGGTGGTACTTCTACTTTTTAGGGTTTATCAGTCAACATCTTAGGACCCGGAGCACAGCCTTGAACTCCATTTGCCTTTGGTCTTAGGCAGTCTTATAATTGAGACTATTATGGTGTAACGATGGCGGCTACACACATGCACTTAGAAAAATTCGACTGACAGAATTCTAGTACTTTTGGGATGGAATTTCAGTATAGTTAAATTAAGTACAAAACATTCTTAGGTACAAATATGATCGTTAGTTTGATTGAAATGTGAACACACATTCGTGAATCAAGAAAAAAAGTTCTTAAAAAATCGCGTCCCTTATTCAAGTCAGGGATGTGAACCGTTTGAAAATTAGTCCATGCTCTTTGGGGATAACTGATCCGGGATTTAGGCTTGATATATTATAATGCGATTTTTCGTTTTTGAGATCGATCTCAATATATCTGAATTTGATTTGGTAAGTGTTTCCATTTCAAGAAAACAGTTAGACAACTCGACTTAAAACGTTTTACCGGATTCCATTATTTTAAGGATTTAGGCCGAACTCCTCAATCGAATTTTTATAACATTAGCTCCAAGTTTATCTTAATAATATCGAACTTTCTATAATCAGTTTTTCGCATTTATTTTCAAAAATTAACTTTCCAATTCAAAGTAAAACTTACTAGTCACCTACGCACCATTCAAATAATATTACTAAGCTTTAATTATCAAATAAAATGATCAATTCAAAGTCCTTTTAATATAATTTTGAATTTATTAGTTCCTCTTATTTCTCATTAGAATCTTTAATAGTTTAATAAATCTTTAACATTCTCTAATTTATTATTTTATTTGAAACTGTCTCTGTAGTGACTAGCACAATAACATATAGAAAAATTCGTGTCGTGCTAGGAATACGTTTAATAATAAATAAATCTAAGTGTATCTATTTGTGGGATCCTGAAATTGAATAATGTGTGATTTAGATTTCTTCGAAAAAAGTAGGGAAGAAATTAAAATCATATTAAAACTTGATAAAAGTGTTTATCGACCTTTCTATTGTTTAGATAATGAGTGTGGTGCTTGAAATTCTCACTAGGTTCAAGTAATACATGCATGGGGAGACCTGCAGGAAAGCATCGCTGATAAGGAATTCTTGTGATTCGAATTAGTGTTAAATGTACGTAATACATATATCCCGATTCGGTGTAAAATCAAGTATTTTGAGATTGAAAAATTTGTTTATTTCAATTAAGTATTTTTGCATTGACACCGTTTGTACTTTGTACTTGAGTCAATTCAAACAGATTTTTCTTCTAAGTGTACAAGATTGTGTACACTCACTTATGTGTATGTAGGGTGGGCCACTCTCGGTGCAGCCGAGTCCAAGTGCCAACTATTCTTTGTTCTATAATTTTATCTTTCAGCTTTGCTTAGCGAGCTCTAATCTATATCTGCTGAGACAGTGTCGGGGCACGATATTCATTTTTTTATTCTCTAGATTCTGCCAGTTGGAAAGCAGCCTCCCAGAAGCACCACGTTCACTTTCGTTCCAATATAATGAGTAATCTCGCGGTGGGATTCAACAAGCGTTCGCCGCCTAAATGCCGAGAATTCATGAAAAACTATGGCATGGCAATTCTATCGATCTTGATCATGGGTCAGAGCATTGGAAAAGCCTTGGGAAATGGTAAGAACGGGACTCGAGATGTGTGCGTGCGTGTGTTTGTCAGACAGACATGGCAATTCTTTGTCACAGTTTTTAGTCTTGTGTCTCAAAAGATCGTTACATGTACCCCAAGTGAACAGATGAGTGGGATCTTACATTCTTAGTGATTGTTCGACATT
Source organism: Lordiphosa mommai (assembly GCA_018904225.1). Classification (NCBI taxonomy): domain Eukaryota; kingdom Metazoa; phylum Arthropoda; class Insecta; order Diptera; family Drosophilidae; genus Lordiphosa; species Lordiphosa mommai. The sequence continues at coordinate 954,986 of JAEIFT010000075.1, forward strand.
TTTAAAACGAACGTTGTCAACTGTGCTCATCGCTTATCCGCAGCATTCAATATAATAAGTAGGTAGCAAAGTGCCGAAGATAGCACGTTGGAGTCTACAACATGCGATATACTCGTACTTAAGCATGTTCTAGATGTCTCGCGGGGGAGGGCCTTGGACCACGAAAAAGATACACGAGGTCTGTTCAAAGCAAGTAACAGTCAGTTGTTTCTATTAACATGTAATATATTCTAACTGAATAAAGTTAAAAATGTATCCCAACCAAGAGAAAATCGTATTGACGCGTTGCTTGATCCGTCAACAAATTTTGATAAGCTAGAAAAATATATAGATACTAGCATATAACCCGGCGCGCTTCGCTTCGCCACCATCAGGATAGCCGCCAAAATGATGAAAAAACGTTTGGCAATGATCCCACCCCCGCCCCCATTTTCCGACCATCAGAAATGAGAAAATTATTTTCCACCTATTTGGCCCATTTAGCGTACAAACGCTGAAACCACCCCCGGCACCCATTATCCGACCTTGAGGATGGGTATGCGCAAAGCTAAAAACTTTATCCTATTTAATTGGCCCATAGAGCTTTCAAACCAAATTTTACACAATCGGCTAAAAATCCACCCCCGCACCCATATTCCGACCTTTGCAGTGAACTTCCCGAAATTAAAAAACACGTGTTTCCATTTATTCTGACCCTAGAGCTTACAAAACGAATTTTATTCAGATCGGCTCACAAATAGCCATTTTCACTGAACCGAAATACGCCCACCATTATTTTTGCCTGTACGCGGAAATTCCACCACCGAGAAATCAAATGTCTAATTATTTTCTACAATGTGTTCACAAACCGATTTTGAAGCCAATCGGATTAAAAATAGGTTTTACCATATAGAATTTTCAGGCATTTCCCCCACCCTTGGGGAGAAATTTCCAACATCGGAAAATCTCATGTCAACTTATTTTGTATACTATCGCTACAAACCGAGTTTGAAGTCAATCGGATGAAAAATAGTGTTTTCCATATAGAATTTTCCGGCCATTTTCCTTGTGGGTGAATTTTCCACAATCGAAAAATCACATGTCTAATTAATTTACATACTATGCTTGCAAACCGAATTTGAAGTAAATCGGATGAAAAATAGATTTTTCCATAAAGAATTTTCCGGGAATTTTCCGACTTTTCGGGCAGATTTTCCATTATTTGAAAATCTCATGTCTAATTATTTTGCATAGTATCTTTACAAACCGAGTTTGAAGCCAATTGGATGAAAAATAGTTATTTCCATAAAGAATTTTCCGGGAGTTTCCCGAATTTTCGGGCGGATTTTTCATTATCGGAAAATCTCAAGTCTAATTATTCTGCTTACCATCCTCACAAACCGTGTTTGAAGTCAATCGGATGAAAAATAGTTTTTTCCATGAAGAATTTTCTGAGAATTTTCCGGCCATTTTCCTTGTGGGCGGATTTTCTGAAATCTGAGAAACAGGTGTCCAATTATTTCGCTTACTTTACTTACAAACCAAATTTCAAGTCAATCGGATGAAAACCCAAAATTCCCCTTTTCCGGGAGTTTTCCACCCCTTAGGGGTGGAATTTTCCAAAGCCCCGCCTTAGTGCTTACTTTCAACTCATAAGGAAACTTCTGTGAAAATTTCAACTTTCTATCTCTTACCGTTCAGGCTCTACGTTGATTGCCAATCAGTCAGTCAGTCAGTCAGTCAGTGAGGACAAACTCTTTTATATGTAGAGAGAAGATGACACGCCCCTAACATCGTCAGCTCCACGTAAAAAAATGCAATCATTCTAAATCTAATCTTTCTGATTTTTCGTTTGAAAAAATAATTTTAATGAAGGCCAACATGATTTTATTTGGTATGTTACAAAGTGGAATCCTTTCTTAGACAATCAACCCTCATATTAATCGTAACCGTGTGTATAAAAATGGGACGTATTTAATTCGAATCAATTGATGTATAAACATTCGAATTAGTAAATGATTAATATTCATATTTATTCATATTAGATAATAATCAAGCAATGGAGAATTGCCAAATTTAAAACGTAACGAGAAGGCAAAGCTAACTTCGACTGTGCCGAAGTTTTGATACACTTGAAAAACTTTACTCCAACTGATTTAACTGGAAAAATATATATAGGATATAGATATGAGATATTTAAAAATTTTAAATCATTGATACGAAAAATTTTACACCATAAAAAAAAACTTTTCTAAGTCAAACACATGTTCCGACCGATTGGTCCTATGGCAGCTATATGCTATAGTCATACGATTTGGATAAATTTTCTCAGAATTGTGTGGAAACATATGAAACAAATATATACTACGATTGGAGACTCTGTGCAAAATTTCAGCTCGATAGCTTTAAAACTGAGAGACTAGTTCGCGTAGAAACAGACAGATGGACAGACAGACAGACGGAAAGACAGACGGACAGACAGACGGACAGACGGACGGTCGGACAAACGGAAATAAACTCAGCTCGTCGTCCTGATCTCGAATATATATAGTTTATGGATTATTTGATAAGAAACGTTTTTTTTATGGTATCAAATTTTTATTATCTGATATCTATATCCTATATATATTTTACCGGTTAAATCAGTTGCAGTAAAGTTTTTCAAGTGTATTAAAACTTCGGCACAGTCGAAGTTAGGTTTGCCTTCTCGTTAAAAACTGGAAGGGTATTTAAAACATCGGCGTTGCCGATGTTAGCCTTCTATTTTTTGTTTTCCATCGTAGCATCACCAATCGTGGTATATATTAGTTTTATATGTATCCACACAATTCTGTAAAAATTTATCGAAATCGGATGACTATAGCATATAGCTGCCATAGGAACGATCGGTCTAAAAACTAATTCTAATGAGAAAAACTTTTTTGTTATCAATGGTAGCGCCTTTAACATCGTAACCGATGTTAGCCTTCTATTTTTATACACTTGAAAAGTGTATATTAATTTTGCCCAGAAGTTAGTAACGCATAGAAATATTCATTTCCGACCCCATAAACTATATATATTCTTGATCAGTACGGAGAGCTGAGTTTATTTCCGCTTGTCAGTCCGTCCGTCTGTCAGTCTGTCTGTCTGTTTCTACGCGAACTAGTTCTCAGTTTTAAAGCTTTCGAGCTGAAATTTTGCACAGAGTCTTCTTTTAACTGCACGCAACTAATATTTCGGAACCGTCCGGATCGGATGACTATATCATATACTATAGGAACGATCGATCTAGAGAACTAGTTCTAGTTAGAAAAACTTTTGTTTTCCATCGTAGCGTCACTAATCTTGGTATATGTTAGTTTTATATGCTTTCACATAATTTTGAAAAAATTTATCAAAATCGGACGACTATAGCATATAGCTGCCATTGGACCGATCGGTCGGAAAATGTGTTTTATTAAGAAAAGTTTTTTTTTATGTTATCAAATTTCTATATTTCGCGCTTTTTTTTTAGAGCAAATTTCGGACTATGTACGCAAATGTTGTATTAGTGGACTACGACACGCCCGCACTGCGAATTCCTGTGCTAGCATGGACTCGGTAATAGCCCAGATTCCGCCGCTGTGGGTTGGTCTCTGTCACTCGACATCCGAGGTCTGCTGTGCCCGCGAGCTGGATCAACAGAGCTGCGAACTGGGTCGCTTGGCCGCACTGGAGGGCACTCGCTGTACTAAGGCGTTGAACTCCTCATCGAATTCGTATGGCGATTGTTGTCGAGCCTGCCAGGTTGGCTTGGCGGTCAAGGCAAGTAAACAGAATTGCAGGGATCCGCTATTTTCATTCCTTTCGGCCATTGAATCGTATCGCGTTTGTTGTAATGGTGACAACTATTTGCCCAACTTCGACAACGATAACGTCGTGATTGAGGACACGGATACTGATGATGGTGCTGAGGACTCGGAGGAAACTGAAACGGAATCGAACGCTAAAATAAAGCCAGAACCTGGCCCAGTTGAGGATAAGGAAGTGGACGCAGATGGTACCATTGTTTTAACGCGCGGTGATGATATCTGTGGAGGAATTCCAAATCGTGCCAGCACATAGCAATACGTAACTGAACGAA